>CM021779.1:5800810-6009395 GCA_011076525.1 Nettapus auritus | reverse complement strand
GATGTAAAGCATGTTTAAAACTTCATGTTTTAATATTCATTGTCTGCTTCACCATTGTGATGCCTGCATGAAAGAGATGTATAGAAAAGCTCTCGATCTGATGTGCATGTTTTAAAACATCTCCCCTCCACGTTATTTGCTGTTGCCTGGTTTGCACTTTGAAAATGTCACAAAACAAGCAAGCCCTGAGAATCCGTCGTGCTGGGTGCCGCAAGTACAGCAAATGAATAGCAGTAATAGCAACATACAGAAGTGATACATACATTTCTTATTTAAGTGTCATGGCACTCATTAAAACCCTGGAATTACAGAGATCGTCCACAAGACGCGCAGTACTGCCTTCTACTCATGATGTGGTCCCGTGATTCTAAGGTAACTGTGTCCTCAGTGGAAGAGTTCCCTAATTTTGCATCTGCTTTAATGTAACACAGATATTAAGTCTCTTCTGCATGCGAAAATCCAATCCCCTACCAGACTGAGCACAAAGTCCTCCGTATTTCAAAATTTCAGAGGCTTTAACACAAAGGATGCCACGCAAGGCATCCCAGCTGGCAGCAGGTTCAGCACCCCACAGGTAGAGACCCACACTTACAGCCCTGGCCCGCAGGCTTGAAGGTAAGATCCCGTATGCACTTAGGTTGTGCTAACCACTTTGAATGGGCAAAAGAAAGATTTACACGTGGAACTTCACCTTGCTGCTGTCGGAGAGCACTAGAGAGGCAGCACCGCAGATCAGCTAGTTCTAGCATCTAAAATTTAGTTGCTCCACAGCTCTGCTTTTGGAAACCAGGTTTGCAAACATGAGCAAAAACACCCCCGAAGCAGCACAGAAGCCCCTGTCACACCGCGGCAGCACAACAAACTTTGCACGAGTGACCCGTGGGGGCTCCTGGCGCCTCCTGCTCCCCCGGCACTCCCCAGCCTTGGTCTGCGGCGACACCTCCCGGATGGCCCCGGGAGCGGCTGTCGGGATGTGTTGTGCCCGAGGAACGGCACACGCGTCCTCTACTGCCGCTGTCTTTTGTCTGATCCTCAGAGTCGCTACTTGTAAAGATCCTTTTGAATGTAGATATTAAGACTGGGCCCAAGAACTCAACATCCTTTGGCAGCCCTTTCCCAAACCCATTCACAGAGGAAGGCTGCACTTCCTCTCTCTCCAGACCCTAACCCTTGCCAGCGCCCAGGTCCAACAGCACCCCACCTGGGGCTGCCATGAAATAGTGCTCACAGTGGAGAACTTTGGGTAGCTCTCATCATCCTTTGGCAGCCCTTTCTTGAGTGCAGCAACCAGACGCAGCAGTTTACACAGCAGTGTCTGGGCTCTGGTTAGAACTTTTGAGGATCTTGGTGGAGGTTGTAGGGTCTCCTGATGAACTAGAGGTAATTATTGCCAGTCCTCTGATCAGACAGAGGTAGATTCAGTTGACTTGACTGTTCAAGCACCCTGCAAGTCAGCGCCAGGAAGGGGCCTATATAAGAGCCAGATTCAGAGCACAACAAACAGAGGCAATGGCTTGTGCAGAAGGGTGCAAGAGGTCACCTTTGTTTCCAATCCTTGTAGCACATTCTTCCACAGATATGGCCATGACATGCCGCAGAACATATTCCCCAGTAGCTGCTGGAGTCACTGCATCAGCTGTGTCAGAGGTCTTAGCCCAGACACACCCCTGAGAGCAGAGGTGTTTCTTCTGGTCTCAGTGTTTGGGGCCTCTTTGGGAGGCCTGGACTGAGTCAGCCCTCCTGTAGAAGGTGTGCTGTTATCCATGAGCTGTGCTGTCAGGTAAGGGAGTTACAAGAGGAAGTCAGCATGTTGTGAAGCATCTAAGAAGATGATCAAGAGAGGGACAGGGTGTTCGTGGAGACCATACAGCTCCAGGAATCCCAACGTTGTCCAGCACTGGAGTTGTCAGAGGGCTCTGCACAAAGCAGTACCTCATAACACCATAGGAGAAGGCTGCAAGCCGGTCACTTCTCACAGGAGGAGAAAGGGTTACTCCTTACTCCTCTTACTCCTTCTGAAGCCTTGCCATTGAGGAACAGGTTCAGTGCCCTGCAGGCTGAGGAAGAGCTGGGCAAGACTTCAAGGGAGGCAACTGCGCCGACAGAGCCTGTGCCTAGCAGCAACACCTGGAAGAAGCAGCAGGTGATTTTGTGACTCCCTGCTGCAGGGCATGGAGGCACCTCTCTGCCGACCTGACCTCGTGTCTAGAGAGGTTTGTTGCCTGCCAGGGGCTCAGATAAGAGATGTCATGGAAAGACTGCCAAAGCCTGTTTGTGAGTCAGACTATTACCCTCTGCTGCTCTTCCATGTGGGTGCTAATGACACCAAAGGTAAATTAGAAACCATCAGGCTTTAGAGCTCTGGGCATGGTGGTCAAGGGCCTGCGAACCCGGTTCCTTTTTTCCTCCATACTTCAAGTAGAAGGGGAGAGATGGGAGGAATAGGAGACAGATATTCCAAGTCAATGACTGGCTATGCTGCTGTTGTTAGCAACAGGGTTTTAGTTTCTGTAACCACAGAACCCTGTTTGATGATCAAGAGTCAATGGGGAGAGTTGTGAGCCACCTCACCAAGAGGCGCACACATGTCTTTGTTAACAGGATGGCCAGCCTGGTAAGGAGGGCTTTAAACTAGGGAAGACAGGGGAAGGGGAGAGTTAGATACACTGTAGAGATGCTTTTTGCTGCCAAGTTGGGATGCTTCCAGCAGGCACATGCAGCCAGGGGAAGTGAGTGTAAGACCTGACTATGGAGGATCCTCTTCCTGGGAAACCTGTAGGCTCAGTCACAAATTCATGGGTCCCAATGGGATGTACCCACAAGTGCTGAGGAAGCTGGTGGATGTTATTGCTAGGTCATTCTCCATCATCTATGAAAGGTCACATAGAACAGAAATCAGAAATATCTGAGGACTGGAAGAAAGCCAGTGTCACTCCAGCCTTCAAAAAGGGCAAGAAGGAGGAGCCAGGAAACTACGGGCCTGTCAGCCTCACCTCCATCCCTGGAAAGGTGATGGAATAACTCATCTTGGAGGTCATTTCCAAGCGCATGGAAGACAAGATAATAGGAAAAATGCTTTAACAGTGGTAATGAAGAGCTCTATTGCTTCTTGGCCTGGTGAAGAATTGTCAAAGGCCCAGAGCATATGCCCTGTAGAGATAAATGCAGGCAGTTCCTGACTGTAGGTAGGGACAAGCACATCAGAAAGTTAAGTTTCAGGTCAGCCCCAAAACTCTCCCAGGTTGTTCTGGCTGTGACCTTTGAAAGGTGATACATGAGAACTTCACATGAGGTGCTGCTAGGGGATCTTTTGGAAGGTCTGGGGTGCAGCTGAGTCATTTCCACATTAGCCCCATGCACACGTTCTCATTTCTGATACCTGTTGTACTCTAATGGAGGTGGAGAATTTGAGGATTCTATCAAAGATGGAATCGTCCAAAGTATGAGCAGCAAGGAAGAGTCATTAGCCTCCTCGCAATGATTTGGGCTTCCCCTGGCAAAACAAAGTCTCTTCCATGGCTGAGACACACACCACTACTGGAAACAGTTCTCTGTACAAGTCCACCAGGTGGAACAGCCAGGTGACTCCAGTAGCTCAGAGACCCTGTGGCCTCAGCTGACTTTGAGGGAACTTTGATACTTGTACACCCTTCAGTCTGTGCTGGTGCACAAGTATCATGCCATGTTGCCCTTGGAAGCAAAACTTGGGGTTTCATGCAGGCTTCAACCTGCAGGTTGTTGAAGCTGGTTACTGACAACAGGAAACAACTGACCTCTTCATGCTACTGGAGGCAGCTCCTGCAAGCTCAGTCATATCCCCTCAGGTCTCCTCAGCACCACATTTCACCTAGGGACAGTTCTTACTACTCCAGAGACAAACATGCAACAGTATCAAGACAGGCAGCCACACAAAAGCACACCTGATCTTTTTAATTTAAGAAGTGGGATCCCGCAGTATTTTGTAGATGCAGACACCTGCTCTCAGCTGCTCTACCTTGAGCAGCACAACACCGGCTACAGGACAGTGTCTAGCTACACTATTTACACCCCATCCCTGAAATGAGGGTTAGACCTGTAATTGCAGAAGTATTTCTAGATGCTTGCTTTTCAGTCTCAGCTCTTCTCTATAATGTTCCCCACTCTGCCTCCACTCCCCCCCCCCCCCAACAGAACAGCACATACAACTTAACAGAACATAACAGCTTCTCTGAGGCCTCTTTGCAATTCTACAGGCTTTTGACACATTCCTCAGGAAGCACAAGGCCTCATCTAGTGAATGATTCAGATAAATATCAGCCTGGCAGCTACAGATGGAGCAAGAGATGAATATAGAACTGGCTCGAGCTTTCTGGAACCTCTTCGCAGTCTTCAGCCTCCTCCCCTGGTTCCCATCTTCTTTGGAAAATAAACAGCTCCGATTGTTGTGCACTTGAGATTATGAAAACATCAAGTCCATTAGTATTTGGCAAAGTGCTCTCTCATTTCCTTCTGATGTAATAATTGAGAGAGAGGGAGAGGAGACTGCAAAGATAGCACAAAGCACAAGTTAATGACCTTCTCGCATGTATGTGTGGGCTCTTTTATAGGGAGCCTTTTCCAATCCTCATCTCGCCTCCACTCATACTGTTTCAGCTGAAACACTGCTTCAATGTGGCTTTTATTATTTGATCTGATGTCCCTTGGCTGGCCTTCAGAGGCAGCTAAATGGCAGGCAGGTGGGGGTCTAAGAGACAAAAAGCAAATGGAGCTAGTGCTTCAACAGGCCTACTGCATACAGTCATCGAAGCTCCACTCGTTTGCAGGCAAACGTCACTGCAGCCAAATTCTTCTTTGCTGCTTTCACTTCTGTTACGCATTTAAGTTAATCTGTCGGGGTGCTCTGTTCCCCTCTGTGGGAGATTATTTGGAAAATAATCCAAAGCCCAATTAGATCAGAACATAGGTGGAATGACCAGGTCTAGAGAAGAATCAGCTGTTGAGGGAAAATTAACTGAGGTCACTGGTTGCCACTATGAAACATTGGACCGGCCACCCACTTATTTAGTTGCCAGATTTGTGGCTTTTCTTTAGGTACCTAGAAGGAAATTAAGGTCAGATAAATTCCACAGAAGGGTGTAGTGTTCTCTATTTCCTTCTAAGGACTTTACTACTGTCTTTTGAATTGCTCCCAGAAGCCTCCAGAAATGTGTAGCTTTCCACAGTAGCTTAGCTGGAGCCTATGCCAAAAATGTCATCTCATTTTGACTTAAAAAAAAAAAAATCTTAATTCTGATTATGAATGTAAGCTCAAGTTTTAAGGAAATGAAAATTACGTTTGTCAGAGGTGGTTTTAAGTTTCACTGATCCAGTAGGGAATAGCAAATTACTAGGCTTCCTTAGCAAAAGCAGTGATAATGTGGATATTCATTCTCCATCGCAGAAGTCCACTGACAACTGCAGCTCAGTCTAGCCCTGTACCAGGTCTCCTTACCCCTACAGTACCGAGCATCCTGGAAAGAGGGTGCACATGCAAGATTACAGGAGGTTTCAGTGAAAAACCTGCTCCTATAGGTAGGGCTTCTGTTGAGACTGCCAGTAGTGCCAGAAGGCAAGTTACATACTTCCTCAGTGCCTGGAGGAGTTCTCCCCCTTTCCCCAAGATAAGGTTGTGTATACATTTGTTCCATTTGTATCCAAGACTGTTTTAAAAACAGAATTAAGCAAGTTTGTCTGATGTCTCAGCAGGGTTTGGACTGTTCATTTTTTGGCCAAGGCATACTGGGCTTACATGTTCCTGGGCAAACCACTTATCCTTTGTGCAGCAGCATTAGAAGACCTGGCAACAGGTGGGGAATCAGTTTTACCCTCTCTTAACCTCCAATTCCTAAAAGGAACTCACAAATGGATTACAGGATTGATGTGTCCCAAGAGACGCATGATTTTTGAGAGGCCCTTTAGAAGGGCCACCAGCTAATTTCAGGACTGTAACAGAATTTCCTTGCCAATCTAATATACCCTCACATTCAATCAAGAGAGATTTCATATCATAGAAAAAGAGGTCTTTTTACGGACCTGGTTACATGTACAGTCATTTCCTTTTTCCCCTGTACATTTTCTCCCCCATATTTTATGCATGCAGAGACGCATACATGCTTACTCCTTTCTGCCACACTTATGGCTTCAGTTTTGATTTCACTGATCACACACCAATGTCTGCAAAGCTGCCTTAACTTGAAACAGTTGGGAATTCAAGGTGATTACATTTTTTTTTTCCTTCAGATGCATTGTTTTAGTTAAAAGCCACTCTGGCTGCTCCATAAGAAAGCCAGACACAGTGGTCCCCATTGTCCAATTCTTGGCCAAGGTAGCGTGTATGGATTAAGTGATGAATTGCAAAAAGGGCCTAAAAGCAAAGCTGCAACTTCACAAAAAGGCCATTAAAGGTGAGCGCTGTCAGTAGAGTGCCCATTTAGAATAAGCTTTTATGACCCTCAGTCTTCCCAAGCCATACACGAGCCACAGATTGTTCAGTCTGCCAGATTCACTGCTGCAGTGACAGATTCTCATCTGAACTTGGCTGGGAGACCTTGCTGCAGGGACCACGGTTCTCTGACTATAACTATCCACTCCCAGCTGGTGAGAGAGAACAAAACCTTGGTCCTGGTCAGAGACACAGAAGTTTGACAGTGAAACTTCAAGATGAAAAATTAAAAATTAGAAAAAGAAAATAGAATACCTACTTTCTAGCATCTCCCCCCGCCACACACACACACTTAGCCCCATTCAGTTCTACTGGATACCATAAGAAATGGTTCTAAGAGTCATTTAGCTCCTTTCATACACCCCTTTGTATGGTTCTAAGTCTATAAAGCATTTCAGACAGTGCTTTGCAGGTTTCTGGTAACTGGGGAGCCTGCAGTTGGTAGGAGCAAGGACTAAAGAAGCAAGGCAGGATTATAAAAGATGTCAGGTAGGACAGAAGTCTTCTTGCCATGGAATTTATGGTTGGTCACCACTGTTGAATAGGCTTTTCAGACTTCCTGAGAAGCTCTTAACAAGGCAGTTCCATTTTGTATGCATCAGTTTCTCATGGAGAGGTTGAGATAATTGCTATTTCAGAACTGAAGCCCATGACCATCATTCCTTCATTTCAGAATGAAATTAAGGCAGGTGTTATAAAGGACTCACAGATGTTTACCATTTAGATGCCCATGGTGTGATCCAAGACATTTCTCATTAACATGTCCATGGTGACTTTTTTCCCAAAAATTTTCAAGTTATTTCTGGAAGATTAGAAGAAGCTACCACAGCCTGCTATAAAAAAAACACCACATCTTGAAATGTGACCACTTCTGCAGTCAAATTCAAACCTAGCCTACTTATTCAGTCAAATGACTACAACCCAACTGGAGCAAATGTATGTCTTAGACAACAAAAGACAAAATCTTTGCCAGCAGATAGCTCCAAACTCTCCTCTTTGGGTTGCCCTTGTTTCCCACCTGAGATGGGACAGAAGAAAACTTGCAGAAGTGAGGAGGACATCTCACTGAACCGTGACATGCCTTGCCATTCTCCGAGCTGTTCCTGTGACCTTTCCTTTTGTACTTTGGACAAGCACATAGGAACAACAATCAAACAGACAGAACGTCTAAAAAAAACACTTAAATAATAGTGTTGAAGTACAAGGGTAGGCTGGGGGCAAACAGAAGGCTTGTCAGCTTGGGGAAGGAAGGGAAATAATGCATTTATGGTAGCTAAATGGAAGACACAGGGATTCACAGTGAACAGAGAGAAATAATAGACAAAGAGCAGGGCATGAGCATGTGTAAGGATAGGCAAGATGTTTCTTATGCAGAGGTCTAGACAAGAGACCACTCATCAAGTCACATTACTTCATACAGCATCATATATGTTGCTTTAGCTTCAGTTACTTTCTTGATTCCTCCATCAGAATTCAGGAAGAGGTTTCATAAACAATTCTATCTGACAATCCAGGAGATTATCAAGTACTTTTAAAAATAGTTTTATAGGCAAAACAATTTGGAGGGCACAGGAACAATCTGTTTACTTCCACATATTCCAAAGACTATTTTTAAGAGTCCCCATGAGCCCAAGACTTGCCCTGCAAACATTTGATGTTACATCAGAAGAATAAACCCAGGCAGGCTAAGAAGGATGCAACAGTGGCCCAAACCTAAAACAATCTCCTAAGCAGGAAACAACAAGCTATTAGCAACCTGATCCCATTTTATGGTCCTTGTACAGCTAGCGCAGTGTGAGAGCAAGCCTGATGCATCCTTCCCTGGCACAAGGCCCACCAAGTCACACTTTGTGATGTAGAAGAATAGAAAAAACACCAATATAACAACAAATCTATGAAAAGTTTATCAGCACGTGATAATTATTCTTACTTGGTAGGCTCCTTCAGCTGAGTACTAATTCCAGAGGTCAGTAATAGCTCCTTAAGCAAGGACTGCTTGTAAATGCCAAACACCATTTAAAACAAAAGCAACTCCCAAAAAAACAACCAAACAAATGGAAAAAATACAGCCTAACAAAGAAGGCCCCTTATAATACTTGTAGAGGTAATAAATATGTAGGGATGCATGTATCTGTGTTTACCTGAAAGGCTAGATGGGACTGGTCAGCAAGAGGGCCAGAGGGTAATTTAGGATCAGCTGACAGCAGAGACAGGCAGAAACACCTAATTAATTGTTCTCTAACAAGTAGATAATTGAAGTGGGTTGAGCCGTGTCTAGATTGGGATGTTTTACTCTAGGAACACATCTACACATTGCCACCAATACAGTGTTTCTTGGGAAAGCCCAGATGTCATGCTAGATATTTCTAGATTTATTTATTTATTTTGCTGGGGGGAGGCTGTTCCAAAAAGTGTAATCTCTTAATTCAAAGGCATTCCATCTCCACCTGCTCATTCTGCCCAGCTGAGGGTAATGGCTCTCTGTACAGCTGACTGCTGTAGATGATGAAACGGTTCAGGGCATAGCTGGTTTTTATTCTTCCATATCAGTTAGTTTTTCTAATTATTAGAAGGAAAATTCAGTTCTTGCTGCACTTTTTGCACTTGAACCAGCCTAAGCTGTATGGATCTTAACTAGGGCTTGGTGATGAGTTTGTTGTAATGTGTTAGACACTTTTTTGAAATTCCATGGCTTTCCCAGTTATCTGAAGACTTCTAAGAGCACAAAAAATGCAGCGATTACACTTTTTCCTTTTCTGTATAAACAAATAGTTTTTTGAAGTTTACATTGAATAAGACATTTTAAATATCCCAAAACAGTGTACACAACTTTGAAGTTCCCTTTGTTGAAAGCTTCCAGATAGGTCAGAGGAGGATACAGTTTGTTACTGTTCAGAACAACTCCTAACTTTGAATACTTCTTACAAAGTGGGACTTCTACATCTTGAGTGGCATTATATGTAGCCCGACATCTGTGAATGATGAAGAACAGCTCAAAAAGTTGTGCCACAATGTCCTCCATGGTGTCTCCTTTTTGCCTGTCTCAAATAGTCAAATTTGATTTCTCGTTCCCCACCTAAAGCAGCAGAAGAGATCACACGTAATAGCATACCGTGCCACCAGTCCAAGCCCTTCACCCAATCTTTTTTTTTTTTTTTTCTTCTGTGGAAAATTAAAGGTTTTGGTTTCAATAATCAAAGCACCTTCCAACAGTATATTCCACCTGCAGCAATCTGAACCTCTATGCTTATTTTGGCATGTGGATAAGGACTGGTCTGTACTGCTGTCCGTGTCTGGACATCGTGTAGCTACACGAAGCGATCTGTAGCTAGATAGCACAGGTTCTGAAAGTCGTCGTGGCAGTGATTGGGGCTGCACATGGGTGTTACTTGGAGTTGAAGACAAGCTTGTAGAGGGCACACAAACAGCTCAGCTGACAACATGCAGTTATCTCGAGAACATCTTCCTGAGCTGTAAGCTCACCTCAGGACTGCAACATACACATGCTTTGTGGTGTAGCCTGATGCTTTCTGTAAGCTGAACGTGTGTCTGAGGTAAGAATACAGATGAAGGAGATGGGACCGAGCCTAATTCTGACCATTTCTATGACAATGTGGTGGACGTATCAAGCTTCAAAAATCCACAGATTATAGAGCAGCAGAATCATTGTAGGTATTTTGATTACTCCCTGAAAGAAAAACATGCATTTTTCTCCTTCAGGGGGAAAGTGAAAGGACCAGTTCACTAACTTCTGGGCGATGCTTTGAAATCTGTAATGTGGTGAACGTGTGGAAGGTTAGATGATGGACTGGGAAAATGGTGGTCTGAAATAGAGAGTGTTCTGCAAGCCAAACTAAATAACTTTACCTAGAAACTGGAGCATCAGATACCTTGTATAGCTTGAGGAAAAAGTTTTCTTGCTTTGGGATCAATAGCTGGAGGTGTTTCTTGTGCATCTCCAATTTAGCCTGAATTCTATTTCCTGTTTTCTCCAGCTATTGGCTGAATTTATTTCTTCAGACATCAAAGGCAACAGTTTTGACAACATTTCTCTCTTCACAGCACCATATCCTCCTCTAGCCCTGCCTTTCTGCCTCAGCTGGCTTTGCAGAGATCCCATTACTTTGGCCGGCATTAGTGCTTCAGATTTGAGTTCCTGCTTCAGTCAAGGTGCAGCCTGTAATTCTTGCCTGCCTCCGTCATTTCACACTTGACTGGGAAGAATAGCCAAGGCTGTGCACTGTAACCAGTCAGAAGAAGTCTTCTGAATTTGATTGCAGTTATTTGCTTCGATGCAGTTGTTTCTACATGAGCAAGTCCCTCCCCAGCACCCTCCCGGACATACAGGCTCTCCTCAGCCCTAATGAAGCCAGTCCTTCTGGCTCGGTGCCTGTGTTTGGGGCTTCACTTTGACATGTCATAGCCTCACACATCGCTGTGAAGGTGTTGGAAAGGCACCGCAGCCTCTCTTGGAGCGGTGCTCTTTAAACTTTCCACTGATTAGGGGCCTTTTAGCACTCAGCTGGCTTTTCCTAATGGATTTTTCCTTTTCATTGAGACTTTTTTTTTTTTTTTTTTCTCTTGCAGGCGTTGCCAAAGTAAACAGGCCTGGATAGCTATTTGGAAAGCAGGGGAGAGAAGAAAGAGGCAGAGAATCAGAACTGGTCCAAATGTGTCCTGACAAGCACTATGTATCAATTGATATGTGTTGAGGGCCAAGAGCTGCCAGAATGAAAATCTCTGGGAAAATGAGGCCATTTGTTGAGAGACAAGCACAAGAGACAACTGCAAGAGCTTCTTTTGGACCAGAGATGCCACGCCTGCATCCCTGGGCCTCGAGGGGGAGCAAGGCATGAGGCTGGCATTAACTGGCTCCCTCTCTTCCCCCCCGGCTTCTGATTTATTTGCAGTTTTGAAGTCAGGGAGCATATGAGTAATTCCAACCTTAGAGATTTCAAGCACATCAGTCCTTCACAGCTCTGAAGTAGGTAAACTTTGTTCAGCTTGATGTGTAGGAACCAATGAGGCACTATCGTGTAAGACTCTCCCTTCCTTCTGTGCTGACCTGCTCAGTGGCATCCCCACATCTCCTTTTGGAGCTGTTCAGAATTTGGTCCAGGCTGATAAAGAAAATTATGCACAGCAGCTCTGATGGTCCCAGCTGGATGGATACGCGTGGCCATTCACTTTTGTGTAGAGCCTGAATGCTATGACATACTATGAATGCAACACATTCATGGCCTGCATTTTTATCTATCAGATCTTGGGGCTAAGAGAAAAATGTCCTGGATTTTACTGTTTTCTGACTCGCTGCCACAAGGTATGGGAAGAACGTCAGACCTATTGAAGGTCTTAGTTCCCTGTCCCACATCTGTACTGCTTTTGCCTTTTGCTTGGCCAGCTGCTGAATACCCAGTCTGCTTCCTGCTCAGATTAGTAGCAAGAATTCATATTTTTCTTCTTCAGCTGATGTTTGTTTGCTGCTGGAAGCTTCAGCTTTGTTTCCTCACGCAGTGCACTGAGGGTTCACCTGCTTTGTTCTGGTCAAAGATGAGCAAGCTCCCAATGCAATGGGGTAGTCTGCTCCGAGTTCCTCCACCACCCAGCGCAACGGGCATGGACAGTCGGGCTCTGACTGGCGTTTTCTGGTGCTCACTACTTCCCCCGGCTCCTCTCCCCACAGCAGATCCTCCTGAATGGCCGGGTGCAGGCTCTCGTGTGACGTTGATCCATGCCAGGGCTGGATTCCAGATGGACACCTCCCCACTGCTGGCCTACGGGCATGTTTCACACAGGATTGATGGGGTGTTAATGATGCTACAATTTCAGCCAAGCTTCTTAGACGTGCTGGGTTGGGAATGGGGAGAGCTCAGTTTTTAATCAAAACCTGATGTAAAATAGAGACCTCTACCTGCAGCACAGCCAGGGAAGTTACCGACACACCTGAAAGAGGGAAGTGAAGGTGGATACTTGCCCGATAGCACCCCACAAAAGCAGCAGTGGCTCTCTGGATTTTACCAGACTCCAGCTTGAATCAGGGCCCAGGATGAAACCACTTTTGGCAGGAAAGCCCTCACCACGGGAGTGGCCGAGGTTCCCACCTGGCACACTGCCCTGCGCCGTGGAGGAGCCGCATGAAACCGGGCTGCGCCCTGCTCGGCTCCGCCAACGCCCGTGCCTCTCGGCCCGATGGCCACAGGCAGAGCTGGGGGGCAGGATGCGGATGGAGCCCCCCGAGGTATCCCCCTGCCTCCTCCTCCTCTGCAGGGCCCTGGGAGCTACAGGACACGTCTCTTCAGGTCAGCCCTGCATGTAAGAGTGGTTTCCCCTGCCCTGCAGGCAGCTTCCCAAGGCTTGATGCCACCCTACAAACAGGAGGGAGTGGAGCTGGTGGGCTCTGTGGCTGTGCTTTCATCATTCTGGGGCTGATTGGTCTTGGCTTTGTCTCGCGAGACAGGAGAAACCCAGTTTAGGAGGGAGATTTATCCTCAGTGGGGCTCGTCCCTAGTGCTCAGCTGTCCTGGCTTGTGCGGGTTTTACAGGATGCTTCTAGGGCTCATGTTGTGAGACCAATCCATGCCCTGTTGGGCTTTCCTTAACTTCAGAAGGCTCCTTTTTTTTTTTTTTTTTTTTTTTTTTTTTTTTTTTGTGAAATGAAGGACCCCATTGTGTTTAGTCTTTCTTTTTATGGGCGTTCCTTGGTTTGGGTCATATTTGTTATTGTTTTGCCTGTCTTTGTGGTTCTACTGTGTTCTTTCTGCACTGGATGGCTACAGGAGTGTGCAGGGCTGCAGGCACAGGGAAGCAGTGTGTGTGCTGGGGTTGGACTGAGATTTCTTTTATGCTCTCTTCCCCAACCTTAAAGTCGTGACAGTCCATGTGGTTTTCCAAAGGCATTGTGCTACTTCCCCTCCCATGGAAATACCTGCAGTGACTTCAGTATCTTTTGCATATTGCATCCTAATTTGTATCTTCAAGTTGTGTCCTAGCTTAGACCCAATTCTATTCCCATGTGTTTTGTTTTGAACTTTTTGTGTCTTACCATGTATTTTCTGAAACTGAATCACTTCTGCAATTTTATTTACCCCTTGCTCAACATTCTGGGATCTTTTTGTAAGAAGTCTGCTGGAAGTTGTAGTTTTTAGTGACCTGAATGATTTTATATCAACGTAGTATAGTGACTGAAGTTTGCAGAATAATTCTCCACGTTCTTCTCTCCAAGAGTCGCTCACTTCTAATGAATCTGAGATGCAGACAGCTGTATCAATAGCATTATGACTGTTATACAGACAAAGCGTAACAAAGCCAACAGTTTGCCCAGTCTCACCGCCTATTACGGCAGTTTTAGAATTAGGCTTTTGATCTTTCCTATCTGCCCAATCCTTTGAGCATGTCTTGCTTATTAAATCTGAAACAGTTCTTCTGTATAACCGTGGGCTTAATAACTGGAAACACATTGTTCAGAAGGCTGAAATGGTGGGTCGTAGTTGCACAAAAACTTGGAACAGCAGCTCCATTCCACAACTGCCTGGCCTCAGGCATACCGGGATTAGGCATTAATGCTGTGTGCCAGTGCCCGTCACCTCGTCACCTCGTCGGTGCTGCGGGCTGCCTTGCGCTTGCCCTGGTGGCTGGTTTGGTGGTAATGCCTAGGAAACAGCACCACACTCCCCTGCTATCTGCTAGATGTCAAAGCAAAGGGGAGAGGCAGGAGTGGGTAGAGAGCTAGGTGGGACTGTAGAGCCAGGAGGGGCTGTAGAACCACAAGAGGAAGGTGGAGTGTGGCCTGGTGACTGCGGTGAACAAGATGCAGCTTGGCAACCGGACAGCTTGGCAGCTCTGCTTTTGTGCACTGAAACACAGAGTTTTCAAGCCATAAGAAACAAGAAAAACAGCTCGTGAGTCTTGCACTTGCACTGAGATTTTGCTTTCAGGTTATCCTTTGCCATCACATTGGCTAGAAACTTTTTTCCTTTCTTATTTTAAAGCAAAGGGATGTGCATATTCTTTAGCCAGGCCTTGTTTTTTATGCTTTGGTATTTAGAAAGAACAGAGATCAGCAAGTGTGAAAAGCAGTGAGAAAGTAATTGCCATGGAGGGCCCTACAGATGGGAATCTTGCAAGTGTAACAGAGGTCACCCTAAGTTTTACTCAGTGATCAAAAATCTGTAGACTCTAACTAAGGGTTTGTGGTGCCTGTGTGGACAGAAGACCAGGTGATCCAGATTGCTTTCAGAACTAAAGAAAAGTGGAGGTGTTCTGGGAAAATGGAGCCTAGCTCGCACAGCTGGTGGAATGGAGCCACTTGCCACACACAGGTGTTCTCAGGTTAGTGGTTGAAACATTTTAATTCAACCTTCTCCCTATTTTTTTTTCCCCTTTACATTCTTTCTTCTTCTTGTTAAACTTATTTAGAGAACGAAGTTTTTGCTACTTCAGTGCAAAAATGCACTTGTGGAAATAATAATGTATGTTTACTCGAGTGTGTTAAAAGACTGATTCTTCCAAGTGGAAGCAACATTTTGCTAGCTAAGAAGCCCTGACATCAAAAATAAGCCAACAACAGAAAGTGGTAACAGAAGGGTGAGTGAATGGTTGGGGTAAAGTCTCCAGTTCTGCTGCCAGCAGCAGAGGAGGGGTGACCTATCCTGCCTCTGTCACTGCTCAGCGTTATAGCACATGGTCTTGATGAGACAGGCCTGCTACAATGTGTGTGTTGTTTTCCACTTGGACTCCCTGTTATTTATGTCTAAAGTCACCCTGAGACCAGGCTTGGCCCCCGCCTAATCAGTGTTCCCCTTCAGGTTTCTTTTCTGCCTCCATCCACGGCTTGACGATCCAATTGTGCACCAGTGTGTGTCATTGCAGCGGAATGCCTTCCCCACACGCTCCCAGCTTTTGAAGCAGGAAAGAAATACAAGGGCAATTACTTTTAGCTCCAAAATGCTGCTTAACCCAGGAGCTAGGAGAGTTGCTCCCAGCACCTTTCTTTTAGCACTTCCATGGGTCATTACCCTGCTGGGATTAACAGCCTCCCTTTCCCTGCCATACGCACCTCACCCCATCACCTGCTTCTCTTGTACTTGTCTTTTCCCCAGGCACTAATGAAATTACCACTGAACCTGATTACAAGTAGGGGTGGAGCACTTTGACCAATGAACCTGCACCTGTGCGCGTGGTTGACCTTTAATGATCGAGCTCTGTGTATGCGTGCAGCTCATTTAATTATTTATTTATTTTGAGCCAGCCCTATTAGGAGTCTGGAGTTTTATTTGCCATCAAAACGTGACCCCTGCTGGAAGAAAAGGGACATGACTGCAACTTCTTAAGGTAGACAACACCTGCACAGACAATCTAATGGGTGTGATTGATGTGATGCTCCACAGCTGCCACTGCAGGAAGTCACAGACAACTGACAGAAATGGCTGGCTCAGAGAGAGACTTTTTGAAGCATTAATACAACTACAAAATTTAAAAAGTATATGTGATTTTTTTCCCCTAATTCTGTGGGATTTGATTTTATAGAACTGCAGGAACATGTGAGCTTTTTGTGTGGATATGTGTGGTCCTTTGTTAAGTGGAACTCTAGGCATTGGAATCTGTTGGCAGGAAAATCTCAAAAAATGTGAGGGAGCAATGATGTGTTTCAGAATGTTTTTATGTGTCTGGATTTATACCAGTTTGATATTTTCTTGTTAGCATAATATTTAAATAAAAACAAAGAGAGTATCAGGCTGGTAGGATAAAAACATCTAATTTTCTTTGTAAGAAAAATTTCCTTTGTGAAGGGCCTAGGCATGCTATAGTCATCATGTGGGTTGGACCAGTTTTCTGCTGGCGTGCACATGTCTTTTAAAAGGAGCCTTCTGAAATGAGTATCACTCTCTGTGACTTTAGAAGTTACCGACTTGTAGATGACAGCTATCTTGCGGAAGCAGGTTATTTCTGAAATGAAACATCTCTTGAACAGAAAAAGGTGCCTGTGTATAGGGCAAAAGCCTGTTCATGGGATGTGAGGGTGGAAGAGGTGGCTGGGTACCAAAACAACTGCAAAAGGAGATTTTTCTGGGGGGTGGAGAAGGTGTTAACAGCAGAGGCTAGAGCCTAGTAATGGTAACCCTCTGTGTAAACCAGTCTCTGGATGTTACAGGCTCACTCTGAAGAAAGCAAAGGCTAGCAGGAGTTTCCCCTGGTTCTTGTTGCAGGACAACAGAAGGTACATCATCTTTGTTGAAAGACTGTGTAGTAAGTTCTGGACTTAAGTTTCCCTGCTTGCTTCCTACAAGGAGCCTTGGTGCTAACCAGTTTCATGTTTGATTTTTTTTTTTTTTAATTTTGTCTTTTATAATGGTGTCATAATTTTGAAAGGGTTCTAATAAGGAAAAAGAAGGTAACACTTATACAGATATAAAGCATAATTCATATTTCTATCACTTACATAAACTATGTTGTATGTTCCTGTCTCTCGATCAGCCTGCCAGTTGGCTACCGAGTCCCCACCTCGAACCTCAGCGAGAGCCAGCATGCACCAAAGGGTCTCCTAACCCCAGCCGGAGGAAACACGGTAAGGTTGGTGGCAGTCAGTGGCAGCCGGGGCACACTGTCCAGAGCCAGCCTGTCAGAGAAGTGGCCATCTTCATGTTCCATGGTTTTGAAGAGTATTTCAGATATTATTAAAATAGCACTGAGGTTTAGCCTCTGGAAGATCTGATAGGACTGCTGCTGGGATACCTGGTAGGCAGACAGTCAGCTAAGCATAAAATAAGCTGACGTAAACATTTGTTAGAGTGTTGAGGTTCAGTTTCAAAATAGGGAAGTGGAAGCAGCATAATTTTATAAATACAGCTTTGTTGCTGAAGACCAAAGACTTCCTGTTTGGGGATCTCAGGGCTGTTTCCATTTCCACTAAAAATGGTGAGAGACTGAATATAAACCTTGTGTTTACTGTCATGACTTCCAATGCTTTCTACATGTGCTTAAGCTGTTTTCAAGTGGCTGTGATATTTTGCTAAAAATAGAAATGGAAGTTAGGGAAAAAATTAATTTCAGCCTAATCTTTAGAAAGCTTTTCTGCATTGGTATTAAAGAATCCATCACCACAGTAACATATCCAATTGTTAGAAATATTACATTATTGTTACAAATCAGCTAAGATTAATGTCTTTATTTGATTCTTCCTTGCAGTCCCCAGGGAACAGCATACTTGATTGGTAGAATATTTTTTTTTCTAAAGCCAATGAATTAGCCTCAAAGTAGGCTCCATTTAAAAAATAGTGCTCTGCAGTAACTCCCTCTATTTACAGCACTCACAGTGGAAGCATAACTTTCTCTAAGAGCCTATGCATGTGAACTCAGTGTAATTTATTAAAAATTTACCAATAGTAAAGTGAACTAAAAGACAAAAATTTCTAAGTGTAAAAGATTAAAACAACTAGAAATCTGAGGGACTGTTTTTGTATATGACTTGAAACTTAGAAATACGATGCATCAAAAATTAATGTAGGCTAGAAACTGCAACTACCGAGGAAATCCGAACTGGTCATTAAAACAGCCCTGAAACTGAGTGGCAATTATTTGATGCAGTCACTGAACCATGAATGTGGGCTCAGTTTGTCTTCATAGAAAGTGAGTTGCCTAAGTATGCTCTGCAAGAACTACAAGACTGGTTTTAAAAGCATTTTGGGTCTGCAGAAGCTAGCTCATCCGATTTTGACATTAATCACTGCTGTAAATAGACAACTCCCATCAGCTGTACAGGCTGATTGATGGTGTAGTGAGACTTGGCAAGAAACTAGGGGGCGGGTTGCAGATTGCCTTTGTTTTTCTCTTCTTTAAGGGTAAAGCGCAGGGTATGATACTTAAAAAGTAATTAGCAAGGCTACGGGTTTGTCATCTAAGTACAGAAGAATGTGTTATCTGAAGATTACTTTTTTCCAGAACTGTTCCTACAGGAGATGATGCAAAATAGACCTCACATTTTATATACAAACTTCTTAAAGTGTAGCTCTGGGAAAAGGCTTGGGTCTAGTTGTTTGTCAAATTTTGCACTTCTGTGTTTAGAAAAGAACCTGCCAAGAACGTATTAGTTTGGAAGGGACCTGCTGAAGACTAACCATCCAAACAAATCTCAGGTATAATTAGATCACGTTGCTCAGGGATGTGTCCAGCTGAGACTTCAGCAACTCCAGAATGGAGATTGTACAGCTTCTGTGAGCAACCTCAAGTGGCAGATCTGGTTTTGTATTCCTCTCATCTGGGGCTGACTGCACTTCAGTTATCTTATCTGTAATCCAGCTACAGGGGGAAGGAGCTTCAAGACTTTGATGTGCCATTAAAATCTCCCATTACAGGCTTACCTGGTGTATACAGAGAAATTTCATCTGTAATTGGTGAAGCTCTTGTGATTAATGTTGCTAACACAAAGCAGCTACTGCTGCTGTGTCACCAGATTACCCAAGGTTGCTTCCACCCACCCCATTTGGCAGAATTTTAAATCTCTTCATCTCAGTGTTAACAGTAGTGGCACCAATTTCCTTCTACCAAAGGCATAATTCTAAATAGAATCACTATTCTATTTTGCATGATAGCAATCTTAAAGAAAAGTACTGTTGCACTGTGAACTTTAATTTTAAAATAAGCCTTAGTGCTGTGAAAGGGCATCTGACAAAGCCATAGCTTTACCAACATGCAGCAAATCTAAAAGGCAAGCAGGCACCAAGTTAATCCATAGAAGGCAGCTGTAGCTCTAAAGTAAATAAATATTGAAGAAGCTTTGAACTGAATTTCAGTTCCATTCACATCATGTGGAATCTATACCTTGTAACGCAAGCCCTTCTTCACTAGGAATGCTAAAACTTAAGAGTTAAGGAAATACTCGTAAGAATAAAACTCCACCAATAGTTTCAGTAATTCAATAATTTATTCATCTAAAAAAGTGTGTAAAAGTATATAGCTCTCATCCACAAGGTATATATGAATGACATTTAAAATGGAGGTCTTTATTATTATTGTTTCTTTTTATCAAAGTCTTTTTTAGTGTATTGTACCAGCGATATACTGTAGATTTAAAATGAACTTCACATTTTTTTTTTGTTTTCTTTCAAATTGTCGGCTATATATAAAAGAAGCTCACTGCAAAATGCTCAGAGAAAAAAAAAAAAAAAAGAAATTCAGAACTCCCCAGAAATGTACAGCTTTTACATTTAAAAAAGGTTCTGAAATATACATACAAGCATGCTGGACATTCCCCACCCCCCCCTCCCTCTCCCTTTAGCTCAAACAACTGTAATAATAATTCCGATTTAGGCATGAATTTCCAAAGTTAGAAATAAAAAAAAAAATAAAATAACTTTCTTCACTCTGTAGGAAAGCCAGGGCTTGTACATTTCAGATTAATTCAGTAAAAAACTCACAAGTAAAATAATGCATATTTAAGGGAAATATTATACAGAACTTTTCACACTGAAGTACATAAGATTTTTCTTTAAAATCTATTGCCATTCATTTATTTTGCACAAAAACGTATAAATAGGTCACCAGCTTCTCTTAACTTAAAAAAAATTAAATAAAAGACACCAGATGAAAACTACTCCTTGCTGCCCTTTTTTATTTTTAATTTTTGCTTAGAACCAGGTTTCTGGGGAAGAAATGCCCCTGGATAAAAATGGCCCATTTAAAAAGAACAAACAAAATAATAATCCAAAGTTCAGATGATCCTGGGAACAAATAACCCCCAAATGGTAAAAGATTACAAATGTCTACTTTACATTTTTCCTCCCCAAGTTAAATTTTTTATACAAGTTTACAATCTTCATTTTTTTTATGCTCTTCAAAAGGCCTTGAGAATTTTCTTTTCTGATTAAGAAAAAATAGTACTGCAATATTTTTAAAGTCAATTTTACACTGTACACATTAGATACAAATGGTTTGATATCAGATTTTTTTTTTTTTTTTTTTAAACCTATACATTGCAAAGAAGATACCCACATGGGAGGTTTGGTGCAGAGAATGAGATAATCCATTTACAGGTTACTCCTCTGACTTCACCTTCTCATTACACACGCAATTCTTATTTTTATATAATTTGTTTTAAATGTTACATTATCTCAAGAAAAATACTTTTTAAAATCATAGAATTTTCATTTTTTTTAACCAGAACATGAAAGTCTTTTGGAAGAACTTTAAAATTTGTAGGTTTTTCTCCACAGATAGATAACTAGGTCACACAGCCTGATCAAAGTGCCCGACCCCTCATATAAGGCAGTCCATGCCTGCTGCACAGTGCAACAACAAACATTAGAAAATGGAGTTTAAATATAAACCCCTTGAAGCCTGGAATGAAGGAGTCATAAAAATACTTCAATTAGCCATTAACCTTTGAAATGGCAATCATTTTACTAAACAAAGTAACTTTTCCACCACAGTGGTATAACTTCAAGTACTAATTTAATGATATAATTTTTAAAAATTATTTCTTTGAAATAATATTCCTATAGTCAGAAAAAATACACCAGATTTGTAACTGATTTAGTGTAAACAAAAACCATATTTTTGGATATGTACATGGACGAGTCTGCCCAGAATTAAAGGGCGAGTTGGGTTTCTGTAAATAGTTTTCTAGTATCACTAAATTTATTGGAAATATATTTCAATCATAGCTCTACAATAGATTAATTTACCACTTTCCATTTGCCCTTACATTGGGCTTTAAAGTATTTTTCCTCCCTACCTCTCAGTTACTCTTCTTCCACTAGGTAGTGTTATCCTTCATTAAACACTGGCCTTTTCTTGCTTTAACCAGGCTAAATGCAGGTGAGAATTCCTTAAAATACAGGCACATCCTCACCAGGATATGCTCCCCTTCCCAACTTGGACTTTTGATTGTTATTAGCTTCATTTTGATTTCTAGGTCAGAAGAGTGAGAGGTATGTAGATAAATAACCCTACAGTGAGTGGAACGGAGCTGGATTTTTAAGATATTCAACTGTTCCTGGTCCTTTATAATTTAATCCCTCCCCTCCCCAAACCTAAAAATAAATAAAATATCTCCAGACCATTCATATCTACATGGACAGGTAACAAATGCATGCATTCATCCCAATCCACTCTGACAGGAACTCCAGGTAGACAGAAAACTGCAATATTTATACGAGACCACAACTGCGTGTTTGTTATTTTCCTGCCAAGTCCCAGTTTATGATGATCAAACAACAAATAGCTTTTGGACAACCCAAACTGGTCACTACAAGGTGTATTTACTCGCAGGGCTGAAACTGCTTATGGTTGTTTAGCAGAGTTCTTAATCCAAAAAGATACTGTAGTCTTCCTTAAAAAAATAAAATAATATTAAAAAAAAAAAAAAAATCAGACTGACCAGTATTTACTGGGCCACCAAACTAACACTGGCTTGAAGTTTGTGTTCACTGTTCTTGGATGTTCCCAGAATTTGGACTGAAGCTGCCAGAGATGTTAATGGGTGTTTTACTTTTCAACACTGCAGAATTCACATGTGCTTTTGGAGGAACAGAAGCACAGCACAGGACTGGTCTGAAGAGAAGCAAAATTGTGATCTTTGCAGACTGTGGCACGTTTCTCAGGTTGAGGGGAGAATAAGCCAGAAGAACAAGTGCTTTTCTATCTATTAGAGTATATTCATGATGGCATTGTACAACTGGGTGAGCACCACAAAGTGGACAGGAAGGCAGGAGCTGCGATCCTGAGTGGCAGGGTTACACGTAAGCCAGGACAGTGCATTATACTGCTCCAAAACAAACCTGTGGAAGAGAAACGCAGAGAAAATGAAACTGGAATTTTACTGTTCATTTCTTCTAAAAGATTTACTTAAACTTCTCTCTGATTTGTTCTGGTGGCGCCATGTGGTGAGGACTGCCTGACTATTGATGCTGGTGGTATTGGCAAAGTAGGAAACTGAGCAAAGAGTGTGTGCCTTAGGGCGTGGGGGTAATTTTTGTTTTTAGTTTATTTGAACTAGGCCCATGCTGTTTGAATCCAGGCCCTTCCCCATTACACAGTAGAGATTACAGAAGCATAGATTAATTTACATTGGAAGGCACCTCTGCAAGCTTAATCTACTACTGTATTAAAAACCTTGAATCTTGAACACCTCTCAGGATGGAGGTTCCCCAGCCTCTCTGGGAAACGTTCCGGTATTTGATCACAATTTTTCTAAAAAATATTTTTCCTTATGTCTGATTAGAATTTCCTATGTTCTAACGGGTGCCTGTTTTGTCTCCTTCTTCCACTGTGCATCTCCAAGAGCATCATCCTTTTACTCAAAGTGAAGATGCGATAGCTCAGTCCTCTAAGAGGACACGAATTCAGTTCTAGCATGGTATGTAACACCACCAAATTGAGGTAAGTAGATTGTTTTTCATGTTTCCTGACAATACTCTCTACTTGGTAGAAATTTACGTGTTTGTGCACTGGTGCGTTACACCCTGCATCCCATGTCATAAAACAGATCTATTTTCAGTCTCCAACAGGTGGCATAGAGACAACCAGTCCTCTAGTTATCTTCTACAACAGGATAGATACACACCGCTATTGATTCGGGAAGTGTCCCCTTTATACCCCAACTCCTAAGATAGTGGGTATCAGCAGAGTACCTCTATTTCCTTTGATAATTCCGTTTGGTTTGGTGAGTAAAAATAATTATTTACACAGGCCAGATTAGACTGCCAGCTAAACCGAATGATCTCTGGGAGGCAAACCTAGGAGTCCACTTTATAAGGCACAAGTTAATAAGGCTTTGCAGAGTTGTAAGGAAAACTGATGAAGTAACTCTCCAAGTCCTGCTCTTTGGTTGTAGTCACAGGAGCTATATATATTTTTTGTTTGGTTTGGTTTACGTGTAGGGCATAACAGAGGTGTAAACTGTTGATACACCCAAGAAAAGGTCCCTCTGAAATTTCATTCCAGAGTTCCCATAACCTTATGGAAGCACTACAAAACCTAAAAGACATTACCTCAAGACATCTGATGTAGTTTTAGAGTCAAGGGGGTGAGGAACTCGCTGAGAATTTCTGGCAGGTAGTAGCTCATCTGTCTGTGCTACAGAGATATGATGATGCAATGAGGCCTGTGAAAGTAGAAAAAAAAAACCAAACAACAATGTAACTCTTCATATAGCAAGTACTTAAGAAGATTCACAATGAACAATTATGTTCTGAATTGTCTCTGATGGAAAGTTAGCGATTCTTTGTTGAACCCACCAGAAACAAGTGTATTTTGAAGTTCTATAATGATTACATCTTTGAATAAAGAAAAAATTATTTTTGACAGGAATCAAGCATCTTTAAAAAGCATGCAGAATTCTATTCTTAGTTTCAGTCAGGGAAGAAGTGAAGAGGTAAAACGCTTGGCATATGTCACTGTTTGTAAAATACCAAACAAAACAAAGCATTCTAATTCCTCAGACTCCTCCCGTAGGAGACCCACCACAGACTACCAGACCCATCAGAGTGAGATGTCCAACCAGAACACGTAGTGCAGCCTTTGTCCTGCTCCATGCTTTCTGAATCGCTCTCATCTTTTTTCTGGAGTGAGTTTCGTGCATAACTTTATGCAGGAGCAGGAAAGGGATTTCATATTGATGATGTGCCAGGGGTAGAGCCAACCATATAAGCCTTTCAAGTGGATAGCCTAATAGGCCACACAGCCTGCTGAGGCAAAACCTCTAATTTATACTCCTCTAGTTACAGCATGCTCCGTAGAGGTGAAATACTTCAACTCAGAAATACTTAATCCAAATCAGACAGAGATGACTCGAATCTGTATGTCTCACATGCCATACAAGTTTCCTAATTGCAGCGCTGTGCAGCATAAAGGCGGCAGCACCACCTGCTCTCTGAACAGCGTACAAGTTACTGCATGAATTCAGCCCATTGCTTTTATTAAAAATTGTCCAAACCAAAACAGTATGTTCCAAGTCAAATTAAACATTTAATTCAGCCTAGATCTGAGAGAGCAATTGTGTTCGGCTGAGGGGGAGTAGGGGGAAGGGTGGTGGCTCCTCTCTAGAACAAATCTAGTATGAGCTTATGGAAGGAATTCATGAGGTTGCCTGGAGCTCTCTGACAGCATTTTTAATGCTGGAACTGAAACAGAGTCTTCATATTATTCATTCACAAAAAAAGGTAGTTCTAAGATTAGGATAAAACTTATCTCTAGCTCCAAAAATATGGTGCCTTATTTTTCACATTATTTTGAGATCTCCGTTCCACAGGTTTAGATCAAAGCACATGCTTCTGGGAAATCTATCCATGAAAACGTAGAGGGTGTAAAGAATTAGGCAGGTGATCTCATATATCCGGGTACTTTAGTACTTTGCTGGTGAAGATGCTATACTGAATATAAAGCCTGCCATGCCAACTGCAAGGGACATTCTTAAATCATCAATCCTAAAATGGCTTTTTTGCATGAGGAAAGAACTGAGAAATATCAAACACCTTTACTCTGATAATTGCCTGACAGACATGGATGAGAGAGTTTAGCTAGGAGACTTGCAAAAATGTTTAGCATTTGTTAATTAACATGGGAATGGATAAAGAAAGCGGTACTATCTTAATTAGTTTTTATGTTGCTTGCTTGAGTATTTACATGACACTACTCAAGGCTGATTTTTCACCTTCCTTTTCCATCCTCATTAGTTGGCATCACTGCAATAAGAAGCTGCATGTCACTCTACAGCGGTTGGCGAATCTCTAGTTGAAGCAATTCTGCTCTTGCAATAATGATACCAATACCTCTTGCAAGAAATAGCAATCTTGGATCGGCAGGTATCAGATACACTCTGACAATGCAGACTATACCATGCAACTTTTACAACTAGGGAAATGGGCAGTAAGTGCACTATATGGAAGTGCTACTCCCCTTTCTAGCTTTTAATCTCTGCATCATAACTGGATTATGGCAGAACAGGAGATACGTCCCTCCTGTCTTAGGTTAACTGAAATTTAGAAAATGAAAACTGGGACGTTTCCATAACAGTGGATACAGCTCTGATGAATCTGTACTTAGAAGCTGCCAAGCTATTCCATTTTCAGGTAATGGCTTTAGAAATAGAGGAGAGTAAGTTCTATTAGTCAGTTATCTTAAGCAAATTTAAACCTACAATTATAATTCTGCCATTCCCAGTGCTGTCAGTAGAATTAACACACAAACCCAACATTTTCAAAGGAAATGTATATGGTTTAAATACAATTCTCTCTCCCTTTCCCCTGTGGAAGGCTACCAAGACAGACCTTCAGGAAGAGGGGACACTGGTTTTGTGCCTGAGGACAGGATGACCAGAACCACTGTGGAAGATTCTCAGCTTTGGCAGTTGATACGAAGTATCCGAGAGCAAGAGGTTGCTGCTTCAGTTCTTCGGGGGCTTCTCTTGAAAGGAGACGTTCGCCTTGGCTCTGAAAGAACATTTAAAGGCACATTTGTCACTTTATGTTATTACATCCCCTCCAATAACATTCATTTTGTTTTTACTAATCACTCAGTCTTTGATCCAGTTGTGTCATGCTATTAATGAGCTATCCTTCAGTCACTTGTAAATCTTAGTCAAAGATGTCTAATCACTTCCTCAGTTGGGTTCTCCAGGCTGGTGTTGCAGAATCACCTTAGGTACCTCTAACAGCAACGTCAGCCTCCTGAACCGAGGCGATTCGGTGTGGAGTTTGATGCTACAGAGTAACTTAGAGGTACTGGGCTCTGGCTATGAATCTGAATAGCTTTTCATGGGTGTGCACACAGTAGAGCAGTGTTGAATTTAACTTTATATAGCCTCACTAAGTTTACATAGCCTCACAGAATTTTCCCATACCTGGAAAAAAATATCTGCTTGAACTGACAATCTTCCCAAATACAGTTGTTCTTCTTCCACTCAAATATGGAAGTAAAAAGAACACTTGCATCTTCATTAACTTCGTTGTGTTTGCTCTTTTAGCTAGTTACATTGATAGCTTAGAAATGTGTTTTGTTTGTTTCTTATCAGTTATTTCTTTGTATACTGTATTTCTGTAGCATTAGTCACTTGCGTTCTTACATGAGGACCAAAGTTATTAGGAGAGGAGAGTTTTAAACAATTTTATAAAAGGCTTTAAAATTAATTTCATCAAATTTGGAGTCAATGCTTGTCAGGATATACATCTGTGATTTTATTTCTGCAGACTAAAACCAAGACAGATGAACCTTCCATACCTGAGGCTGTCGGACAGGAAACACTTAGGTGTGAGCTTGTTTTCCTCATCCTCTCTCTCTCTCCCTCTCTCTCTCTAAAGCCCTGTATATGACAGACCACAATACCATACCTACAAGTATCTCCTCGGGTATTAGAAAAGGTTACTGACATTCCATTCTAGAGTACATTCATTTTTTAAAGAAAATATTATTTTGCTCTCACTTTGTATTTCATAGAGGGTAAATTTAATCCATTTAGTCCATAACTTAGGCTATTTAACCCATATACATCTTTTAAGTCAATAGGTAAAAAAGATTTCACTGAAAGAAAGTGGCTTAATCACCAAGCCTTCAATGCTAGCCCTTGAAGCAGGTCTTTCTCCAACAGTAGTATCTTGAACAGGAATCAAAGGAAGTTAAACAGTCCGTAAAGCCTGGAGAAGATTGCAGCTCACCTGGCTGTGGGCACTTGGAAAGCCGAACAGCAGACCTTGAAACTGGCTGCTGAGCAATCAGGACTTACACTGCTAAACTGCAGCAATCAATTATGGGTTACATGGACGAAGGCTTGACCTTCCCTGACCCACAAGGTAATGATCACACGCTGTTGCTTTTTTAAAACCAAAAATTACACATCAATTACCAGGCACTTGTTAATGGTTAAACTGAATTACTATGACAGGTTCATCTAGAAATCGCTCGTCCAGGTCTCTAAGCTCTTTGGTCATTAACCTTTCAGTGCTGTTCTTAGGGCCCCTGGATGGAGTTCCATTGAGATTAAGTTTTGTAAATGCATTTTTCTAAAAGTGGTACAGAAGAGAGAAAATTGTAATGAGTGCTGAGTTGTGATTTATGGCTGGAGGGTTTGGTAACTGATTTTAAAACTTTTAATTTGCCCACATACCAGTTTGAAATAACCAAGAGACAGAAACGTGCAATTATTTACCCTTTGACAAGTGGGTTGGAGTGTTAACATAAAGGTGAGGTGGTTGCATACTGCATTCACAAAATACAGTATTAGCATTTTTGTGGCTGACGTAAAAGTGATTTTTCACTCACAGACCGTATTAAGCTGACCACTGAAGCATTTTGTCAGAGGTTACAAAGAAAATACAGGGATGACTTTCTCCTTCCAGGTGGCGAAACTGACACATTTCGTAACCTTGAAAATCAGTCATTTTCAGGTGTGAGAATTCTTAAGAAGATATTTACATTTAGAAAAATGAGCTGTTTTAGTACAGGGGCTGAATGAGCAGCATCATTTGCAGTCAAATGTCTTAGCTGCACATACACCTCTAAGTATTTTTGTACTTCCTTCCATACCAGAAGTATCACTTATCTTGATGAGACTGTTTCAAGCCACCAGTGATAATCACAGATACAGACCCCGTTTCTTAAATCACTGCAGAGCACTAAAACAGACATTTTAAATGCATAGATTTATCCATTTCTTCTAAAAAAGTTAGGCTATTCTTTATTAAAATACTGTATTATTTAGAAAAGAAGTAATATGCTACTGCTTTAAATGTACCATTTCTAGAATAAAACTAGATGTACAACTAACTCTCTTACACAACTAAATGCATGAGTAAGAGTTCCATCAAACTAAAGCTGATTCAAAAAAATACCTTGATTTACCAAAAATCATTTGCATTTTAAGTAATCGCTGGTGTTGGAACTAGCTTTATAAAAGCCACTTCAAACAAAATAACTTACAAACGCTATGTGCTCTGGGCTAACTTCTACTAAGAAAACAACATTTGCATAAACAGGCAGCACCTGTGGAGTTTAAATTGATAGGGTTTTATTAATAAGAGAATTATCTCCCTTCTTGCTTCCTAGAAATTCACATGATCAGAGCTGCCATGCCTTCTTTTCTCTCAAAGACTTGTCACTTTGAGCCAGGGATATTCCATGTGATCCTCCAGAAAAAAATGGATCAACGCATTAAATTTACACAGGGTCATTAAATGTGGCTCTGCAACAAGAAAGCAAAGCCTCCCCTCTTCCTCTCAATTATCTTGTATGTAACAATTAACTTTAAAGTTGGAGGTGTAAATAGTCACGGCAGAGGCATCTTACAATAGCATTTATCCAGTCCCTTCACTTTTAATGTTAATTTCTGCTTACTGTTGAATTAATGTTTGAAAATCAACAGTAAAAAAAGGTTTTGTTGTTTGATTTGGATTTTTCTGGCCTGTTATTGTGCTTACCCTACTATGCTGGAAGTGAGATCCCACTCCAATGCCAGATGGGGATCCAGGGGAAGGAACTGGGGAGGAATTTGGTGAAGAGTGAAGATTCCCTGTTATTAAAATTCTAATGTCATTGTCCATGTCATCTGGGAACGGGAGGTCAAACATATCATCTGAAAAGAAAAAGAATGAAAAAAAAATCAATTTTAATTTGCTGTACTCGTTTCTGTCTTGACATTTTTGAAATTTAGTGCCAGTGCCTTTTTTTTCTTTTAATATACACTTGAGACAGATGAAAGCAGTGATAAACATTTTACTATCTTAGTATTTAATCCTTCTTAGTACCTTTGACTACAACCACACAGACTTGGAAGGAAAAGTTGGCAGACATCTATTAAAATCGTGTATTTTAACAATGGTCATAGAGGGAACAAAAGCCCTGTTATGCCAGCCTGATAACAATCCAAATTGTACTTTGTAGCAGAAAAAAAATACACCTCTCTGCAGCTGTTCAGAGAAATCCATTAAAAATACTTGAACTACACTTAACAAACCAATGTATGTTACCCTCAGCAGGTGTTGCTCTTCAGACTTCTAGGGCTACACATCAGCGCTTTGGCACATTTGCTCAATACTCTGGGAGCAACCCCAGCAGCTTCAAGGAAGCTGCTCACAGAATCAAGTACTACTCAATAAAAGGGCAGCAAGGTCTGCTCCTCACTCACATGCAATGTACTTGCATGATTATTTCACATACTGCACCAGGATTTCCTACAGCTCAGCTTTTAACATTTCACTTTCATCTCAGAAATTAAATACAGTTGTATTATCATAACTTGTTCTCTTAATTTGCTTTATGTTAATATGTGGGAAAGGAGTAAAGATACAGGGAAAATGCGTTTGCATTCTATGAGAAGTACATTCCATTGCTCAGTCATTTGGAACACAAGTTATGATAATATGGGTAATTTACATGATGGAAAGCTAAGACATTAGAAACACAGAGCAGAAAATTACAAACATCGTAATATAGTTTAAAGGTCTTTTCCTTATGCAGGTTTTTCAGCAAAGATATTTAAGCAGTAATAACGACATTTAAAGTACACTTTAGGGGACAGAAATGGACATTGGGAGCTATCTGAATTACCTGGACTAATTAGAATTGCAAGCAGATTAACACAGAGACTTTAAGAGTTGTACATATCTACACAGTTTAGGAAGTGCTGTGTAATAAATCATTTCTCTTGAAAAAGAAGAACTTGCTTCACATGAAAATAGAAAAGAATGTGTGTCTAGAAGTAATTTATTTCAACTTCAAGTCCTAGTGTTGAAATAGGCAGGTGGTTGTTTTTCATCTTCTGAAGAGCAAGACTGGACTGCAGAAGCAATGAATTAACTCCGTTTATTAACTTCTGTCCTACAACCTCAGTAAACAAAACAGAACTAATGTCATGCTCTGCTTAGCCCCCAAAGCATAAATGAAATGGCTAATAGCATAGGAAGCAGTTTAATCATTAAGTAGAACACAGTTAAGAAAATTAAATTTAACACCATTTTGGAAAACGCCAGTTCTTGTACCTGATTCTAATTAGCATCTGAGCACTAAAGGGCAGGTTAATGCAGGTTAAATATTTGTCAGCACAGCATTCAGTCAGGATTCTGGGGCCTTGAAAGGACAGCTGCTTAAGTATTAAGAGGGGTAACTTCCCTTCTGTGAGGCCCACTGAAATTCCAGGAGGAACAGATCAAAGCAGACTCTTTCATTAAAAATAGTGTGCCTTTCTACCTCTCCATACCATAACTTGCCTCTTAATGAAATTGAAAATGGTTGTAGTTACTTTAAATTATTTTATACTCATGTTAAAGACTTGTGACAAAACAGTTCAGTAAATACTTAAGATAAAGTATTAAGCAGAGCCTTGCTGGTACAAATTATAGGGTTAAATATGCTAGAAAAACCACACTGCTGATAGTAAGAACTGTCAGGCTAGTCCGTCTATTTTGCTTATTTTTACATGAGGATTTAAATTCTAAAACAAACGCCTCCCCTCCTCACAACCTTTGTACACTATAGAGCATGAAGCAAATCCTTATTACACAAAGCAGTTAGACCCGACCAAGTCACAAGTTAGTCACAACACGAAAAAGCATTTTATAGTCTGTGCCATTTTGCATATTAATCGGCCAATATTACTTTGGGAATAAATCAGTAGGATTATCTGAAAACAAAGTTCATAAAAACATAGTATATTTTCCTCTAACCAGCAAGTAGGTGTTGTTCTCTTTAAATTAAAATAGGGTGGCATAGGGTCTATGGGAGAAGACCGGTCCATTCAGTTCTTATCGGTAACCGGTACGGCTTTGCTTCTGTTCTAAATAGGCCACTGAGCATTTGCAAGTACCTCACCTCTCATGCCACACACATGTGCTTACTTACCATTAGTAGGGCTGAAGCCGTCCTCATTGGGGTAATTTGCAGGTGCTACCTGGATAGTAGCAGAGGTTGGGAAAACCAGGATGTGTGTACAGGAGGCATCCTGAGGGGTATTCAGCTGAGATGACTGCAGATTCAGCGCAGTACTTCGGCCAAACACTGATCCCATAGTGACAGCATCTTCCAGAACAGAAACAATGGCAGAGACATTAATTTGCATCGTCTTCAAAATGTATGTTCCGTGTTCAATTAAATTTCTAAGCATCTGATCTGGGTTTGCATGCTAATAAAAATGTTTAAAAGGTTCTTATCTTAAAAAGAATAAATTACTAGAAAAGACTGAAATTAAGATCACAAGTCATATAGATAATGTTTAGCGATGTGAATTCCCATACAATGCCCCACCTTTCCTTTCATTCTGCTGCCCCTTGATTTGCTTGTTAAATGAGTAAGGCAAATTTATTTTGGACACGCACATCGGTAGAACTCCAAATTATGCAATAATACCCCACTTCGGTTGGTATTAAAGGAGGATAACTTGCCATTTACTTTCTCATGTTACAAACACTGTTCTGAAAAATTATTCAACTCGGTGGGTAATTGTTAAGGTCATTTACTTCTGTTCCATGTACTAATCTTTTCTTTCTAAACTAAAAAACAGAGTAGGTTTGTAAAGATCTCTCATCACCTACACAAGAAGTATGTGTACAACAAATTAGGGAAGGGAAAAAATCCATTATGGCAGAACCTCAAACTTAAAAACTTCAACTTAAGCCTATATGTGGCTGCTTATAATAGAATTCTCTAAAACAAACAAACAAACAAACAAAAAAACAAGCATATGAAAAGGCAAGCAGGCTTATCCTTACTCTCAATATCTACAGCCTCCAACTCTTTCATATTACAGACTTGTACAACATTTGCAGTCCTCTTTGCTTAAGGGTTTCTACCACATCAGACTTCAGCTGATGAGAAGTGGTCTTCCTCAAAACATGACCTCCCCATGGAAAAGGTCATCAGTTTGACAGTGGCAGAAAGTAGTCTTTTGCTAGGAGTTAACGCTCCCAACAAAGCACTTCTTCCTGATATTTTTGGGAATTCTGATGGCTCAATCTATTTTCTACCATATTTAGCCAGACCAGTCAAGTCTTCTTGGGCTCAAAAGTCTCCCAAAATTGATTTGCTTCTTATGTGGTAAGTATGATAAAAGAAGAAAATGTAAGTAGCTGGATAAAATTTACCTGGCATCACAACAAATGACCCTTGTGGCTCCATGGCAACTAAACAGGCACTGAGGATAGAAGGAGAGTCTGCTGATGAGATGCCGCACATGCGGCACACCTCCTTTAGCTGTTTGCTGATTGTCTGCAGGGAACACTCCCCAAGGAGGATACTCCAGTCTGAAATGAAGAAGTTCAGACAGAACAGGTTGTGAAAAATCCAGAACTTGGTTGAAATTAGCAAAATATTAATAACACTTTATTAATAAACACTCATTTCTTTAACACTGGCCTATTCTGGACTATTTCCCCATGTAAACAAGTTGTATGACTCCTTCAAGCTGTGCTTTGAAGCAATTAATGCAAAGCAATGATAGATTGTTGTTTTTTCCCATGAGCTAACTGCATTACTCTGACAAATCACTCAAGATGAGCTTAAAAATGAGTCCTTCTTTAACCAAGAGGTATGAGATGTAAAACAGGGCAATATACCATTCTTATTTTTATTTGAAATGTTTTTATTTACATCCAAATCTTTTTCTGAACTGTGCTGATTCTTTTTTTGAAATGGGCTATCCATTCTCATCTAACATGCTGCATATATTTGGAATACTTGAAATGTAAGCAAATAGACATGAATTCACATACTTAATGTCAGAGAGATTTTATTAAACCTCATTATGAATATAATACATTAAATAAAACAAAGTGAAGGTTTCATCAGAAATTTTTCACTGGTGGTGTAGGTGTAGATATACCTTCAAGAAAATACGTTTAGCCATTTAACTGGCATTCAGATAATAAAGGCAGGTGTTACTTGTTGAATTCTAAATTTGTCTTCCCGCCTTTGTTCCACTTAACTACCATGTATGTGAAGGATAACAAAGTCTCCTACCAGGACAGAAAACATCTCTTCTTCCCTGCATGTACTATATAGAAGAAGGCGCTTAATTGGTGCTTCCCCACCTTTCCTGCCCCCAAAGCATTTTTTTTTTTTTTTTTTTTTTTTTTTTTTTTTCCCCAATTCCATGAAATACAGGATCTCTTACAATAAGCTGACTAGAGGAATTAACGTCACCTTCATTTACTAACACAAAATGACAAACACTCGTTAAGCATCTTCAAATCCTAATTTGTCTTCACGTTCCAACTAAGAAGGTGGGAGAAGACTTGGCCCACCCTCTCAGAATCCCATTTTCTACACAGCAGTTACCAACCAAAACCTGAGCAGAGCACTAGAAATTGAAGAGGAGTTGCTGAACGCATCTTAGTGAGAGAAATCGCTGCTGAAGTGAAGCAGGTAGTTCCCACCTGACTTAAGGCATTTAATCCTAAATCACTCCAATCCTCCATTTCTGTTCCCACTGAGCTGGTAGGAATGCTGAATCTTCAGACCCTTCTGCAGCCTGCAGGGAGTCTTATTGCTGGCTAACACCCATTATCAGTTAGTTTCATGTACCACAGAAAAAAGTTACCTTTTTTCATTCAGTAACTTTATTTGCAAGAATATTTTGTTTGAAGGTCAGGCTTGCTAATATACACTACACTACAAGACGTGCGAGAGGGGTGTCAAGCCTAGTGTACAAAAACAAGGATGGTCTGCAGCAAATGACTTATACAAAGCAATACACAAATCCAGTGCCAGGGTAGGATTAGCATTCTACGTTTCCTGGTTGTGAAGGTTCATGATCAGCGCTGTAAATCTTCCTGCCTTGCAGACTACAGCCCCCTCCCTTTTGCAGAACCCCAGGCAGGACAGCTTGGCACCGTGTACCTTTTAACTCCCCGTGGCCGAGGCGACCGAGGCGGCCGATTACAACTCTCCAGGGCAGCGACGTCATCTGCACGATGCCAATGCACCATTCCCACAGCTTCTGCAGGCCGATTTTACGTGCAGACAACTTGCTCCTCCTTGACCTGGAGATTAAGGGGAAAAAAAAAACAACTTAGAGAACCAAGGACAACATTAAGATCTGTTACTGCTTCCCATTTGTAGCAGTTTTTGCAGTTCTGTGGAGTGCCTAACTAAAGTTTTACTAACAAAGAGAAAAATTACATCTGCTTTCACTACCAGCATTGCAATGATATGTGAGAGGTATCAATAAGCAGCATACCAGTTGTACTTGAAGGTAAGATCTGTAGGCAGCATTTGTAAAACAAATGTAATACAATAACTTTTCCCCTCTGCAGTTTATAAGTGCCAAATGAAATGTTATCACTGTTAACATTATCGTGATCACATCAGGAAATATGATTAGAAGGGGAGGTGCACGAAACAAATGCAGCGAGGGATGAGAGCGAGGGTCAGCAACCATACACCTAGATTTAATGTAAAATTAAAGGTTTCTACCTGTTTGGTAAATCAATATTAACTATGCAGGTTTCCAACAGTTCACCATGAAGATCAGTGCAAGATGCCAGAAGCCAGCGCTGATCGTGAGACAAACAATATCCAACAAAAAGCACATTGTATTTCTGGCTGGCCTCTCCAAATGTTTCTCCCAGCTCTGTCTGTTTGTCTTTGATAGGAGCCAGTATGAAAGGAGGTGAGTATAGCTGGATTGGGCTGGGCCTCTGCAATAAAGTAAACACAATAATCAGCAGGCATATCACAAACTACTTCATGCAAGAAACATACAACATAGATTGTCAGTGAGTACAGAAAATTGCGAATTTGAAACAATAGATAAATTCAAGGCATTCATGGTCAAAAGAGATACTAGAAAAAGGGTGGGTGTATTTTTGCTAGTTAAAGCTGATGTACTTCAAAACTAATCTAAAGATTTCTTTTTATATAGGGAAACAAAGATATGAAACAGTTTCTGCCTAGGGAACTATCATTCTCTGAAACAAGGAGGAGCTTAAGCCTCTACTTCTATGTATCCTTTGCTAAAATTGATGGCATCTGCTCACCTCTTCGCATACTGACTGTAGAACAATGAACATCATGATCTAATGCAAGGTTTCAAGGACATAAAATGGCAAAGGCAGAGCTGACTTCACATACAGATTTCTATCTAGGCATTAGGTGTAACATACTTCCATGAACATCAAGCATGATGTTTGAAATGCTTTACATCTCTCTTATCTCACAGTTTAATTTCAGAAATACTCTGGTCTTTGAAACGACTGAACATTGGCCTGCTAATTAATAAGATCCTCTGTACGCATTATAGTGCTTATCTTTAAGAAAGAAGCCATCCCCCAGTCCCTCAGAAAACCAACTTGTAGGAGATCGTAAGAAATCAAGGCCATTTAATACCATTAAATGATAAGCAGAGGCAAATTAGTATTGTAAAGAATATCATATGCAGTTCTGCTGAGTCTGATAGGAGCAAGTCATTAAATCTTTTTTTTTTTCTGTCCATAAAATCACAGAAGGCTGAGACTAGAAAGGATGTCTGAACACCTAGTCCCACCCTCCTGCTCCCAGCAGGGTCCATTACATAAGGTCACTCAGGACTTTATCCGGTCAGATTGCCTGGGCAACCTTTTCCAGTGTTCATTCACCACTACAACATGGGCGTTTTTTTCATATTAACTGAATTTCCTGTGTATCAATGTGTGCTCACTGCATCTTGTTCCATCACCAGATACCACTGAGAAGAGTCTGGCTCCATCTTCACTCTCTCCCATCAGGCTCCCATTAGAGCCCTCCTGGTAGGACCAATCCAGCTCTCAGCCTTTCCTCATGTCAAACGCTCCCGTCCCATAATCATCTTTGTGGCACTTTGCTGGATTTGCTTCAGACACAGTACTACAGGTGTGGTCTCACCAGTGTGAGAAGAGGGGAAAAACCACCTCCCTGGCTCAGCTGCCAGCACCTCTCGTAACGCAGCACAGCGTGCTGTTGCCTTTCTTTGCTGCAAGGGCACATTGCTGGCTCACGTTCAACTTGTACAGCAGGGCCTCCGGGTCTTCTGCAAAGTTGCTTTCCAGATGATGGGCCCCAAACCTGTCTTTGCTTTGTAACACCTCTTTGAAGAAAAAACTATGGGCCTGGCAAGATATGCATAATAATTTAGAAAGAGGTTATTTTCCTAAATTTTCGGGCAGTTTGGCAGTCTGCAGTGCAGACTGATAGCAAACGCATGTAAAATGGAGAAAGCAGAAATCTAACGTAATTATGCTAAATGCGAGCAGCTGCTCATGAAAACATTGACAGCCCCTCACCCCCCAGTTTTTGTGTCTTTTTTCTCTTCAGGAATTTCAACACAAAATGCAAATTGCAAGTTAATCAGCTCACATGAAAAAAGGTTATGGTATTTTCATAGCCATATTGTGAAGTGAAAAAAAAATATCTGAAAGCTGATTTCTGCTTACGTCACTTTCTAGACGTGTATCACCTTGGCAGCAGTGTAGGGATGGTCACTAAACAGAAGAAGATGCTTGCAGGAGTCTTGAAATTTTATTGCTCTTCCCCTTACACCTAACTACTCTGAAGTTTAACCACTGTCACTTGCTGCAAAATTCATCCTGTGAAACAGACATCCTTCTGCGGGAAGGACGAGAACAGAATGCAGAGAAGATATGCCAGGGGCAATGCTCCTTATAGACATTTTCTGCAAGAGCTTCTGCTTTTATACAAGTAGTGCAACATACTGGTATTTTGGTTTTATGATTATTTTGAAACTAGGCTTTTATAAACCCTAACAAGAAGATCTTGATCCCAAGGTAAATGTTTAAGTGTTTAGTTGATTCGTTCAATTAAATAAATCAGTCATCGTTATCTTTGAAAGAATGAAAAATATTCACAGAAAGTAGGATGGATTATTCTTCTTTTGAAATCCCTGAAATTCCAGAAACAGGGCTTGAATATTTACAGTTAAAAAAAATCAGATGAAAGATAAGCCCACTGAAGTAGGGGGATTTCTCCATTACCTCAGGGAATTAGTAGAACATACATAATTATGCACAGCAACCTATTTCATATATATGCATATATATGTATATATTTCATATATATGCATATATACAAGATAGACATAAACACTTTCTTGTAGGTCTACTATAGACAAAAACTAAAATGTCTCAGAATCCCAAATAACAACATACATTTTCTCTTCTTTCACTCTGAGCTTAAATTCAACCTTTTACTCCTATTCAAAACCATAAGCTTGACGTGTTTTGAAAGCAAGTAATCTGGCATTTTTCTTACTACTTTCTGTTCAGTATTATCATACCTTTTCCCTTTATATTATCTTTGTTTTCTATACCTTGAAATAATACTCCTAAAAGTGTTTTCCTTATTTTTTATTTTATGTTTATTTTCTTGACACTGATACTAACCTCTGGATTTTTGAGGGTCATCTCAATGCTGGCAGCTGGCCCGAAGCCTGTGAGAGACTTGATGTGAATCTGTGTGGGCAGTGGCCTTCTGCACTGGCAGTACACTGAAAATGCCAAAGACTTCAAGTGCTGAATGTAGAAAACCTGTTCATCCTTCATTGTCTGCAGCATGTACTGGCAAGGCACAATCTATATAATTCATATAAACAACAAAACATGATTGAACATCTTCAAAGAGCTGTTCATTAATACCAACCCAGATTCACACATTCATTAGTCATTTAACATCCATGACACTTTGTATGTTGTATTCAATTATTTTCATTACAGTATCTGTAGTTTCCCATCAGGGCTGCTGCCCTTTTGCATGAATGGCTGCACTGTTTGCTGACTACAGGCTGCGATGCAGAAGTGCTGTTTCCATTATAATAATATTTAAGGTTGAAAAGTCCCTGAGATAGCTAAGACTTCTGTAGTCCAATATAGATGGAAAAGTCTTCTAATGAAGCAAAATTCTTAAGTGTACATGTTCAACCAGCAAGAAGCAGAACCATAGTAAGGTTTGCCTATAACATTGAAGTTTGGTGGCTAGGACCCATCTGCACAGTAAGAACATGAAGGCAAAATGGCATAACATTCCTTCGGAAGTAAACAAGGCATAATAAAAATAATCTTTTCAATTCAAATCCTCTTTAAAATCAGAATTAAATCCTCATAAACTCATTTTTAACGTACTGTTGAGAAGCACAATGTCCTATGCATGGCTGTGGAAACATGGCTTTTCTTTTGAACAGTGAGATCACCGGAGCAGAAACTGTAAATCCAAAATACTTATGCTGTATCTAACCCAAGAAGATTCTTTTTAAAAATATTTTGAGTAGTAAAAGCAAAACAAAACTAAACAAAACTTAAGTATCACACAACTTTTATTATTCTCTATTTCTTGCTTGAACCACTGGAACTTTGGTTCGATATTCTAGTGAAGATAATTTCTTTAGCCAAGAATTTCAGGACCTGGGCTCTTCTACTCTACATACGAATCTGTAAACAAAATGTGTTTTGGTTTATTTTGAAATAAATGTAGATCTGTATGTACTGTGTACAGCTGTGAGAATATTGTGCTGGTAACTACATCCCTTAGTGAAAATTGTCTACTATTTTGACTTAGACTTGCAAAATGCCACACATTTTGAGAAGTGAACAGTAAGCACCCAGAAAATAACAGCACTTATCAAAAATTCGTAGGCCCATTCATTAGTCATCTTACACAAAGATACAATTTCAGCATACTGTTTGTGTGTTCTTGTTTTTCAGACACGGTGATGTCAATGGCTGTCAATTATTTTAGTATCTTCAGTTCTGAATCCAGTAAATTGCCTGCAGACTACCACAATTTGCAATTGTGAAACTGTTTTTCAGTTCATCCCCAAACCTAAAGTATTTTGGTAACAGTTTCCCTCATCACTTCAGGAAATGGTAAAATGGCAACTAAGCAAAAGGTCAAGATTACAAAAAAATTAGAACTGTCTTCCAAGACCAATTTGATACACTATAATAGCTTCTAATTAATCTTTTAATTAAAATATATTTAAGCCAAGTTGAGTGCACATGAATAAGGCATTCAGAAATCATTCACATGTTGCTTCTTGCATGTGCTGCATACACACATGCATAGGTTGTAATCTCTGGCTTCCCATTCTTCCCCCCAGTTATTTAATAGGCTGGGTCACTGTGAAAGAGGCATGGCCAAAAGCAGTCTGGGCTATAGGCCAAGCTCTGTTTCAGACTACACAAATTCAATACTTAAGTAATTCCGTAGTAAGTAATTATTATTATTATTATTATATGCCAAGGTACATGGTAAGTTATTTTTAAGAAGCAGATAATAACAATACACTGGTTAAATTATGCATTAAATGTCTGGTTTCACATAACTCTTTTGGATTAAACAGTATAATTCAGAGAGAACATAAAAAGCAAACAACTCGACATACAATGTAATCAAAGGAGAAACTGGACACTTTTTGCTTGGCAATGGCAACCCAAGTAGCAAGTTAAATCCTTCTCCAGAAAGCATCTAGCATATGCGATTGCTAGAACCATGCAACAGATTTGTTGTAAGGATACCGTGGCTGCTTTAAATTAATCTCTTCATCAAAATAAAAACATTTTTAATATATAGCCATGTGCTTTCAACAGTGTAACTGCTTTCTAGATTTTATGTATTATCTTGCATTTTGTCTCCTTCAGTATAGCTCACATATCAAAAGCATGCTGTGACAGAATGACTCTCCAGTGTGAAGATGCAAAGTGAGGTAGAGTTACCTGGAGAATGAAAGAATTCCTCATATTCTCAGGCAAGTTATCCAACATTTCTGTGTAGCATCTCATCAAACTCAACAGCCAGAAGTTGGTTGAGGCAGATTCTTCATCTGCGGTGTAGGTAAAAGGATCCACCATGTAGATGACAACTGCTGGAGGATAGGCATTGCTGTCCGCAGACTCTGGTTCAGTGGGAATCCCTATTCTCTCCCTCTCTGTAACACTGAAGACATGCATGTTGTTAAATTCAAAGGCAAATTACAGTTGTTAATTATTGGTTTTGCTCTAAAAGGGCAAGACGCTGAAGCAGGGGAGTAGTAACTTATGTTCAGAAACAAAACTAAAAAGCACAACAACAGTGATTAAGTAGGGATGACTTTTATTCACAGCAGTACTTAATCCAAAATACCTGCTAGAAATGATGCATTGAAGACACTGTAAAGTCTGCATTAAATGAGATTATAGTAATCAGAATAGATCTAAGTAGATCTAAGCACTATGGAAAAGCTGACAAATACTATGTCTGTGAGCTTTCTTCTGATGTTTGCACAGGCCTGGTTTTGGTGCTGCTGTTTATGGTTTTCTTTTGGGAGAGGTGGAAGAGAAGGAACTGAGAACTGAGGAAAAGTGCCAAAGTAGTATTCACAGAGTCTGAAGTCCTCTGATTAGTTACAGAAAAGGTTCCCTTAGTAGTGGGAAGAGCAACTAACTTTTTTATCTTGGTAAAATACTCCTCCATGCCTCAACAGTGAATGGGAGGCTCAACATCTGTAAGCGATAAAAAGCAGCTCAGACTCACTTTGTCAGAAACCACAGTGCAATTGATAAAGAGGTATTTTGCATAGATCCAGTGAACAGATGCCTTCAGAATAACCTGAACCAGTACAGGATGTGGGCTTTTCACTTAAGATACAGGAACTTCATAACATACATCATGTCTAATAGCAATATGCATTATTATGAAAGTAATGAAAAGTAATGAAAAACATGTTCGCTCAGGAAGTTACTTACATAAAATATTAAAAAATATTTTCCTAATTTTAATGTTTGATGGATTACTATAATGAGGTCTTTTAAAATGTTTTGCTGCTCACATTTATTTTAAAGTAACAGGAATATAATCCTGTTTTCTGACCTCACAATATATCTTTGCACAAAGCAACACTTGTAATACAAGTCAGAATAAAATCCATGGGTCTTATTTTGTAACTATTAATACTGGCACAATGGAGTTGCCTGCGTAAGAGGCATTCAGTGCCACATGAGATATACTGCAGCACCTAACGTGAGATGGAGCTAGCAGATATGGCACAGAACCTGAGACACCTTGTGGTTTTCTTGTACTGCAAATGCAGGCCAGGTGGGGTACCCTAAGGCACCTCAAACAGCATGACAACACCCACGTTCATGTGGTTGTATCAAGCTTTGTTTCTTATAATGAAAAGGGGAGATCTGTTTTTTCAACTCTCTTGTCAGTAATGACTACAAATGAATAAAAAAGTGCCTCGTTCCATTTACACCTGGACAGTAGTACTGCACATATCAGAGGGTCCTTTCATTTCAAGGATTTACATACAGCTTAAAGATTATGAGCTGTATGAAAGCAGAACAATGGATTTATTTAGTACTCTGAGTAATTAGAACACTTAAGTAACTTACCCTTCCTGTCCTTCTTGTTGCTGTTGTGGTAGGTTTTGACCTGATTCTGTGTCTCCTCCAGGACCTGTGCTTCCTTGTGAACGGTCTGCTGTATTTCCCCCGGTGCTGGCGTTTTGCCCTGAACCAATGTTCCCACTAAACCCTGGAGTAGAGGTAGTGGTCATCTGGTTAACACCGGGTGTTGCAGAAGATGCTGACAGCTGTGGCACAGAGGATCCAGAGGATGAACTGCTTCCTGCAGGAAGGCTAGTAGTCCCGCCATTGGGAGTGGAGTTAAAAGAACTGCCTGTTGGTGGTGCCCCAGAAGCTGAAAGACACGTTGAATTCGACGGTGCAGGTCCAGTGTTCCCAGGTATTGTCTGTGTCTGGCTTGCTGGGGTTTGATACTTCGGTGGTAGCAATAGGCTGCTGTCAAGCTGCAGAGTGGCTAAGTAAGGTGCTGAAATAGCGTGTAAAAAGAAAAGGAGATTAATGACAGTCTTTCACGTCAAAGTGAACTGGATTAACCATAAAGTCATACAATACTTTCTGTGCTTTTAGAATATTCTAAGAGTGTACAAATGCTAAGTGAATATAATCTCCATTACAAATATTTACTTTGGAGTTCATTCGTCGGGGTTTCAACTGTAACCGATATGAATCAGATGTCTTTAAAAGCAGGACTGACTTTGTGGAGCTTTGTGAATCAGAGTTGGTTCCGACACATCATTACCTCTGGTTAGATTGTGTCAGGATAACACCTTTATACAGTGTTTGGCTTTGCAGTCTGTTACAGGCTATCTTCATCAGACTGAAAATCTCAGTCCTTTTTACCTGAGCTAAATAACAGCAAACTTTAATGCAGTTATTTCTATTCCTGAGCATCAGAAAAACAGGTATCACAGTGATCATTTAAAAATAATTAATGAATAACAGTAAATGAATTCCTCAATTGGCTGTGCATATGCTACATATTTCTGCCTGTAAGCCTTAAGGATTTATGTTAAGTAGTGTTGTAATAATTCCTCCCTCACACTTATGTGGTAAATTAAAACTAAAAGCAGACTGGATGTGGTAACAGAATCATCTGAGATAGGTAAATCCTATCTTTCATCAGACTCTCCTCAAAGAATGGTGTGAGCATTCAGCAGACGGTAGAACTGCCCAGCTATTTCTCATCTCTATATACTTCCCTAAGCTTTTCTCCAGTACCAAATGACCATTCCACACAGTACGCAGACTTGAGAACAGTCAGTCCTTTTTCAGAACAAAGGCACTAAGTGCTTTTCAAGAAACTACTTACAAGTTCCTAGATATTTTTAAACAAGAACTAGTTTGTATGCTTCAGCTCAATTAGAGATTTACATGGCTTGTGTTCTGTGACCACTCCTGCCTTGCTGACCAGCACTATCTCAGCAAATGTATTTCCAGTGACATTTTGGATGGGTCTGGGTCTTGTACTAAGATCTAAGCCATGTATGCCATGTATTATTGTGTTGCTTCTGGATCCCTTCTGAAATGGAACAAGCATGGCTCTCCCCATATGAATCTCTAACATCACCACCAGACTGATAAAGAACAACAAAACTTTCTAAAATAGACAAATAGAACATGGAAGTAATTAAGAAATGATTAAGTGTCATCATACTTTTTTGTTTCTTTATTTCTAAGCAGATCTTAATCTGTATCTTAACAGAAACTCCTCTGTTCCTACCTGCTACTAATAACATCTAAAATTCCTACAGAAAACAAAACAGCCTTGCTAGCACCCTAGTAGACTTACCTAGGTGATGCCGGCAAACTTGCGCATAAAGTTTGAGTCTGGAATGATTGTCACACTCCTCAGTGCCCCAAGGCTGGTTAAACCATTCGCTCACAAGCTCATCCGTTAGTTTTTGTGCCACAGTCTTTCCCACCCGCATAATCCCATCACGTAACACTTTGCAGATTGGTTTGTGCTGGCCAAGTCTACACATCTGGTGAGGAAAGAAGAAATGCTTGTAACTAGATGCAAAGTACCTGAAGAAGTTATGCAGCCTAAACCCTTCATGACCAGCATACATCTGGTGCCCTCTTAATAAAAACAAAAGGCTAGGTTTATCTGTTGTGTTGAATTGCACTGAGAGCAAAACTAAAGTCACAAAGTACTCTTATACATTCAGTAGTACACAATGAGCTCTGTTTAAAAAAAAAAAAAAAAAGGTTTTATCTCCAGCATAAGCAACAGTTTCTTTAACTGTTCTGTAGGTTTGGTTGGGTGTTACGTGCTAGGTTGCACCTGTATCAATACTAGCATTGTATTCTTTGTATAGTTTATCCTCTATAGCTGCTCATAGTTTGTTCATCTGTGTGATGTTTGAGGAACATCTCATGTGGTTATTCCACATACGACCTTATTCAGAAAAGCTAAGAAAAAAACACCAAATGCTTTGCTTTGGCATTACTGAAACATTAACCAGCACTGCATATGGCTGTATTCCAGGATTAAATTCTGTCTTTCAGAGGAAACAGATCAATCAAGATCCTAACAGTATAAGCTCAGTAAGATATTATTCTTGACTCTGAAAGTGTAGAAAGTTCTCAAAGCAAAATAAATCCTTATACAAGCAACTGTTACTTTAAAAACCATGGATGTCTCCCAATGAACATGCAGTAAAGCAGAAATGACACTTAAAGAAGAAATAATTCAGTAGGGTTCCTCTTTCCAACCTCGTATACAGCACTCAAGTCCCTGAAGAAAGTTTTGGCTCCATCGAGCAAGGCCTCATTTTCTGGACACACCACAATGTAGGCGACATCCCGATGGCCCCCATATGGGTCTAGCAACAGCCTCTCCCAGAATGGCAAGGAGAATGGAGAGATTGTCAGGAAGTCCTTGTCATATCCCACCAGTAAAGTTGGGATTGGAAGAGGCTCAGGAGATTCCTCAGAACCTTTGAAGAGAAGAAAAAGAGAAAGAAAAGATGTTAAACATAGCTGGTTTAACTGCAGTGGGCTCGCTGATGTAACAGGAGGTTGGTGGTCTGACAGAAATATTGGCAATCACCAATTCCTTGCTGTGCTGAGTTTCCTGCAAGTTTTACCACAATACAGGAACATATACAGAGTCTGTATCATGCCTGATAAACCACGTCCTTCCACAGGCTTTTCCATGGGAAAAAACAACAACAACAACAACTACAACAAAAAACAACAAAAAAAACTACCTTTAATTAAGGAGAAGAAAGGTTATATACATTGTATATCAGAAATGTCACGAAACAAGTTCAGCCAATTAAAGCATCACTTCAGCTTTCCTAAAAAGCTGCAATAAAACATGTTTCAGTGTATTGTAAATGAATCCATTGCCCTTCCTGAGGCTTACTCTCGCAGATTTAGGAAGAAGAGGTTTTACTTTGTCATAACCATAACCACAACCACATCTCATTAGTGGCAATTCAACCAAAAGCAGTAACAACGAATACAATAAAATCTGATTCTATGGTTCTTCATCTACCTCCAGATGGGGGTGCACAATTACTGAATAAAATTGTTACCCAAAGCTTAGATTTCTAAGGCATATAATAGTAAGGAAAGTTATCCTAATTCAAAAAAATGCCGCTCTCTTCTCCATACCAGCACACTTGCTGTCACAGCTGAGAGGATTACCATCAAGTTTAACGTGCTCTCTCCCAGCCACTGCTCATTAGAAGAATGCTGTTGAAAATTCAAATAAAAATATGCTGATAGTTTCTGCAGAGTATTATACAACTTTATTAAAAAGTTGACATTCAGTAAAAATCACTGAATCTGTATCAAAGGCTGCTTACTATATAGCAGTTTGGGTTTTATTCTCTGAGAATAGTTGGCAGGTCCTAACTAACTTAAATTTACAAATGCTAGATAAAAGTTTAGATTAGAAATACTTTCCGTGAAGCACAACAGCTTTAGACAGGAACTCTTGTTAGCCAAATTGTCCTAGCCTTGAAACAAAGTAGCAATATATCAAATACTAGCAGGAGAAAACAAAACACTGAAGAACCTTGGAAAAAAAAAGTAAGTCTACATCACTTAAGACTGAAATAAACTGTAAGCAAGAAATACATATTTAAAGGCAAGTCATGCACACACAAAATCTATTTTGTAATGTGTATTTTTGAGAAGTGTGGCTTATAACCAGGAGATGCTTGAACTGAACATTAAGACTATAGGAAAGCTCAGAAGAAGCACAGCTCTGTGGGGGAAGTATATGCATTTTTGTATCTAGAGGATTTGAGTGTTGGCTCACAAAGTCCGTCTTCGCCATTATGATTTGGTTTTAACAGCTTCCTCTCTTCACGTTATGCATATGAAGTGAAAGCCATAGAATAGATTCATCTTTATCCTCACCCAGCAATTCTGCACTCTAATCCTTCACCATCTGGAAGGGTAAAACCTCCCCTGCAGTACTGAAGTGTGTACTGCAGAGGCCATTTAAGACCATGAAAGTTATGCGAAGAGCCCAACTGTAATGATGCATTTCCAGAAGAAAGCGCGCATTTCTAGAAAACTACACCTTCACTTTAACTGTTAGCATGTAACATAACACACGTACCATAGGTTCCTCGTCCTGCCATCTTATGGAACTGCTGCCAGGTGAGTGGTCCCTGCACGTGCTGGATGTTCTCCCAGGTCCGTCCTGTTCGCTTCTTCTGGATAGCGTCCTGGAGAAAGGGCTGCAGCGACAGCAGCATGCGCACCACATCCTGGGAGGAGAGCATGCTGATGTCCAACACTGCAAGACAAAGGAGCGCCCGTCATTTTCAGCAAGGAACAGGAGGAATGCTTTTGACATGGCAACACTTTTGGGTTTATAGTTCCTTTTTATTGCTCTTCACAGTGCACACAGAAGTTGAATTAGCTTACTTACTTAGTTGAATTAGAACTCTAATTAGCTTAATGGAATTTGGCGTGGTACTTGAGGAAACCAACAATGAAATAAAGCTGTCGTTGTAGTCCTTTTCACATACCTTTCCATGTTACCATTGCCCAGCTCAGCTCATAAGAAACCAGAACATCTTCAGCATACAAACACATAGTATCTGAGTACAAAATCACTTTTTGATTTCAAATGACACTTTCATACAGTGCAGTTCTTTTCTGATGACTACGCGCTTCTCCAAAAAAGGGCCATAATTCTGCCCTCCCCCCCAATACTTGATGCTGCTTTCCATCTGTGCTTCAGATTTGTTAAAAGATAAGATAAATTCTGAGACAATTTAGACCACTAAATCTAAATGCTAAGGACAACTGGACTACTGTTATTTTCTGTGCAACTCATAATGCTTTCAAAAACCTACTTTACTTCTACAATGTCTCAGAGCATTTATTTCCTGAATAAAGATTAAGTCATGATTGCCAAGTTTCAAACAAAGTCATAAAGGTCACAAAATTTAAAGAAAAAACTGATCCCTACCATTGCTGTGAGGCCAAGAATGCACAGTGGCACTTCTTACTAGGGCTTCATCCACTTTTCCACCAGTGGGGTTATCGACGTACTGCCTGCCTTGCTCAAGGGCGTTGAAGCATTCTATCCAGGAATCGTTGCTGTCTGCCTGCAGTCGGTCATAGCTCCAGTTCATACACGGGAGTGTCTGACGGTTATTGGAGGACATGTAATCCAAGCAGCTCAGAGATGTGAAAGGCTGTGTGTGCTGATTCTGGAGGAGCAGGAGGAGGCTCATTGGAGGTTCCTGGGTCCTTCTAGCTCCCTCTCCCATCTGAGAGATCAAGTTGCTCTGACATATCATCAGTCGTCTTTCTGCGGCTTGGCCGATGTCTGAGGTCTTGCCAAAAATATCCAACTCGTCCTCAATGAAGAGCCCAGAGTTGTAACCTAATTTGCGGTTCATAATAGCACTAAAGCCACAGGTGCAACGGTACTGATCCTCATTAGATGAATCTGGGATGTATAATCCAACATCTGCACCTTTAATATTCATATTACAGGCGCATATGCAACAACTGTCAAAGTTACGATCTTTGAAGATGTTCAGCACAGAGTCTGAGAGGATCAAGGTGACGTACAGGCTGTGTGCTTCGGGGATTGGCTGGACAGTGGCTGGCTCCACAGAATTAAGCGGTCGTGTTGTAGACGGGGTAGAAGCAGGTGAACCTTGATCTGTGCTATCATATTTTACAGATCCTTGACCGCTCGCAGTACCCCCACCTCTAGGAGTCCTTGGGGTCCTGGGAGTGCGTGGGGTAGGGACAGAGAAGCGGGGAGTTGCTGGTGATGGCAGAACTCCTGCTCCACTGTTGCTGGCCGGAGCAGTACTATTCAGCGTCACTGGTGTATTCATCTGAGGAGTGTTCATCTGAAGATAGTCTTGGTCAGCCAAACTCCCAACACTAGGCACATTGCTACAAGGAATGTGAGAAAAACAGAGACAAATGCAACAAACTGGTTGGCTGAGTTAATCAGAACTATTTTTAAGCAGAGGGAAAAGGTGAAAGCTGAAAGGATTGATTGTAACTGCAGTAAAGAAGGAACACCTTCAGACATTCTGCTCAGAACCTTTTACTTATGTCTCTTTCAACTAAAATTTTAATTCTCATCATGAACATAGCAGTTTCTTATCAGTATGATAAAAATGGATCTTCTCAGACACTTAACCCTCCTAAAGATTATTTCCATGGGATAAAAATCAAATGCTCTTTAAAAGAACCTGCAGATAAATTAAGTTTTATGGGTATTTGTAACTCTTTTATGAAAAAGAGAAGGAAAATCACATTTTGTTATTGTTTTAAAGACAATTACCTGTAAAGAATTGTACTATATATCAGTGGAAAATTAAAATATTTCAGAGTCATAGAAATGTTACTTTATTTAGAAATTCTCTCTTTAAGTATCTTTCAGAAGTAATGCAGCATGTGGCATTTATATAAGGTACTGCCTAATGGTGATCTGCTATTGATAACAGTATTTTAGATATTGTAAATTCAAAAATACCCATTCATTTAGCATTACATCGTCTGCAGCACAAAATGACAGGTACCATAACAAACTATTAATCCACTAAAGCTAAGAATCGTATTTTTGGGTTACCTCTTGTCATCAGTGATTTTTATTACTCTGTTTTTGTAATTTGCTGCCAAACTTAAAAAAACAAACCAGAGTTTGTATAATCTCGTGACATCCATCTTCCCTCTGGAATGACTCATTTTATCAAGACACAGGTAATATGGAGCCAGCCAGAATAAAAAAATCTTTAGTTCCCTCTTTCCAAGTTGCTAATAAGTTGCTTATTTTTCTTGAAATGTCTTCATTGCACGTTAGGGCAAGGAAAAAGTGTAAGAGCTCAATATGTCTCTTGATAAAGGAATGGATTTTTTTTTTTCCATGTCTGTTTTTACTGTGTATTTTGTATGTTATATAAAATGAGTACTATTTTAATACTTACATATTATTAGCAACTTGAAAAGGGAAACAGTGAAGACCTTATTTCTTAGGATCATTTTATTACCTTGAACTCATGTGTGTCCAACTCAAAGCAAGAGGAAAAAAACGAACAAAGGTTTGAAGGAATTCTGAACCTGAAGCATACTGAATGCCTCAGACTAACAAGAAAAGGTGACCTAGAAACCTTGATTGGCAATCACCGCTCTGTCGGAAGCCTGCGGTAATAATCTTCACTCTAATTGGATTATATTGAAAATGAAAGATTTTTTTCCCCCAACAAATACTTGAAATTAATAAGCAGCCCAGGCCTGGTGAATCAGTTACTATTATGAAAAAAACTGAGAATTAGATTGCTCCCTAGGCACTATCAATGCTTTCCAATTTCTTTTTTGCAATTCTTTTGAGAACACTGAAGGATTCTTTGGAGCTGGAAAGGGACTGATTTAAAAGTTATAGACTGATTTAAAGATACAGGCTACTTCCTCTAGAAGCTAGTGCAGTGCAGAAAGGAGACCTTTGTACTATAGTATGCTTTTTAAGAGGGTTTATGAACTTTATGGTAGAAATTCTTGATAGCTTTGAAGATGTCCAGCAAAGAATTTCTTCCATAAACACTGCTAATTTCTGAGAACCGAATAAAGAACGCGATCTTTAAAGTTTACTAACAGTGATGGCTTATAGGTCACAACACTGATACTGGAAAGAGGTGTGGCATCTTTTCTTTCAATATTTAGAAAGAAGACGACAGCACACATCCAATCAGCATCTATCCCAGCAGCTTAGTACATGACCCATTCAGATGAAACCACGGGAACTCAGAAGAGCTAATGCTGGGTTCACCAACTCACAGAGAGCTGTCAAAAGGCTTACTCAAAATTTTAAGAGCCTGCAGAAGGCAAACTGGTATCGGGACCACCTCTCATCAACTCACTGTAGCTCAAACTGAATATACAGGTACAAGTAAGAGCAGAGCCTAGCTGTAGACCAGCAAACTCAATGCTGAAATGGGAGGACAGAGACCTGAGAGGTTAAGTGCATTCATTTCATTCCCTAGCTCTTCTGTTTTTATGTTGAATTACAATATATTCCTGTATCAGAAATTGCAATTAATTCAAGTACTATTTGTTCCTGTTCTTTTAAAAGCACTAAGAGTGCAGTGGACACAATGTACTACATTTTCCAAAAACTGTTTTTAATTCAAACGTTCCTACCATCAGAACTTTTCTGATCTGAGGCAATGACAGATATAAAAGGTATAAAACACATTTGCAGGCTATTTTATTGTTCTGGTGCTTAGCTAAATACCCTTTAATATATGCAATAATTTTAATTAACTAGCCCTTTGAAGTGTGGGCATGACAAACTGTAATTTCCTGCAAGACTGTACTTACTTGTAGCCATCTCTAATGAAAGGGGCTGCAGGTGGCAAAGGAAGTTGTTCAATTTTAGGAGGAACAGCCCAAGAAGGCCTGAAAATGCAGGCATCTGGTATCTTCAGAGGTAGGAGGCACTGACTTGGCAGTATCTTCAGTGGAGCAAACATGGAGGAGCCCACAAAAGGTTGAAATGATGGAACTTTGTGCACGTACGAAAAATCCTGTAACATCCAAGTGACATTGTTTACAACACTGTGGTAAGGTTGATTTTTATGCTTACGTATTTAATTAAAACCTGTTGTACTGTTTGAACCCTCTATAACCTCATTTTTTTCCCCCATAATTAAGGATATTTATTCATTCTACAAAACATTTAAGAGCAGATCCTTCAAGGAAACTCAGCTGAGGCTCCTTGGTACGCCAAGATACCATACAGCTTTAGTTAACAGCAGTAGATTTACAATTAGACTACGCTCATTAAGTCTGTCTGAAAAGCAAATGGTATACTGTGAAATATTCATACTCTGACTTAAAGCACCTAATTTAGGCGCTTAAAAGGTTCATGTTTACAAGACTTCTGTACTGATAATGGAGAGGTTGAGTCACACTGTGAAGAAAACTTAGGTGCCTTTAACTCAGCCTCTTAAATAACCCCCACACTGGGGATGAATATAATCCAAATTAATAACAGTGGACACTTTACACTAGCACCATTCCTAGTATTAAATATAAATATTATTATAAAATCATTTATTACAATATAACCAATACAATAAACATAATATCGAATATAAATGAAATCCAGCCAAACTGGACTTCCAATGGCTGTCATGGTTGGTTGCAGATAATGATGACAAGAACTTCAGCCAAGTTTCTAAAGCTATTCTGTGTTTCAGAAGAAAATAACTGGTTCTTTTGAGGCATTACTGCAAAGTAAAAATAATTATTAAAATACTAACAGCAATCTTTCTCAGAATTTCAGTATTTAATATCTCATTAGATCTTTCCATTTTTTTCCCTTACATCTTGTACAGCATTGAGAGATGAGAAATGTGTGGATTGCTATCTTCAGCTGCTGAACATTCAGCACAAGAAATCTACTTACATGTTCTCAAAATGATCAGCAATGGGTTTAGGTGCTTGTTTCCCCCACTGGTGTATATGAGCAGGTGTGACACACTTAAAAGCAGAGTAAACTGTGCTTGTTGGAAATGTTATCAGGCAGCAAATTAAAATGTATTATTTTAATACTCCTAAAACTGTTGCAAGGGAGATTAGAGTACTTTCAGTATCAATGACATGCTAAACTCTGTTTCCACTCACAAATTTTCAGCTCATCAAATCACAGTAAAGATTTTCTTACCAAGGCCAAATTATCTTACTGTTAGCAAATAGTTTACTATGTAAACAGAAGATTAAGACAAAGCAAGGTCCATGGCAAGGCAAGGACCTTAAACCTTGTTAAAAACTTATTTCAAGCTTCTATAACGATATCCAAATTGATTGACACACAAACTATGCAAAGAGAGTGGACAACTGTACATCTGTAAAGCTGTTAAGATGATGCCTTTTCTCATCATGCCTTCAAGTTACCAAGCTAGGAGAGAAGGAAGAAGAGGTGTTGCAATTACACAGCAGACTTGCTAGTGCCTGATTTTCCAGGTGGGTAACTGGTCAGAAGGGGGCCACTGCTAACTCACTTCCTACACTTCTGCAAAGTTTCTCTTTCTCAACAGCATTGTTTGTGTGAGCTGGTAACTCCTGGATCTGACTAGACACAATTTATCATTATATGGAGCTGTAATCTTTGAATGCAACCATCTGTCCTACCTCTTCCCATGGAGGTACCTGAACATTCTTACAGAGAAAATCCCCCTGTGGCTCGCCTGTACTTTACTTTCAGTCTGCCTTAAGTTACACCAACACTGCCTAGCAGGAAAATTTACTCATTCATAGCTGACTAAATCATTTACTCTCAGGCAAGATTATATATCAGTATTCCCATATTGAGTTATAGCCACTTCTTGTCCATGCCAACTACAAGTTCTTTCTGTGCATAGCTCACTCAGCAGTGTGGATATTTAAAAATAAGCCCTCGGCTAATTCCTAGGAGCACAAAATGAAACGGAGGTAGGTAGTGTTGGGGAAAGAAATGGCTGCTGAAATAGAAGGAACAGGCTGTGGCAGATTAAGGAAAGGGTGGGCCTGAAGGAGAGGATTTGGGCTATAAAATCAAAGGTTAGGGAATACCAGGAAGACAGATTTATTGTGTTTATCTGTCTACTTATTACCTGTGTACAAATAAGTTTGCACTGCTGCAGAAAAAGGAAATGTGCATTTTTAAATTAAAAAAATCCCTCAAGCTATACACATGGAAATATGATAAAGGTAACCCGACAAAAGTGACAAAAATTGGCCAAACAAGTTAAGTAATGCAGCATGTACACAATCAGGCAGAATGACTGTAACCTACCTGTTAACCTGGGCTAAAGATGGAACAATGAAATACAGATCAATGTAGACTGGGTGCTTATGTTAAGTCTTTTTATGTGATGCTATGGAAAAATGGATACATCTGGATATGTAAAGCAGGGGAGGTGAGTACTAGTACCCAGTAGCAGAGTCCCCATTTAAAAATACTTCTTACTCAGATATACTATAGGACTCAATAGAGGAGTAACTATGTGACATTACCTGACCTGTGTTATACAGAAAGTCAGATAAGAATGGTCCCATCTGGCCTTAAAACTTGTGAAGTAACATCAGCTGAAGAAGAAACAGAGCAAGTTCAACCCCTGGGCTTTCTCAGTGATTTTCAACCCTAACCAAAAAAGGCAACATTTCAGAGAGAAAAAGGCAGCCTTTCTACATGCATGACTTTATCCTAGCTGCATCCCCAGAGACTGGCAGCAAGGAGTGGCTATACATAAAAGGTGCTACAGAAAAATTATCTGAAGAAATAAATCATTTAAAAGCCACATAGTCACAAGTACCATGTTTTTCAAATACGTTCATTCCTTCTGTTAGGCAGAGGGCTCATTTCACATACAATACTCTTTGTTTCCTGATAGCACCCAAAATCATTACAAACATCAAATTATACCTATCATATGAGAAGAAAAATGCCTACAGTTAAAATCAGAGAAACAATTAAAAGCTCTTTTACTAGAGAAGTTGTTTTTTTTTTTTTCCAACTAAAGACCAATACGAACTTTATATGGATCTCATTCACATTTGTTAAAGTAGTCTGCCAGGCACACTACAAGTAACTTGTTTGTAAAAATCAAAACATACACAGGTGAAATGATGAGAACACCACACGCACAGCTTGTTACCTTAATTTCTTCAGGTTTAGGGCTACCTAATCCATCTTCCACCTCCATTTTGAACTCAGCAAGCTGTGTTGGAACCATGCTGACCATGGGACTTTCCATCATTCCCAAGGTGGTCACAGTCTCTGAACTTATTCCATCTTTATAACTCATTACCGGGGAGAAGGCAGGGTGTTGTTCTAAAGAAGGTGGTGTTGGGAACATCCTTTGGAGATCTGCCACGGCTAAATATGATGAAATAATGCACTATTAGTCATCCAAGTATAAATTCTCATGGAAGTCCAATAAAACAAAGGAGACGACTCAGTACAAGCTCTTATTTTGTCAGCTGAAACCTCGTAAAGATTCTACAGACTTTCTACAGGTCTGATGCCAGTATGACTCTAGACTAGAAGTTAATTCTAAGGGATACATTTCAAAAACTCCTAGGGACACTTTCCAAAGTTATTGTTCAGCAGAAACAGCAAACTGGTAGATACACAACTTTAAATATACAAATTTTAACCAAAAAAATCTTAATAGAAGAGATTAATTGACACTAATGGAAAGTTCACCCCAGCAGCTGTTCCCAAGGAGATACAGAATAGCTTCTTCCCTTTTTTAGAGCTGACACCGAATCCTAAAGCAGAGACTTTTGGAATTAGTGTGCACTTAGTTCCATTTTTCCACTGACATGCAGTCATTGCAGCCTCATTTGGTCCATAGCAACAAAACTCCTGACAAAAAGACAGGCTACTGTTGCTAACACAAACACGGGTGATTTTGCTTAGGAATCAGCCTGCCAGACATCCCAAAGTGTCAGTTCTCAGAGAAAGCTGCAAAATTATGATTTTGTATCACAAGACATTAAGCTAGGAAAATCCCTACATTTCCTCTTGCTATATTAACACACCGTAATCTTCCATCATATATTTTTAATTTAAACAAACAAACAAAAAACCCCACACAAAACAGAGATGCTTAATAAAATGTAATGTACTGTGTACAATCAAACAGAAGTCAGAACAAAATCCTGTATTTTCTGCCAGCTACATTCTTTCTCCCTCCAGCTACCAGCTTCCATATTTATTTTGCTTAACATTCAGAACACGTGCTATCTTTTCCTTACTTCAATTAGGACAGTTATTCTCTGGACATAACAATCACTCTGATGAATTCATTGTTAAAACACTCAAATTAGAGCAGGGTAAATTCCCGTAGGTGTCTCTTCTGAAGTACTGTTTTTGACAGACTAAATGCCCAATTCCTTTACCTATACATACCATCCAGCCGTAGCTGATAGGACACAAGGACATATTTGTATGCAGTCTAAGGACTATGGAAAATTTATTAATAAATAGAGATTGATTTCTGACTTGGAAAACACTGAGTTGTGGAAATCAAAACTGGTGAAACAGTACAAGTCTCAAAAACTAATTGGAGAGGAAGGAAATGAGCGATGGAATTAAAATTATATATAGTTTATGAGTACATACACACAAAGAGCAAACAGTATGTTTTTGTATGATGCTGCGACCTCGAGTTCTGTCTCCACTCTACCTTAACAGAGCCAAAACATGAATTTTGTTCTTTTTCGTGCACAGACCTTCTGTCTCCCATTTAATGCTTTAAACAAAATTAATCAATTTGAAAAAGTGAAGTCCTCCCAAAATGGAGTTCTGGTGATTACAACAGTCAAAGCTGAACCCAAGTCTTGCACAACCTAAAGTAGCAGAGTAAATAACTGGCAATGCTAGTATGAAGCGTAATCTTCAGGATGCCACTGGGATTAAGTACTGCCTCTGTTTTTCAAAGAGATGGGTGCTTTAGGAAATAGAGAAAGGGGATAGGAAAGAAGGTTAAAATGCAACAGAGTCAGTAGGACTTTACTATGATGTATAAGGCTTTTCAGTTCCCTGCAGATACTGTTATGCCTCAACAGCTGGTATCAAGGGGAGATGGCTACAAAACGGAAGTGAAGTCTATCTTATTTCATACCGCTCTATACTATATAGCTTGCTCACATTCGAGCCCCAGTTAGCAAAATTCTGCAATGCAGAGTCATAAAAAAAAGTTTAATTACAAAAAATCCCCCAACCCTATAGCAACAGGCTATCATTATTCATTTTCATATGTGTTATGCTTGAAAAAGCTTTGCATATTTAAAAAAGCTATGGATCAACTAAACCTGTCAAAATCCAATCTCTGTATACTTCAGACTTCTACATTTGAGTAAATCAGCCCAGCTTTTATGGGTCCATAAAACTCTGACTCATCTCCTTCACACTGTATTTTTTCCCCTCAATTTGTCCTCATTACCAGCTAAAGTTAATGAGAAGGCATTAAAGAATGATTTGCAGAGAGATTTGATTTCTGCTTATAGCAGCTACAAAAATCAAGTATTCTTCCTCCTCACTGCAAAGTAATTTGTAATTCATAACCTGATCGGTTAGTATCACATAAAAAATTCTCACCTTCCTCCTCACACACATGCGAACACAAATACATACAAACAACTCTCAGGAGAAATACCACCTACATAAATAATGCAAGAAAACCTATACATCCCAGATAGTAAAAGTTATCATTCCCAATATTTGCTGGCACAGTCCTTACAAAAAAAGCCCTATTGTTTTAATTTGCTTAATACATTTTCAGTGTAATGTTTTATTTCTAAATTTCCTGCACTCCTATACCCTTCTTTGTACTACACGTGTAGTGCCTGCACAAGCATCACTTCTACCATGAGCACTTGTAAGAGGTTTACAACGTGTCTTAAATTAGAAGCTAGTACTTCTATTCTGTTGTATTCTAGATTCTTCCACACCTAGATTAAATCCTGAAAGTAATTTTAGTCTGAATTCATCACACGTTGAATGCAGTTTTCAACCAAAACAGGTTGCACCATAATGGCCGATTGGTAAGTCACAGCTTTAAATCCTGAACAGACACATAGCAAAAGATTTATACTTAAAAATGCATATGGTAATGGTATAAGTGACTAAATGAGCTTAAACACCGAACTGAGGATATAGGGCTAGCTTCCAAATGAACATTTTTAACAACTCCCTTCTGTGTTTCTATTCCAAGACAACAGTGTCAGAAGCAGAGCTTCTTAAATCTCTGTAGGCACATTAAAAATGTATGTCTGTATTACCATCCGCTGTTTTCATTAAAATACGCTTATCCTCTTTTAATACTGGCATCCAGCAATTACAGCACAAAATAAGCACACTAGCTCATAGTTCTGAAAAAGTGACATTACAAACCTCCTACGAAAGAGGGAGTGTGGTTGCTATAAGGAGATTCTGACTGTCAACAAAGAGGTGATCAGTTGTTGCTACTTACTTGGTGGGTAAGGTACTGCTGTTCTACCATCCTTCCCTACAGGACGTTCCTCAGACCCTACTGCAGGCATTTTTGATGACCGAAGAGCTGGTGATACAGCCTAGAAGCAAAATAATTACATAGCATATTAAAAACACATGAAATGTTAAAATTCACAAGCTATTAAAAATTCTTAAAACTCTCTGAATGAGATTTCACAAAAACAGAAAAAAAAAAACTGTACTTTTCTACTCTCCCATCCTGCCCCACTAAGGAATTTGGATTTCTTTTTCTCCCTCTTTCATTACTAAATCCAAAATAAGTCTCTGAAATATTTGTGTGTGTACACACACACACATAGACACAAAGAAATACACAAATGTATCTGTATATACACAAATCATTATCACAAACACTGAGCTTGAAATTCATGTGACTACTCGTTCTTCCATGTTTGGACTACTCTAAAGCAATACGAAGAACTGAGGTAATACTGAGGACGTGTCACTAAGAGTAAGAATGCCATCAACAGAGACTATAGGGCACAGGTGAACACATCACAAGTTTTAAGGCAGGAAGAGCATGAGATTCACCAAAGCCAACTTCATAGAAAAAGGTTGCTGTTTTTTTTTACAAAATATTTCTCTAGTAGATTGGTATATTAACGGTGACATCTTAAGTGCAGTTTGTGTGAAACCACAGAACAGGGAGAAACAGTAAATAAATTGGTGTACTTGAAAAGTACTGCCAAGAACCAGGAATTTCAGTTTTAAGCCATATTATCTAGCATCAGTCAGTTTAGGATCACCTTTTGTACCAATATGGCTATTAAGCTTAAAAAGAGTAATTATTCAAATTTGCACGAGTCTTGTTTTTTTTGTTTTTTTTTTTTTCCAGGTTATCAATGTAAATCAGCTTTTCCTTGTCTATTTCCTAATTTGTCTTCTTTGCACAGAATAAACTGCTCATAGACATATAAAAAATATGCTTCCAGGAATCACTGAAATAAATTTGGATTTATTTTTCCTTTGTGCAGCTTCTCAAACACGGTAAAAGAACAAATCATCAGTCAATGAAACTAGAATAATTCCCACAGCTCTCAGAAACACAAACTACTGATAAAAATCTAAAGACACTCAACTAGATCTAATGCACTCAAAAGGCAACTGCACTGCTTTACCTAAGGAATTATTCTTACAGCCTGTCTCTGCGATGACTGTGACAGCAAGTTAGCTGATTTTCTTCACAGTGTACAGGTTCTCTTCATGACCAAAAAAATGTCAGATGACACAAGCTTTGACATTGCCTAACTGATCTTCTAATATTCCCGAACTGTACACAGTGATGATTTCTCTCTTTTGCAGATCTCCTTGAAGGATACATCTGTTTGCTTTCAATTATTCCTAGTTAAAAACCAAGTCTGCCCTGGAAACGGTCCCTTCTATCTATTAAGAGATAACTGCTCCCCACTACAATTACAGCATCTTTCTGCTGATTTTTTTTCCCATTTGACAGGGTTTAAATTCACAGAACACTCAATCAGAGACTTACACCAAGCTCGTCTTCATCTGAATTATCGAAGATATTATCTAGATCATGAAGTGACGGTGCCAGATCTGTCACCTGTGTGAGGCTACTAGAGCCTACTCGGCTTGCAGCATTGTCTTGCCGGGTATCTATCAAAGAGAATGGAAAAAATGGATGAAAAATAGCAGCAAACTTAAAAGCCACAAAACTGCCTTTTTTTTTTTTTTTTCTTCCAATTTTACTTCTCACTCTAAACAGGGAAGAAGCAAGGATCACTGATATCCCTTTTCTATCATATAGGCTAGAAATAGCTTTGCAGTCAAGTTTTAAGCAATGGTGATTTGGAAAGAACAAAGGCAGTTACTGCTAAACTTCAATATTTAAAAAATATGTTTCTGTTGCCATAATAAGGACAAGCAGAATCAAGCTCCATATCAGAAGCTGTCTGTAACTTTCATGTTATAGTACAGTGTTCAGTATACATTTTTTTTTCTTTGGGATTTTTTGTGTAGCTTTGAGTATTTTTTCTTTGCAGAATGAATTAAAGAGATTTTACTCACCAGTCTTAGGTGCAGAACTGAAAATAGACATGGCATCTTTTCCATCAGGAACTGGTGTAGAATGACCTGTTGTGGGGATTTCCTTGGTTCCAATTCCATCTTCTGACTATACAAAAAATCCAAGAATGTTTAATGGATATAAATTCAATCTTTATAAGAACGACTGCTGTATTATTGGCTTTCCTATGTCAAGCTAAATTCAGGGCTCTTCATTCAATGTTTTGAGAAGTACAAGGGAAAAGAATATAGTTTGCTGCTTATCTTAGTATCAGGAAAAACATGAGGTAACATAGCATATGATTTACAAAGGATTCCACACACATCAGATAACTTCAACAGGCAGTATGGAAAGTTAGCCACCTTGGTTTCTTTAGAAAACACATCTAGAATTTTAAGTGCAAATTTCATTGTGGTGAGGTGATATGTCAAGCTCAAGAAAGTAAGAAAAATGCCCAGCAAATCCTTTTGTCTCTACAAGCAAGTATAAGGATTGAATTATTTTATTTCTTGGCTTAAATCTGGAACATGCTGTGGTCAAGCCGAATACACATAAAGAGTAGGCATTCCTTGCAACAGCAGTGTTTTCATCTAGACTTGGGTTCAGAGGGATGCCAGCAAATGCTGGTTCCAAAATACCACACTGAAACGAACCTTTTTCCTGTGTGCCTGTGTAAGAAAATCCCTCTGAGCGTGCCCTGTGTAACAGGTTTGTGTCTTCCTGAGAGCTGTAGAGCAAATAGTGCGCAACGGTACTATCACCCCAGTGAGAACATTAATGACAAAAACTCTGGATTTACGTTACCTTGTTCTTTTTCAAAGGATCTTTTTCCGCCCCAAGTTTGCATTTTTTATTGCCAGTGAAGCTGTACTTTATGTCGCCATCTTCAAAAGTGTAAGGGTCACTAGCATCTCCCAAGCCTTCTCCGGGCTGTTGTATTAGAGGCAAGGGATCAAGATAGTTCAGTGTCTGCACTGGTTTCTGTTCTTCCAAAATTTTAAACCGTTTATTAGGTTGTGCTAAGAGCCTGGAAGTAAAAACAAACAAGCAAACAAAGCCACTGTGAAACAAACCAAGCATGCCTTTTGCAGCAGAGAAAAACAACAGTTCTTAAGATCTGTAGCTGTCACACACAAATACAGCCCGTGTCTCACTCCATCCTTTTTGATATAACAGGAATACACGTTTCCTCAAATAAAGGATGCATTTGCCTACATTTACTATCAAACACCCCACTGTAATAGGAACTTCTACTTTGGGACAATGAGAAAAGAGTGGAACTTGTCACTAAATCAATACTCTTTGAAGTACATACATATAACCTTTTCAGCCTAGCAAGTTCCACAGTAATTATCAAAATTGATGTCATAACTAAAAAAGTATTCTTCTATTAATTTCAGCTTAGTCATTTTCATTAACTACTCTTTGGTGCATTTTTTCTACGCATTGTCAGAATGCAAAACTCATTTCTAAGCCTGCATGTAATTAATTCAGATACTCAGGCTACAGTTGATATATCTTTGCATAAAAGGAAACACATAAAGCCAAAAGTTCTGTAGCATTAGGTAGTTCACATTCCTTACTGAAGAAGACACTATGTATCAGAAGCTGCAGAATTTCTAAGAGATCAGATTTTACTAATTTCTGTGGAGACAAGGCAGTCTGACAGTGTTTGCAGTTTCAAAACCACAGAGGCTGAAGCTAACAGTAAAGGTCCTATCCTGGCTTCGCAGTACTGATGCCATTACAAAAAAGCAGGCTCATTCCATAATAAAGTATCAGCTATTACTTCTAGAAAGCGTGGGGTACAGTGCAATTTTAAAACCACGCAATTGGAGAAACCACACTGAAGTGCCTCTCTAGTGCTATAAACAGCGCCTCACTAGCTGAAACCAGACACGTATGTTGCTGTAAAGTTGCAGAACTGAGCACAGATTTTGTTTTTATAAGCTTATTAAATCTCTTACATTTGCTCAACTGTTTTGATATAGGTTACAAAAAACATTCAGCAGTTGTTCCAATGTCCAACAGAAGGCCAGATATGAAAAAACAACACGTATTACAACAGCAAAATTCTATTTGAGTATTTAATGTTAACTCCAGCACACGTTGCCTTTGATGCTACAGTGAAGCCTTCTATCTGTTGCAGAACTTTAATGTAGGAGCAAAGAAATTAGATGAGAAAACTGCTATTAAAAATCTCTCTTCATTGGTTACTTTCCTACCAAATATCACTGTCACACAAAATTACCAGGGAGAGGTCCTGTCTTCTACAACCTCCTCATCCCTATGCTTTTGATACCAGAAGTGAATTGCATGCTCACAACTGAACGCAGAATTTCATTATTGTTTAATGTAATAAAACAAGCATTCAGATCAATTTTCACTCTTACCTTTTCAGTGCAGTGCTGTCTGAGTTGACTTCCATCTTGGAATCATACCTCTCACATGGAAGATCCGGTGGCCTGAATTCTGGATCATCGCTCGGGGGGACGCTATAGGTCCTCCACATATCTAGTGACTCATTGTTCTGAATTAACCCACAATATAATGCTGTCTCACTGACCTCTGCCATCAGAGGTAACCTCGGTCCAACAAGAACTGTCCTATCTTCTAAGCTGGGCAACGGCTGGAGCTCCAGCCCACTGCCGTAGAGTGCTGGGTTTACAGGTACGGAAGGAGGGTCCAGGTTCTCTGCTTCCTGACCTCTTGGCTGGGGGCTAAGTGTGGGAGGCAGAGGGGAAGTAGGGGAATGGGGTGAATCCATAGGATTCATATTAATTTGCTTGCTTGGATTTCTAGCAGGTATAGATAGCGGCTTCTCGTATTTTCTGGAATTAGGGACTTCTAAAGAGGGATCCATTCCTGCTAATCCCAGTTTCTGCCCTGACGTGTCCTGCTCCATGCACAGCTCTTCAGTCACAGAGGGCCGATGGTGAAATGGCATCATAGGCCTTTTTTGCAGTTTTTCTCCTTTTTCTTGTCTTTCTGTTGTTTTGTGCTTTGAAGAGGCGGGAGGTGGCAACGACGAAGATGACGATGTTCCCACACTGAATCCTGGCTGATTTATCGTTGGGGGACGGCTGGAACCAGCAGCACAACGCTGTTTGAAAACCTTGTGCCTGAAAACAGAGACAAAAGCAATTCGGTTCATGGTTTATCCAGTTATCTGATCTAATGGGGGAAAAAAAAAAAGGATAGCATCAAGAATCTGAATCTATTCCTGATATTTTAACAGATTCTGCAAAAGTCACATGCATCCATACCAGGCTGTTCAATCCAACTTGGCTGCAGCATCTCTGACCTATAAAATGGAGAATTACAGTCTCCAGAAACTAGAATTTGAAGCAAAGAAGATTTAATGTTTATAAAAGCTCAGTACTGCTCAGATCGGAAGGTAATGACAAAAATGTAATAAAAATCAGGCTACTGTTTTCGTTACCCTTAAGAAAGATAGCCTTTCAATATAATGACTGCTGGGGAACTACACCACTGCTCTTGTACTCTGCTGAGCATCTGTTACAGAAGATACAGATCTGAATTGTTTTAGTCCACAGAGGCAATACACAGCAGAGTGCTTTCACATCAGTTTGCTCCAGGTCAGGTTAAATAAGTAAGTATAACTAGTCAAAAAAACATATATATATACACACACACATATATGAAGGAAACGTAAATCACTCCATCCCTATTTTTGTTTATAAACTGCAATATCTAGTAAAGAAAAAAAAACCTTCAAAACATGTAATATGCTTCTTATTCACAAAGATGAGATAAACTACGTTCTTTCAAATAAGGTAGACCAATAGACTGAAGAAAAACCATTCTGCTTTTATGACTTAGTTATGAAAACATCCAGACTACACAGTGGCTGTCAAATGGTACAAAGCACAACTACCTCTACTACATCTTTTTCCTGTCTCTATAGATGGTTATCTATGTTGTGTGGTATTGTCCTGACTTTGTGTTTGTTTTCTTTGCGTTATCAGGAAACATTATATGTTCTCTGTGCCATAGGTGGTCCTTAGATGCAGTACCTGTAATGCAGACCTAATGCCCTAGTAACTGAAGATTTGCCTTAAGCACGTGCTTACAGCATTTCCTTGAGCTGATTCTCTATCATTTGCCACATGAATGTGACCCCAGAACTCAATGACCCCAGAAGAAATTTTTAGGTAGTCTGCTACTCTACACACAAAGCTGGTCTACAGAAGATTGAATTTGCTGCTATCTGGCAACGCTTTAGGACTCCATATTTAAGATCATATCTTCATATTTATGCTTGCATTTATACAGTACATGGGCACATGATGACTAAACAATTATATTCATATGACCGTAGCTGTCCAGCTTTTGCAGCTATACAGAGAACTGCATGGCACACGTGTATTGCTGTTTGAAATCAAGTTCCTCCTTCACTTCAAACATAATATTTGAATTTCCCTGATGCTGTATTTACTACCTTCAGCATGATGTAGTCATCAGTGGAGGTGTTAAGAAACTCTGTGAAATGCAGCTGAACCTATCTATAGATTCAGGCTTCCATTACTGGTTCCCCAAACTTTCCAGGCAAGTCTGGACTTCAGTTTTCTACAGAAAACACTCGGTATCTCGACAAAGCATTTATCTGTTCCAAATTCTTAAGCATATATACAGCCAATAAATAATCAAGAGTACAGAGCAAGGCTGCAGAAGAGCAACGCTTTCACTTAGAATACATCACAATCTGTCCAGACTGAACGCTCTGCCCTCTGCATGACACACAGTTCCACTGCATCCCTTTATCTCTTCTTCTTAACACACAAAGAAGAATCTGCTTCATGAGAAGTCAAACACAAAGTGTACAAGGACACAATCATGCTTCATTTCATTTTGTACAATGGAAATTTCTAAACAACAACCCTTCAGAGATCCAGAGAATGCTATATTCCTAAATTTCTCTGACAGCCAAATCTATACAGAAAGCTCTACAGGGATTGCTGTGGCAGGTAACACATTTAAAGATTTGGTGAGACAATACATTAATTTTAATATCATTAACTACAGCATTATTCTCAAGCTTTCCCTGCTATTAAAAGAAAAACAATAGCAGTAACAACAACAAAACAGCTTTGCCTAAACCAGCCAAAAAGCAGAGAATCATTTCAGCCACATCACTGGCCACTGTATTGACTGTAATTCCAGCACAGATCCTTCTTGTAGTAGTAGAACAAACAAAACCAAAAAACCCCAAACCAAACAACAAGATACCAAAGGATTTATTCAGCATGGCAGGATCAGCGTTTCTATTTGAAAAGCCTGAAGGATGAACTCATTACAAATGAGAAGTGTTTGAGTGATGCTCGTCCCCCAGACTAAAGAGTCTGGGATCATTTTTCCACTTAAGGTGGAAAGTGCAGCAAGTGGACAATGACAAGAGATGCTTATTAATCACCTGAATGTGATTGATGTGCACAGTTTTGATATCAGTTTCCTCGTTTTGGAGCTTAAACATAACTCACTTTGAAAAGCACGCCTCTGTTTGAATCGAACATGCTCTTTCAATATGAGAAATGCTTACTGTCTTTGAAGCTCACCTGGAACAAGAACAACTGACTCTTTGGACTGGATCCACAAAATCCCAAGAAACAGTATTGTTAGGAACTTCCTCTTCCAAATTTGCAGTTGTAATTTGACTCCTCCTGAAGAATAAACCATTATTTTAGTAATCATCACCTTGTGTAAAACAAAACTTAAAAAATACGCGTACTTAAATTCATGTTAGCCTCAAATAAATTACTTCCTTCTACTTCACCTTTAAAATAGAATTCTATCTTTAACAGTATTTCCCTTTAGTACACCTAGAAACTCACAGTTTGATTTGTATGGGAGGATGTTACCAGCTCTAAAACAGTTTTGTCTGGAGTTTGAACACAAGCAATGAGGGCCAAGCAATTTAAACTGCGCCTGAAAATTCTTCTGACCTATCCAATGAGGAAATTGTATGGAAATACTGAAAAAATAAGGATTTTCAGGGCACATCATGCCATGAATAGACTTTAAAATTCAAGGCATACAATACTAACAGAAATACTTTACCATATCCTTATCAATTGGAATTTTAGTCCAGCATATGTAATGTAATGCTTCACAAATATTACCCATAGGGTTCTAAATATCAAACATATATTCTTTGTTCTTCACTACTTGTAGTCTAGGAACTAAAACTGGAGCAAGACACTGCAATTGTTAAATCTGAAAACATCTAGCTGAAGGCACCTACTATAGATTTTTAACCTCAAAGCCTACCATAATTAAGATACACAAGTGCAAATACAATGTTAATAGTGTTAGGAGTTTTCAGCTGAATGCAGTAACAAATTTTGTTTGATAATGCTGTTCTGCATCATTAGCTTTGATTAGTGTCAAAAAAAAGTCTGTCAGGAATAACATCTAAGGCACAATTATTAAAATTCAGCTACATATTATGTATTAATAATAATAAGAAAAAAATAGGAGTATTGCCTTACTTGGACTGTGACCTGTTGAGAATGCATTCCTTCCAGACACGGTGAACCATATGATTGTGAAATTTTGGAGTAATCTTGCTTGATTTCTTTGGACTGTGTACACTGACTGTCCCCTCCTGTACAGCTGAATGGCTGATACTGCTCTGAGAGCATCCGCTTTCTCCTGGAATATAGATTAAGAATTAATGTTAGAGCATGATTTATATATACAATTTGAAAGCAAGAACCAGATTTTTATACTCAAGATAAAACCTCAATGAAGAAATGAATGGAATAGTGTTATATTACTTCATTAAGTTAGGCTTGAATTGAAATATTGGAATCAAAACTTGCTTCAGTAAAACCTTACAGTTTGGATGTGTACATTACAGAAATTGTTCAACAACTGATTAGTATACACTAGCAATGTAATATGTGAGGTTCTCAATAATACTGCATGATTATCGAAGAGATAACAAGTGAAAATACAACTCCAACAGTTAATACCCTGAAATTTCCAATTTACATTCCACACTTCATTTCTTTCTGTCTGTGATGCAGAAACTTTATCAGTTATTGATAAATAGGCAGATGTTTCTCTCTCTACTATGAAATAGGTTTTTGTTCATATTAACATGAAGTTTAATCCAGTCATCCTTGAAAACCCAAACTGGAACAGCAGAGGGAGCTTTAGGCTCATTTGGCCTGGCAGCCGAGTAACGCTGTATTCTGTGCTCTGGATGGAAAACTAAGTAAGGATATGTCGCATTTTAGCAAGGTCAGATCAGTGTACAGAACACTTTGTCCTTCTGCCTGACTCAAATTAAAAAGCCTTAAGAATGAAACGCTGAAAGTATTCACTGCCATACATCACTGCATCTAACAAGGCAGTTCTGCTGATTTTTACCAGGTCACTTTTTAAAATACACCTTTTAAAATGGCACACAAGCTGCCTAACTATCTTCTCTCATTCTTCATGCATACAGTTATTTCCTCCAGTCGGAACTTTCCTGCTTCTCTTTTGGCAAAGAATTCTAATAAAAATGAGGCAGTCAGAAACACGTTCCCAGACATGCTGAGGCCAGAGGCTCTGACGATTTATTTCACTGGCTTTCAAATGTTTTACTTTGTTTATGAACATGACATATTGGTAATAAAAAACACAAAAACTGGATGAATTAGCAAATCTGCCCTCCTTTTCAGGAGGGGCTGTGTATATTTAAACAAACAGCACGCACACATACATGTTGTGTAAGTTAACAGCAGGACAGTTAGAAGTAGTGGTTAGGAAAAATAGTGCAATGGAAAGGGGGAATAGGAGGTAAGGGAGGATAACTAATGGGCTACCAGAGCTTTGAAATTACATTTGAATGCATTAACTATTGCTTTCCAAAATTCTGTAGTATGTTTATACACACAGTGCAGCTAGACGTGCCACAGCACGAAATGGCACTTCGCAGCAGGCACAAACATTTCGTTCTCATACTCTGACACGAATTTCTAGCCATGAAACTCACTGACAAGATACGGGAACACACAAATAATTGTCATATAATGGTGTAAATACAACAGGAGGCAAACAGCCACTCACCAGGGGTCACTTTGCAATCCCACTGCCACACTCTGTTCCTACACGTGAAAAAATCCCGTTCCCTAGTTTCAGTGGCAAATTGTTTTGTTCCATATGTTAGACCCAATCATATAAAGTATGCTTGGTAGAGACCTGAAGAGATCATCTAGTCTATCCCATTTCATCCCTGATCAAAAATTGAATTGAAAAAAGGAACAAGAAAAAGGAAAAGCAAAAAAAAAAAAAGAAACAACCCCCGCACCTTTCTGCTAACGGTAGCTTCCCACCAGCCAATTTATTCTAACACTTAATTATCCTTACTCAGAGAAAGTTTTTCCCCATGTTTAACCTAGATTTGCTTTGCTCTAGTTTAGATTCATTACTTACTGGTTGCAGAGAAAAGATTAGTCTTTTTCCCTTTTATGTCTCTGAAGGCTGTTTCACTGTCTCTCCTTCAAATTTCTCTTCTCTAGACTAAACAACCTCAATTCTTTCCATCTTTCCCTGTGGGCCCTGTTTGCAAAATCTATAACCATTCGTACTGAGCTTTTCTGGACTCCGTCCAGTGTGTCCACATCTTTGTTTAATAATGGTGCTCAAAACTGGACACGGAACTACAACCACATTTCTACCAGTCCGGGGCAGAACTGAAGGATTATTCATGTGCCTCAGATTAACCCAGTTTATGTATCCCATTTACCAATTCTGAACAGCATGCCATGTTTTTCCAATCCATTTCTCCAATTTGTGAAGGTCTTTTGAAATGGTAAATGATACAATATAATGGAATCCTTTCGTTATTCACTGGGGAGGCACCAGTTTCATATTGCCCTCCTCAACAAGAGCAGAGATCTGGCAGAAATTGTGGGTGCCAGATCAAACAGTATGAATATTTTTTAGATGTTAATAGCTTATAAGCATTGAACTCGCTTGTGATATTATATAAATTTCACAGGGATCTGAGAAATTTAAAAATACAATGGCAATTTTTCACATTTTAATGTGCAGATACTTTAATAATCTCTAGATTATTTAGAAGTAGATTGTCTTGCTTCAGTTACTAATAAAGTAACTTGCTTTTTGCTTATTCAAACTATCAATTGCCTTGAAAAATACTATTCAAGGTGAGTTTATATCTCAGATTCTACTTGAGTAGAATTATTAGCAGTAGATACGGTGTATTATTTATTGTGTTCATTCACAAGCACTGTTCATGGACAAGTACTTCCACGGCAATGGAGATGATGATGATGATTTTCCTGGGCTTTGCATCAAGACTGATCCTCTTCATCTGACAGAACTATCTAGTAAGAGCTAAGCCAGGCCAGTAGCTCCCTAGACCTCAGTGAGGGTATTGAAAGGATTCTTTAGCCCCATCTGGCAGCTTATTCTCCCAGAAACTCGTAGGAACTTCATGTCTCTGACACAGCTACTGCTCTGTCGTGGCAGACACTAATCAACAAGTTTAAAAAAGTACTCTCGTGTACCTAGTGTTTTGCAACTGCTTCAAACACTTTCAAAAATAAAGTTTAAATCCATTATTCCGCTCATGTACTATGGGCAGCATGAACAGATGCTCCTTGACAGATGTGTATTGAAGATTCCACTGCGATGAAGGCTGAAATGTTTCTGAGAGGCCTCTGGCAGAAGGCTGTCCGGTGGGGAATGGTCTCTAACGATTTTGCTAAGTGAGAAAATCTGAGAACTGAGAACTCTATTCTGAAAAATTTTCCTTTGCAAAGCATAAAACGTGCCAGTGCTTGTGAAATCATTATTAAGAAAAGTTACAAGGCGATTGCAAGAAAGCTGGGGGAGGAATGTGGATAAAGACCTGCTGTGGAGAGCAGAGAGGATACAGCCAGCGGGATCCGTTGAAAGAAGACAAGGCAGTGGGCACAAATTGAAATACAGGAAATTGCATTTAAACATGATAAATAATTTCTTATTCTGAAAGCAGTCAGCTATTGAAACAGGCTGTCCAGAGAGGCTGTGAAGTGTCTGACACTGGAGACCTAACTGGACGATGTCCTGAGCAGCCTGCTCTGCCTGGCCCTGCCTTCTGTAGGCAGACTGGAAGAGATGATCTCCAGAGGTCCTTTCCCACCTCAACTATTTTGTGATTCTGTTAGCAATTGGCAAGTTCATAAAAAGCATGTTCAGAAGACAATCTATACAGAAAAAATTATCTGTCAACATGCCTTGAAAACATTTTTTGAACAAAAGTCAGTCTTTTTCCTGTATCAGATAGTTTCGTTTTTTCTTTTAGTTCTTCATCTTAGATGTTTGCACCCAAGCATACATTTGACTCCTCTATTCCAAAGTCCTTGTATGCACACAAATGTATGACTCCTCTGTTCCTTAGTCCTCGCTTGAAATTGAAATCCTGAGTCTGTTGCAGCAATAATTACCCTACAACAACTAACGTGAAGATCTCATCTGCATCCCAGATGACAACTGACTGCATATATATTTATTTTCATTTCTGAGGAGCAACAGGGTATATGTATTTATTTCTAAGAAGCAAAATACTGAGTATCTAGCACCCTGTCTACCAAATATTTGGATAGCTTCCAAGATTGCGACTACTATGGATCCAATTGCTTGAAAGGGGCATACTCCACCCAGACAAAATAGGTACAATGCAGGTATAACGCAGCGCTCTGTGTGCCACCTGCAGATGATGCATGCCCATATCCGACCCCATTTGGGAAGCCCAGCTCGCTGTCACCAGTTCCAGAGACTTGTGCGTTTCTTTTGACTGGCCCCTAATTAGAACTCAACTGTCGTGGGTAAAAAGAGTAGCTAGTATTTGCAAATTTTTATTCCACCAACACAAATAACTAGTTAAATGCTCTATTTCTAGCTCTGTACAAAATGAGCTACATATTCTTGTATGTTTGCTGTACCTTTGTGTATGACAAAACAATGAATCAACACTCTCCTCCCACCATGAGCTACACAAAAATGGAAGAATGACTCCAGCCTGCTGGGTGTGTTGCTTACCCATAACAGCCTGCTCTGGAGAAGTGGGTGGAGTGAGTGGCATCCCACAGGTACTAGCAGGATCTTTCATGCTCCCAAGTCCCTGCTGTCCCACATTTATATGGCCTCCAGTATTAGCAGCATTCTGTGACACGGGGATGTCACTCTGGGAGATGAGAACAAAGGCTGAAGGATACACCATCCTTACACCACCTAGAAAGAAATGGAAAAGCAAAAGTCTTAAACATACTGTATAATATTCAGCAGCCCTAGACTCTTCCGCTTGTTTTCAATGTCAATTAGACAAAACTTATCTGAAATACAAAGAGCTAAGGAATTTCACATACTAATAAACATTCAACCCTCTACAACCGGTACAGGGATGAAACAAGTAGCTTGATAATGTGAATAATAGCATGTGGGATACAGGGAGTAAAGAAGCTTGAGGCAAGATAACTAGTCAGATGTTCCAGCGTCAAGAGAGCTACAAGAGAAGATAGGAAAATTATAATAGCTGTTTCTGATTAATTAGATTTTTTTTAAGCATGTGGAAGAAGCAAATCCTTCAGGCAGAATACTGAAACTTACCAACAATGACTTCAACTGCCACAGGGAAATCGTTGTCATATCCCAGCTCTTCTTCCTCTTTCATCCCTTCTTTTTTCTTCAGCACCATAGGGTAAAAATACTGCCATTCCTCCATCAGCTTACGCGTTGCTGGGTCTGACATCTTATATGACTGGCCCGTGAGTGTACCATTCAAACCATAAGGACTCACCAAAACTGCAAAATTAGAAACAGCAGTGCCTACAGTATGTACATTTCAATCATATCAGCCATTCTGTGCCTAGCTTGACTCGCTATTCCATTTGTGTGCTGATTTAAGGAGCTGTCTTCAGGGAAAAGCCACTGCAAAATCAGGTAAGGGCATGAATTTAAAGTTTCATGACACTGTACTAGCATACTTACTGAGCTTTTTTTTTTTTTTTTCAGTTTAGACTAATGATACCAACACCAAAATTATCGAGTGTACTGGAACCACAATCACTATGGCAAAGGGATGGCCAAATATAATAGGAGACAGACACTCAACAACAGGGTTTTCACCACAACACACGGTACTAGGGCCTTCTCCACATTAAAAAGGATAGAGACAAGAGTATCTGAAGAAGACTACAGCTGTGACAAACAGATACTTCTATTCAGACTCAGTTTTGCTTTTAGTCATATTTGATTTGAGAGACTAATCAACTTAGCTCACTGAAATAAAATCTTAAATGATTTAAGTGTCTACACTTCTGCCAAAACTTCACATTTTGTAATGAAACATTTTTCAACAAAATTTTTGTAAGCACTCATTTTCTAATCTCTGGGTGTTTCTTTAATGCTTAACTTTATAAAGATCTCTTGCTTTGATTACTTTGAAATTACAATTTCAGACTGTAATAACAGTATAACTCAATGACTGAATTATTCTAAATTTGGGGGGGGGGGGGGAGAGTTGCACTGCAATTGCATCATGATTTTAAGAAGCTGTAACTTAATTCTGTAAAACCCTAATTTCTTACACTGGCAAATATATAATCAGACTTTTCATTCTTTCCGATGTACCTGCAACCCTCCTTAATATCTGTATCCCTGCAGTATTAGAGTTATGGGTTTGAACCCACTGACCTAGACACCATGCAAGAAAATGGAATCAGTGCACACACGTTTTAAAATAATAAGTCCTCTAACAAAAAAAATACACTTCTTTTATTTACTATATATGGGTGCTTTCAGAAACAATATTAATGAACAGAAAGCTCTGGAAAATTTGCAAACCATTCACGGCTAGCTATAGTTTTGAGGTCCTAACAACATTTCCCCTCATGTCCACAATTTCCTGAAAAGAAATTTAAGCTATTTGAAGAATTCCTTACTCTTATTTTAATTCATCTCTGAAGGTAACATCACCAATAGCCACACAGCAGCAAGGATAAGCACGTGACATTCCCAAACTGCCTCCCTTACCTTGGAATGGCGATGGTGAGGACTGGGCCATATGGATATGCTCCTCGTTGATCAGGTAGATTGGCTGGTGTTGAGCAATCTCCACACTGGTGCACACATTGCTTTCCCCATGAAGAAAGAATGTGAAGGCACATGACAAGTGTTCACTGGAGATGAGGGGAGACAAAAAAGAAACAAATGTAATTAGCATGTTAATGAACTCACAGGAGTGATTTCATAGCCTTAGAGGCCAAACTGGCTCAAAATACACTCTTCGGGTTTGTCACTTGTGGCTACTGAGCGCAGTGTCAGGGACTGACTGATGTCCTTGTACAACAGAATGACCTCTCTCTGGACAGCTACGTTACAGTGCTGGCACCTCTCTCAAAGATGCGTTTTCCTGCCTATTTCAATTAATAAGATCATTACAAACAAACAGGCCTTTAACCAGGATTTAAGAGGTAAAAATAAGGATCTTCAGAAAGAAAAGGCACTTCTTCAAAATTAACTCTGAAACCAATACTAGCTGAATGAGAGTGGGGAAGGAACAGGAAGATGTTTGTACAACACCTCACGAGAACCTCCATTAGAGGAAATAAAAGCACTTGTTACAAGAAGCTGGCAATGGTCTAAGATGGACAATGGATCAGCTACTGATGATTAAATTTAATTTAAAGTGAATGCTATTAAACCTTTCCTACTTAATTCTACCCATTAAGTAACTCCCGTCATTGCCAACTATTTGCCTAAATATCCCTTGCAACAAAAGTCACAAGAAAAAAAAAAACGCACAACCATGTTTCATGCTTTTTATCACTGTGATCAGTGAAAAATTTACAAAGCTGCAGAGGGAATGATGCGGTGACGTTTCGGTCCGATACAATAGCTGCACGTAGTTTTATAGCTGCTGGCTTTGGCACGGGACCAGCCATCATTTTCAAGCCACCTCTTAACTACCTCGACCAAAAAGGATTAACACAGGCAACTGCAGCAATTCCGCTTCAGCATTTAATACGACCAACTGCTCAGCTACTGTTGCTTCTTTCTAAACAAAGTACTGATGGGCTGGAACAGGGGGCTGTTTGCATCTCACTAAATCCCAGTATGATTCCACACATGGTGTAGAACAGGTTTTCATCCCATAGCACAAGTTAGCCGTCTGTAAGCCTCAAACATTTCCAGAGAAAAATAGAAAATGGTCAGCTGAGAAAATCTGGAGAGAAAATGTTCCTTAAGTGAAAGACAGCAGTGAGATTTCTTGGTGCTACCACTCTGTACCCAGAGGCACTTTGTGGCATTTATTTAATACAATGAAATAAAAGGGTTTTGTACATTTCCATTTTCACGGAGGAAAGAAATTTCAAGTTATTGCACATTATCATCAGTGTTGTAGCGGTGAACTGCACATTAATTCCTGGGAGGTGAGGAACAAAATGGGCCCAGGTATTCCTACCCGTCCATCTTTCTTGCCCCATGTTAAAGGAAAAACCAGCAAACAAGAACGGATTGTGCGCATCCAAGAAACACAAAAATAAAAGACCAACTATATCATCGAAACCCATTACTTCCCTGACACGGGACAATAGCCTTGAATATAAAGAAGATCCTACTAAATACAAAAGGCTGAGAAATCTGGAGTAAGATCAAGCAGGAGGATAATCTCCGCAATGAGGTCTGTGTGCAGCAGGTCAGCCTCTCTAAAGGAGAGAGCAAAGCTATTTGTAAAGGAGTCATTTTCAACTCCTGTCTTTAGGATATTACACAGAAATCCTCCTGATTCTGCAAGCGTCCTACAGTGTTTGCCTGTGAAAGTCTTGCTTGTCTTCTATTGAACTGCAGGAAAAATAGCCTTTGGGACCACACAGGGACCCTTTCAAGCCTCTTGCAAAGAGGTCTGGCACGGACAAATCACGTGCCGTCCTATGCAACAGTCACAACCGACCATAAGCACTGTCAGAATCAGAAATAGACAAAACCAGAGGTTGAGAGACAAAAGACCTGTTTGTTTTTCCAAGGAAGGGAATACGTCTCACTAACTTTTTCAGAGAATCAGCTAACACTGAAATTAGTCATTAAGTTCAGAAAATGAAATAGCTGCAGATTAAAAAAAAAAAAAAAAGAGCATACAACTAATTACAGACCAAAAAAATACCCAAATACAGCACTAGGTCTGGTTTAGTTTCCTGAAACCACGGCAGATCACAGACGAACCGCACCAGCGTGGCCAGCAGCACACACTTGAGCAGTGAAGGACGGAGCACGGCCAGCACGAGGTGCACACAGAGCACACACGGCGAGCACAGAACCCACCCACCGTGTCTGCACCCCACCGCCCTTCCTGCTCCTCTTCCTCAGCCTTCCTCCCTCCTCCTGGGGTGGCTCCCAGCACCCACAGGAACGCTATGCTCCCTCCGGTGCCAGCATCGGTGTGACAGGATCAGCTTTCAAGACAAAAATTGGAAAGATCAAGGCCTGGGGACTTCCTACACTCCCTACAAGCTTCTGGCAGATGCTGAGTAAAATATTTACTTGGGTAACAAATAGGAATCTGATTTCAAGAAAATAGTGTCAGCGCCCGGTGATGTATTCCGCTCAGGCACATCCACCCCAGCCTGCTGACGTTCCTGACTTTAGTACATTTCACACAATTCCTTAAATACCAAGCTGCAGAAATCACCCTGGCTGCGGACAAGACACAGTGCCGGATGAAATTCACGCAGCAAATCTACCAACAGCCAGGCTTCACAGGCAGACCGAGCTCTCAGACTCTGCTTTTCAGAACCACCTCGGCATACCCTAAGACCTACGTACTTCAACCTAAAGCTCCCAAACCCACACGTTGTTCCAGTCCTCGCTAGAGCCCTCCAACCGCGTTTTATCCACGCCCTGTGCTGCTGACCAACGTACTGCTCTCCTAGGGCTAAGGAAGGTGCCGTACAACAGCTCCACACAGCGCACATCTGAAGATGCTCAGCACCAGGCTGATTTTCTTTTTGAAATTTAAATGTGTTCAAAAACAGAAGCTGTCAGGCTTTGGAATCCACTCTACAATCTCAACAGATTCATAAACCTACCGGTTTCTGCACCTTCTCTTCCCCATCTCTCTGCCATTTGAAGTATCAGAAAGCACCGGAGAGACCCGTGAAATGGCTTCCAGGCCATCTCCCCTGTTCTGCGAAGTCTGCTGCGCCACCTTGAGCTGCCAGTTCATAGCGGCTCAGAACCAGCACGGTAACAGAAGAACTACCACGTTCCAACAGCTGCGTTACACGCTCTCTCTGCACGGATTAATGGATTGCACAGGGAACGAGACTAGCTTTACAATCACGCTTTTGAGCTGGTACTGCTATGCAGATGAAAGGAAGAAGGGCAAAGTGTCCTCAGGTGGAAGGGTGAAAGCGGGGTGGCCATCCTGAGCAAACTGCCAGGCAGCACAGCGTGCCCCACGGCCCCTGGGAGCTCCCCGTCAGGAATGAGGAGACCTAAGCATCTGATGGATTTAAAAATGTTGGGAGCATTCAAAGGTTTTTTTTAATCCAGGCACACAAACAGTGCCACCAGCGCCCGTGGCAGTTGCAGCGATTTCCCATCACAAAATACAGATTTTCGAAGACCTATTCTTTTAGCCTGCTTTATAAAAATTGAAAGCATCTTAAAAGAATGCAAATCTATACGGTAATCTGCTACGCCATGCAGCAATCATCATCCCCTGTTCACAGGTGTTTTTTCCCCAAACCTCTCTTTCCTTCTGAGGTGACTGACAGCTGCCGCAGATGTGATGTCACATTCCCAAACAGATTATGTTGTGTTATTTCCAGCTGTAGCTGCATTTAGGCCAAGCTCTAAGAATGCTGAGCACTGTGGTCTTGAGCCAGCAAATTCTTGAGCGTATAGTTTAAGGACTATTTCCAATCTATTTGCTGAAGGAGACTTATTTACTAAAATTAAAGTCATTGCTTAAGTAAAAGGCTTCTATTAATAGAAATACAAAGAAAAAAAAATCACACCCCAATCCCACAGCGACAAATATTCCGTGTCATTTCACTTAATTGTACTTTGAATCTGTTCTTTGTGTAGGAAGCTAATCCTGCTATGCTGTAAGAGCAAGGAAATTGATACGGAAAACCCCAAAAAGAAATAGCAATGTTATCTATTTTTTTTGGAACACAAGCAAACATCTGTGTCCTCCCCCCCTAAGTGTTCCAGGTACTTTTGTTTTCTCCTCTGTTTGCCACACAAAGCAAGCAAGATTTATCACAGAAAGTCCTTTCAATAAAGACTATTTACATTTATCAGACCTTCAGTTTGGCACCTCATCACCTGCAGCTGGCAATAACTGTCTTTCAGACACTTCCTCTGGGATCTCCGTTCCCTTAAATAACTTCTGAGATACCTAAAAGGTACCTAAATCTCTTTTTAATGTAACATTTAGGACTTCCCATAATCTTTCTGAACACCATTCCCTCCGTTACTATGAATGACTTGAAGGAAATACATGAATTTAAATTTATGTATATATAAAAATCAGATGAGAACTATGAAAACATGACGAGGTTTATACTACACAACATTGGCAGAGAAAGGAGAACGTCTGATGGATTTATTATCTCACTTTTCCCATATGTAGTAGGTTTATATAAGTACCTGATGGAAAATGAGCTAGTCTGCATTCGAACTTCAAAGAGCTTATTTCCCTACAACTAATCTCAAAGAAAAAAAAACGCTGAAGAATTGCATTCTGTAACTGAGCTCTGAATGGGTGTACAGAACGAGAACATGCACACACGGATCATGGGAAGCACTTTGACAAATGTTATTATCTCTTACTCTAAATGAAGACCGTATTATTACGTGTTCCAAAACCCTCTCATCACCGGTACAGTTGTTGAAATGAGTTGTTTATCGTCATAAATGTAACCCCAGTCTTGGGTACACTTTTGCTGTCTTGGAGCACACCTCAAAACTTCCCTTCCTAACACAGGCACCGGAACGTTGAGCTCAAGCTGCCAGGCTGCTGGCTGTCGCGTTTCTCTCCTTTAGTCTGTAAGCTATTGTCAGTAAAGCCACTGACTGCCTTCATTATTTTTTGGTTGTTTTTTTTTTAATGAAGAATAATCTCTATTGCTGTTCTAGTTCCTCTCAAAATTAGGGTTGGGATCTGAAAGTCCCCAAATCACAGTTACCCCAAAATAGCTTTATCATCAAGCCTGATCTAAGAAGAGGCAGCAGTAAGCCATGAGCATTAGCCTCATTTGTATGATGGTGTGTTTTCCTAATCACTTGGTTGATGTGGTATACAAAAAAGAGGGCATGAAAAGGCTCGGCACCCACGGGGAACATAAGAGCAAGAACATAATGACGGTTTCCTCCTGGTTTGTCTCAAGAAGCGGGACTGCTATGAGAGGGTCACAGCGATGGTCCGGGCAGGAGATGGCAGCACCTGGACACCTACAGACCCCAACGTGCACGAACGCGTGTCAGGATATCAATAGCACAGCTTGAAAATGACCTCTTTTTAACTAATCTGGATACAAATATTACCAGTGAAGTCTGAATTTGACAAAGCTCCTCCCACTACAGATTGAATGTACTGGGAATGGAGAAGAGAGGCTTTTTGCTTTGGTTTTAAGTCACACCTTTCCCAGTGCCTATGCTCGTCCTTAAACGAGCGCTTGCATCTGCGGGACACTTCTCTGTGACATACAATGGTGCCATTTAGGAACTGGTGCTGCAGGGACCTGCCAAGCAGCTGTGTTGAAAGAGAAAGCTTCCCCGCACATACTGCGAGAGCAGGAGGACCTGGAACTGAAACTTCATCAATAGAAGTTAATTAAAAACAAAGGCCAGGACCCATTTTCTGGCCCTTACAGGAAACAGCATGGCCAGAGGATCATACGGTTAAAACCTCCTCTTCTCTCCCCCGAAGGGAGGCATTATCCACACTGATTTACTGGAAACAGCCCTTGGCCCATGCTAGCCCCAGAACCTCTCCCGGGCTTTGCCTTGGACGAGCGCTAACTGCCACTGCCCGGAGCCAAGCAGGGAGCACGCAGCAATTAGGCAGGCAGGATGATTGCAGACCCCTTCTTGAGACCAGGACCTGTCTGGTCTAATAACTGGTGTACATACAGCCCGAGAAGCAAAACATTTCCGTGGTATTTCTCATGCTGACAAGTAAGCCGTAACGTCCCCTGCCTAGCAGATGGACTGCAAGCATTGCCCAGGCTGAAATAAGACGAAGTGCATTATTCAGAGGTGCAGCTTTAGCAGCCTGCAATATACAAACATTTAAGAAACACAGTGTAATTAGTAACTATTTCTGCAGAAACCACAACAAAACCAGAATGGAAAGCAGTGCTAGACATGGACAAACACATGAGTTCTGTGGATGCAACAGCCCTGCTGCAGGTGGTCGGCAGCCCACCAGAGCCGGTGGTTCCCTGTGCCGTGGCCTCAGATGCAGCCTCTCAGCAGATCGGTGAAACAACCCAGAGCCTGCTCCTTGCTCTCCCGTGCAAGGAAAACTGACCCCTGGAGAAACCTCCTTACACAAGGAACACAATTTGTGTGTCCATAGCTGTTCTTGCCCCAAGTCACCAGCGGTGGGATAGCAGACAGTAAGGACACGGCAGGCCGAGCTGCAGATTCCATCACGCTGCTTTGGCAACTTCTCTTTTCCTGTTCTCTCTCTGGGGGCAGGGGGGCACGTACAGAGAACTGCAGTTCCCAGCACTGCCCAGGCCTTTTGGTGGCTACATTTTGTCAGTCATTATGTTGTCTCACATGTTGTGCTGGACTTTTTTTAAATGTATGCGATGTTCCCACCCAGAAACTCAGAATAAATATTAATTACCTGTAACGTTTCCCAAGCGTGCTAGCAGTTTCACAATGCAGCAAGCATTTAGATAGCATTATCTAAACACTTCTGTGTTAGACTTATTATCTCACCACTTCCTCAGTCATCACCGACAAAACCTCTTGCCAAGGCTAACACCTCGCTACAGAGATGCTCTCCCTGATCCCCCCTCGCAGCCTTCCATCCTTCCCTCCGCAGTAACGTACGTGGGGTGACACTGGTGTTTATACTTCAAATGGGTATATCAATCTGCAGCATGGCAAGGCTAACAGCGGTACCAACACCTCCACAAAGTCAAGGGGAAACTGCTGGAAACACTGCATTAGCAAGCACTCGGACGAGTAATTCTATCGGAGGCCCTGCATACAAGGCGCGCTGCGGGTCTGTGCTGGAGGAAAGGGCACGTACAACGTATGTAACCTTACCGCAAACACAAACTGCTCTGCAATTTCTGCACTGGCTGTTTATGATCTCTTCGATTAAGATAGTCCCGTGTTTGTTTTCTTTTTTTCTCCGTGACCTTAACGAAGACGGATGGGGCTGTACAGGGAGCAGCGGCGCTCGGCACTGTAAGAATATTGCTCTGCGACAGCACTCCGGCTTCGGGGAGAAGTTTTCTCCTGTGCGGACGGAAGACCACCAATCTTATGGAACACAAACTGTGGAAGGAAGAACGTGTTCTGCAGTACTAGCCCCCCCAGTTTTCCCTTAGACCTGTACAGAAATAGGCAAACTTTTACGATACTGCTATAGGTAGCTGCCCCAGCCCACCGGCATTTTGAGATTTTCTGCCACGTGCAACTGAAGTAGCGGTGTTATTCCTTCCGGCCTCTGAATGAAACACCACACCATAACAAATGCACACTTCCCATACAGATTCAAAATTAAAACCTCATTTTCCTCTGTTAGGTAAATGTTGCAGGCGGAAGATGGCAATGTACAATGATTTGTTCCTAGCTGCACACGTGTGCATCATGCGGCTTGTCAAAAAGGTGCTGTTCTGATGAAAAATCTCAGTATTATTATTTTGAAGATGAACTGCAATAATTCCTATACTGCTCATAGTTACCGAACAAATAACCCAGACTAACACAGCACTCATGAATAATTGGACATGAAGCTGCCTGCCCACTGTTAAGGTTTTCCTTTTGCTACACACAGGGACAAATCCTGCTTTCCATCACGGTCAATACCACTTAGAGCAAGAAGGAACATTGAAAGCCCCTGGATCAAGGATGAGACTTATCCTCACACCCCCAAGTGGAAATACAGGACAATGACAGATGGCAAGAAAAGCCTGGTCAATATACCAGCTAATATAGGAACGAACCAGTTAAAAATCAGTTAGTTTGTTCAACTGGAACTTCAGGCCCAGTGGCACAGCTCCCTCAGACCGAGTGTGACGTCCTGCTCTGCAGCAGCGTGCCACCTGCACATCAAACAGCAGGAAACCAAACGGTGTGGCCGAGCACGGGGAGATCGCGTGCATCTGCCCATTAACAGCTAACATTTAGGAACTTTCAGGGTGCTGCAGGTTACAAAATACGCTGTCTGCAGGTAAGAAGATGAGACAAAAAGAGAAATAGTTTCATTTTACCAGAGTGAATAAACTTAAAGAGATTCAGCATACCTTAAAAAAAAGCTGAACACTGATTAATTTAATTTTTATTAAATCTACTCAATGCCAGATGAAAACAACACAATACAAGTCTTATTTATGCTACCAAATAAAACTTCTGCAGTGAAATCCCAAATAATGTTCTTCTCTTAGCAGCAGGTAAGTGTCAGAGGCAGCACTCCAACCTTGGACTCCCCAAATACAACATACAGCTTGAGGCACTGGTGATTACTGAGTGCATTTTCTTACTATTTGTGTTTTCAGTTCAAAGCGGTGCTGACTTAGAACTACAGCTGTTTTCAATTATTTAGATTTGCATTATCAAAAAAATGATTCTGCAAGTTGATCACACGCATTATGAATCACTGTGATAAGACACTGGATCCTGCCTATTTAGGAAATAAAAGTTGTTGTGACCATATTCCTATTGCAAGAATGGATATGGTCTTTAAAATGAAATCCAAAAACATACCAAAAAAGAAACCAAGGTTATTAAAGGGATATTCGAGTTAACGTTCAAATGATTTCACCGAAAATTCTAAGCTTCCACAGGAAAAGAAAAAAACTAAAAAACCAACAGGAATTTGCTTTTAACAGTACCAGTCTTACCAGGTATTTCGAAAACAAAAGCCCAGTTGGCACTAATGAATGACAGTTAACTAGAAAATTGTCACAATGTGGATGCGAGCTTTCTTGCCCTAGCATACTCAATAGAATGACATCAGGAAAAACTGTAAGGTTTCTCAGATCACTGCTATTCCCGTCCTTCTGACGTGCCTTATCATCACCCTACCTTCCCTGTTTGACTCTTTCTGTTCAGACAGTTTGAAACAGACTCCATGGGAAAATTCATTTCCACAGAAGATCTCTCTGTAAAACAGGAATGCAGCCAGCTCGGCACATACACCCACAGTGACACGTAACACTCATGGTAGCTCAGTAAGTTACATGTTAGGTTACACGCGGTATCCCAAAAAAGCACTCTTCTTGTGCTTTCTCCTAGCTTTTTATTAAATACTACACAAGCGTAAGATCACCTCAGAATTGTCATGAACAGTTCTGCTCTGGAGACCAGAACAGAAAAAAAATCCTTCTGAATGTTAATAACCTAAAATCAAGAACAAGCCTGACTAATGCTGATGGAGGCTGGCCAACTTTTTTTTTTTTTTTTTAAGCCTAGGGCATAAACTGACCTTTTCTCAACAGCTCAGTGCTGTGAAGTTTAAATTCTGGATCTCCCTTGAATTACGCTTCCCTCAGTAATTTTCTCACAGATAATACAGCTCTCAATTACTTCGTCTCAAGAAGTGAGCTGCAATCAAACCTCTGACCAGTGCATCCGTAGGGCGATCCACCTGTGGGTCACAGACCCCCAGGGCAGCTGAAGGAGCCAAGGAGGCTTCCCACTGTCCCCCGAAAGGATACTTTCAGCAGTCGCACCGCGGTTAAAAGCGACGTTCCTTCCCTCGCCAGCAGCATCACGCTGATCTGCCACCGGCAGCTGTGGCACACAGTTAGCACCAAGGCACGGCAGTGATCTAATCACATTCAGCTTGTAAAGGAAAAGAATACTTACACACAGGTGCATATGAGTATCAAGCCACTAGGAGCTTGGTTTTCATAATACTAAGTGCATTAAGTAGCATTACTACTACTCTAGAAGCAAAGCCAGAAGTTATTACCCGTCCTTTGGTATTAGGTGGCAATTCAAAACCATGTTAGACAGCTTTATTGTTTTTTTAAATACACCCTTGTGGCGCAGATTCACTCAAAGGCACAGCTATGTCTGTAAACCCATCTCTGCTCTGCATTCCCAAAGATTAAAAATACACAGTTTGGAAAAGATGTTTTATATGGGATAATACAAAATATCTTCCAAAGGAAAAAGTAAACAAATCCAAACACACTTACATTATATCTGGATGGTTATGTCAAAGTTTGCTCTGAAAGCTACGCATTTCAGCTGCTCAACTCTCTATTCTGCCCTAAAAAGGCTTTGATCTCAATAGCAGTAACCATCACTCACAACAGCTCTGCAACTTGAGCGAATACTAGGACGCAGATAAACACTACTGTATGTGTTTTGGGGAGCTACTATATTATTATGTATGTAAAATCTGAAATACCACATCATTTTTTATATATGTGGCCATCTATGTACAACATAGCTCTCAGTTTTTCAGTAACCAAGAAAACATTTTCTTTGTGTGGGAACACCTAGCTGAAAAAACTGCCCCAGTACTGTTCTAACAAGGCTACAGAGCCTTGATCCTATAGGTACCTTAGCAGAAAGCATAAAATACTTGGGGAAAGAGTACGTGAACATACGATGATTCTCAGATGGCAAATAGCACAAGGAATGAAAGTGAAGCAGGCACAAGATGTTGCTACTTCAGCACTCCTCCTTGCTACGTCTTGAAATAGATGGATGGCTCGTGTCCAGCCTTCCATTTATTGTCTTCCAAATCTTCAAAGATTAGAAGATTGCTATAGATATGGGGAAAAAAAATAGGGGGGAAAAAAAAAAATTAAAACTTGTGGTTTTTTAAAAAAAAAAAAAAAAAAAAAAAAGCCAAATGTCCCTAAGAATAATGGAAGCTAATTTTCTAAAAAGCATGCAGTCTTCTTTGTCGTTGCTTTTTGACTAATTTAAGAAGAGCTGGCACAGTAATATCAATCCATAGTATTTTACAAGTTAATAGACACTACAATTAATTTGCTGGATCTCAACTGAAATTACTTTTTCAATCACTCACAAATACGCTCTCCAGACATGCACACAGGCTCTGCCACCACAGCGAAGATACCAGACCACAAATATGTAGCACGCTTGACGTTTAACTTATAAAAATAAAAACCCAGCCTACCAAATACCACTCCTCTTTTCAGCAAGGCTTCTGAACAGATGCTTATTTTTGCTGTCTGTTAATGTAGGTTAAGGCACCGTTCTTCTCTTCACCCCCACGAAAGCTGAATGCTATTATCCAAAGTAGCATTATATTAGATTAAGGCCATTCAGAGAGAATATTCTTGAACAAAATAGGGCAACTGGAAGGGAAAGAAGGGACATAAGCCCATGCTTTGTTGTCATTAAGTTCAGTGAAGATGAAATTACATTTATCTGTCTCGTTCACACAAAGTACATCAACAACGCTACTTAGTTTCTTCAACACAGGAAATATCAGGAAGAAACCTAGAAACTACTGATGCGGCTTTGATTTATACCTTCAAACAGCTGCTTACAACAGGCACCTCAAGGAAAAAATACAAGTAAATGCATTATATCATAAGGTTATGTGAATCTTCAACATAAAACTGAACAAAACAACACAACCCCATATCAGGCATTAAATACATATATCCATTTTCCAGTATTAGGCATTTTTTAGTTTCTCTAGCAGGTAAAGCCCAGCTCTGTGAGCTCCCTGCTGCAGAGGCGGCCAGGCTCCCCGAGCATGCAGCGAGCTACCTTGTGACCATCCCAGATCAATTTCCAAATGACAATGGCAAACGTGGGAAGACGTGACTCCCCTCTGTGTTCGTTTCTCTCCCAGAACAAATCTTCTGATACCTTCACATGATTATAAAGCTAGGACACCAAGGCTGCATTTGAATTACAGAACATGAAGTGATATGAAACTTGACAGAGAGCTTTAATATTCCTAGGACTTGCGGCCAAACTCTCACATTTAGCCAGAGGACAGCACTACCATAAAATGAATGCCTTTTTTGTCCCCTAAAAGGAAAAAAACAACTACATGTCGACTGAATTAAAAACAAGAAAATCCCCAAAGTACTTAAATCTCCCTGCATTTCTTAGTGCTGCACACCTCGGTCAAGAACCAAGGATGAGCACTTTTTTGGCTAAGGGTATGATGTCCTTCATCCTCCTGTTGAAGAGCATAAAGCTTAATGAGCTACACATGATGTGCCTGAGTTTTTGGAGAGACCTGGACCCGACTCATTTCATGGCATGGTTTCAGAGAAAATTTGTCATCCTTTGCTGTATCATCTGTAAAAGAGACTGCAGAAGATGTAAATACCTACTAATATACATTGAACATAATGCTGTAAGCCTGCTGCCAGCTGTGCTTCGAGAAGATGGCTGTGGAAAATTATTTCACATGCACCCATTATGCAGTATGATCGCAATTCATGGAATAAATTTTATGATCCAAAACCATATAAAACAACATGTAGAAAATACTAAAACCTTGAAAAATGCATTAATTTATTCATTGCCATGCATTTGTGATCTTTCCACTCTCGGAGTACATTTTAATTGACTAGTTTAGAGACCAATTAATCCCTTTGCATTTCAGTCAATCACTGAATTCTCTCCAAATAATTTAGCGTCTACATGCTGGCTCCCATTTGATGTCCCTGAAGAGTGAACGCGGTTGAAACAGGTGGCACACAACTCATGTAACTAGTAACAGAGAAGGAACTGCATTAACGAGTACGAAACAAAGCTCTGCAGTTCAGTCGTATTCCCTGTTTCCTACCTCTGCAGCTCCTGTTCACCTCCTGAAAGTTTTCTTCTTTTCCATGACAACTTCATCGGTACTAGTGTTTTTTCACTATGGCACCGGTCTTCTCCTCTTCTAGCTCTTTTATATTTAAACTAACACTAAATTGGACTTAGTTAAGGTAACACATTGTTTACCTCTCATTTTTTTGACTTAATTTCATTTTCTTTAATAACCATCTTCCTTCCAGGTTTACTCTTCCGTGATCAGGATTTATTTTCTTCTTGCCAAGCTCCTGTACCTAGTGTAATGAAATTAGTCCCACTGTGTCACTTCATATTGCTTCACAGAGACCACAACATCTTTAGGAGATACTTGAAAATAATTTGGTATTAAAGAGAGGGAAGAATAGAGGGGGAAAAAAAAAAGACTTTTTCCTACTAAAACCACTCGAAATCTCACTGACAGTACAACTGGACAGGACATTTGCTTTCTCTCAAAATAACACATTGAATGGTAATAGAACGAACATGGGATTTCTCTGCTACACCAGTGAAGTACTTTTGAAAATGTCACCTTTTCTATAAGCTGCCCAACCAAGCACAAAATCTGAAAAGAAAAATTATTTGCGATAAGCTGTAGTTAAAAACGCCCCCTGAAACTACATGAGGCTCAAATGAATAGAGCTTAAACAGATGAAAGGAAGATACCATTTCGGTATATCTGTCCAAGATGTATTATAATATTTTTAACATTTACACAGACATATGATAAACAGATCATCTGAAAACTGAAGAACATATGTTCTGAGAACACAATTCAAGAAAATAACGTGAGAAGGAAAAAAAATACTCTTCTGTCATTTTAAATGCAAGATTTCTTGTTTTCAGTTCTACCCAGCAACCTTATAACACAAATTACTTCCTCCTCAGTTTTTCCCTTGTATTAAAGAACCGGTCTCTGGCTGAAACTTCTGCTGAAAAGAAAAAACCACCACACACAAAAACACTTCTGTGGTGAGAACTGTTTTCTATAAATGCCAAGCATACCAGTCATGTGCCTTACAAGAAGGGAACTACAAATGGTGCTGCAGAGCGTACTGAACCAAGCAGAAAGCTCTGGTGAGCAGCACCCATCCGGCTGTGACTCCGCGAAGCCCGACGACCACCAGAGAAAGGGAAGCCAGCATCATTTATTCATCTGCGATCTTTAGCCGTGATAAGGCAAAAGCAAGCCGAGAGCAGAGAGTTACGGATTTCTCTGCTCTGAAACGCATGAGAACTGGGTGTAAGCCCGGAGTAGGCTTCCTCTCTTTCAAACCCAGTGCCTGAGCCTCTACTGCCATCTATACTGCTGACTCAGGACCGCTGCCAGTCCAAACAACTCCGTAGGAAGGAATGTGCTGCAACCACTCATTTCGTACCGAGTTCTCACCCACGTAGCGAAATGAGACGGTTCAAACTGAGGCTGGTGCGGTGCTACCAGCTATTGTGGTGAATGCACGTGTTTGTTCGCAAGTGTGGAACAATGCTGTTCAGAGTGACTACAGTCTGGGTGTGGAAGCAGAGTTAAAACAACTAAGAGCTAGCTTAGGCTGCTAATTCCCCTGCAGAAGGTGCGCTGCTCTTGTTTGTCTCCAGGCCCTGTGTGCAGAGACGTACACGGGAAATTCTGAGCTCCTGCAGACAACACAACCCCACTGATCAGCAGCACGCTAGGAAAAAAGATGCAGATTGTCCTGATCTCCAAAGCAGCCTGGCCAGGTAAAGCACTGAAAGGAAATCCAAATCACGGGAACAGCTGAACTGTGCAAGCTGTCTGCACGAGCTGTTGGAAGGAAAAGCAGCTAGACTGACACATACCTATGAAGTGTTTAGATTGTACAAAGTTCATGAAAGCTTTCTGAAAACCCCAAAGACTTCATTATTTCCAACAAGTCACTGAAATTTGGCAGGATTTTCCTCAAGGTCAGAAACTTTCTCTTCACGCGTTCAATTAAGTATTGCTGAATTTTGACTGAATTACAGGGTGAAGAAAAAATAAATAACGGCTTCCCAGTTCTGGTTCTTCTTTCTACCTTCCTGTTCCCCCCCCACAAGTATAACTTGACAGCCTGCCAGAATTTCTGAACGTTTCAACTCAAGTCCTTGCTAGAGGTATTACCATTGCCATCCCATTCCTGAAGAATCCAGAAACAGAGAAAACACAGGTGTTACCAGTAAACGTGGGAGAGGGGAAATGAGTGAGACTGAAATCACGCTGATACCCTTCAGTATAACTTGTGGCTTCACAATCCAAGCTTTTTCAGTCTACTTTACAGAAAATGTCTCCTAACAGAATTAATAAAAGGGAACCAAAAGAACAGGAGTTATACCTCTATTATTTCCTCTACTCCTGCTTTCTAAGCTTCTAGCTTTTGCAAGTCCTACAAAGCAATGCTTCATCCCCCATATAAGTTTATTTACAAGGAAGCGATGCTGGGATTACCAGATGCAGAATCTTTGCTCCCCAGGAATCCTTGCATTGATCCTGCTGGCCCTCCCAAAGAACCTGCCATCTCTTTGCCTAACGCAGGTTTGTCTGCTCAGCGGTACCCAGGCTGTGGCTGTCCCGACATGCTTTATGCCACCCTTACTTGCTGTTTCACTGCAGCTCAGAATGAACAAAGCAGCTTGAAAATATTTTTCTTTGCTGGCTGGTCAGGATTCCTGGAATGGGTCAGGAATCACTCCCGTGAGCCTTCCCAGCACCTACATTACCATGGAAAAGAACTAGTGCTGTAAAGAGCTGACAACTGGAAACAACCCAAGGTACTTAAAGAAACGGTCAAATGTCATCACTACCAGGAAATTCTGCCACGACATCAGCCAGAGCCTCTGCTGCCTCCTCAGATCCCTGTTTGTGTGTTGGCACAGCTGTTTCTCGGTGGTGCAGACAATTACTGGATGCAACGTGCAGCCTCACCAAGCCCTCAGTTTGCTCTCTAGTGCTGCCTATCAACCCTGAGCTGTCCAGAACCACTGCATCCCAGTAGCTATAGCCTCTATTCTGCCCTCTGTTCCTGTGGAAAAAGAGCTAACAGCAGAAAATAGTTTCTTGGTAGCACCGAACTGCTCTTTCTTCATGCTGACATCTGAAGACAGGCGGAGTCTCTGTGATGTGCTGTTTCTATACCCTACAAAGGAGGCAGACGCTTCTTTTGAAAATATTCTGATAAATGGTGGGGTTGCTCACCAACCTGATTTCTATCAGGGAAAACAAGGCACGCAAGAAGGCTTTTGAAGATGTGGGCACAATAGCCTGCATAATCTTAACGCTGTTCCCGCAGAGATGTCAGGTTTCCATCACACTTAAATACCTTTATCAGGCTTTAAAAAGGTATACCTTTTTACGTATACCTTTATCAAGCTCCTTTCTTCGAGCACAATCAACTAGTGCATGAGACGCATGCAAGTGTTCTAGAAAAAGGGCACATAAATACGTGTGAGCAGAAGAGCAAAGAGGAAAGGCACAGTGGAGAGTTTAATGTGGGGTCTTGTGTGTGGAACAGATTGGTAATACCAACACAAAATGACTGAAAGGAACAGAGAATGTATGCGGTTACTTCACCTTCTCCTTTAGCATGTATGATTTTTCTCAATATGCAGGCTACCCACCTGATTTAACTATGAGAAAGACACAGGCCTTCTGTGCTGGTGGTGAGGGACCTGTTCAAAAATCCCCACGTAAACAGACTGGTTTCAGGTGTTACAGAGGGTTGTGAGATTCAGAGATAGCACTTGTTAAAGGCAGCAACAGACACAATGCCCAAAAAGATTCTGAGTTTCTTCATTGTGTCCTAAAAAATGTGGGGGCCTTACTGTCACAGGAATGCCAGGATTGCCCTGGGGAATCATCCCTACCTAGCAGAAGGCAAGTCCTTCCTTGTGTTCCCCTCCAGAATTTAAATCCAAAATGCAAGAGGATAGCGGTGATGCCTCCCCCAAGGACACCACTGCTCAGACACCTCCACAGCCCTCCCCAGCGCTGCCCAGGGACTGGGGCAACTCACTCTGCCCACCCCCAAGTTACCCCCCTTTCAGAGCACTCAGACTGAAGGTATCTCATTCCCAAGTGCCTTCATTTTGGTGCCAGGGAATTTTGAACGCAGAGAAGATGCTGGTGTTTGCAGTCTGATTCACTGCTAGATTGAAAACGTGCTAAAACGTGCTGTCTTTCATCGCAGGGGTAACACGAGTAGGCATGTTTAGGGGTAGTATTTGTAAGTATGAGTAGTGTGAATGCAGATTCAAAGCAGATCGACTGATTATTGGTAATGTATTTGCAATGAAAATCACAGGGGTACTTTATGTCCGAGAGCAGCAAACAGATAGGATGTCAGAAGCTATAAAAGATTTTGCTGCATTCCTGCTGAGAACTCAGCTTGTTAGACACAGCATTCATACATTTCTGTCTTCTTTCATTAACTCTCCGGTAAGAACAGACTAAACTAAGCATATCCCTGGTAACACCACCTTCCTCTGTGACAAAAGAGACTAAAACCAATTGCATTGTAATACCTCTCATGTCACTGACGAAATTCCCTTTCTGAACTTGAGGCTACATAGGAGTAAAAGAATTAAAAACTGCTCTTAAAATCACTTTCTATGGCCCAGTAATCCCATCATGACTTTAAATAAAACTTTTAGAAGACCCTAAGTGGGCGTGTAGCAGGAAAATGTGTTTTATTCTGATACATTCCAAAATTACATCTCTTCACAGAGAACAGAACTGCCACTTACAATTATTAGTAACTTCATGTACTTCCTTAACTGTAATAAATTGTTCCTTAACAGCAATAAATTGACAGAAGGGAAGAATAAAGAAAAATAATACTACTGCAGATTAAGATAAGATGCCATAGGCCAATCAGTTTAAAGAAAGCACCTGAGCAATGTTGAAGTAGTGTTGGAATTGTACGGTGTACTGATGTAATGACTCTTAACGTTCACTTCTAATTACTGCAGGCTTCCACAAGAATCAAATTTTCACTCAAGACAGAAAGTACAAGATATATGAATGAATGAGTTTGAAAAATTTCTGCAAAACCAGAGGACTGCCAATTTAATGAGAGAAAGGGGAAACCTGAAGGTTGCCCTGGATGACTATACAATCAAGAGACCAGAGCAGGGGAAGGTATTTATGTTCTCATCATTGTAGCTTTTGGTCCAACCCAGTCACACAGGCTTTAGGGTTTAACTTAACCCAACTACATCTATGTCTCTCTAGGAAATGAAGCTTATTCAGCAACATCATAAAGCCCATAAAAAAAAAAAAAAAAGAGAACAGTTACGATGCTGAGAAAGGAGCAGATCTTGTGGCGTGTCTCAATCACCGGACTGAAGCCCAAACCACCACCAGTTTTCAGTTATTAAATGCTGTCCTCCCACAACTACCAGCAACACAATTCAATAGGAATTTCTCAATCTTCAAGTAACCCCCACCCCAAAACAAACCAACAAAGAAAACCCAACACACACACACACCCCCCACTCTTCCCTCCCCCACGCAGTGGAGCTAACAGGACACGTGAGTGATTTTGTGGCTCTCTGGCACGTGGCTGCTCTGTAAGGCTCTGAGACCCTGCATTTCCTACGCATCCCATAACCTTTCTCCATCTTTAGCACACCGTTAGCTTAGTCAAGACAGGTTTTCAGAGAAAATGTAAAGGCTTCACTGGAATACAGAAGAATATCTCTGTCCTAAAATGAAGTTTAAAATTAGCATTTGAAGCGTTCCACTGGCCAATACTAAGTACATGACAAAAATTGGGAACATTTTATGTTTAGACATGGAGCAACTTGCCGTGAGTATCGGTAATGAGACAATTTGTTTTGTCAGTGTGCATGCATTCTTCAGAAATTTGTAACATTATGCAAAAAGCTGCACATTTGTATTTTACATAAATATAGCTTTCAACAAGTATCTGCTCAGAGGAAGAAACATTTCAATGATAAAAATGTAAATATATATTCGCCAATGTATTTCATATTCATACATGACAATTATTTTTGTCACACAAGCAGTCAGTTTCAAAATGAGACCCCAGTATGGAAAATTCTGGCTAATTCTGCTGCTGCTTCCTGCCAGCAGCAGTGCCGCGGGAGCTGGAGGGGTTGGCAGCTCTGCAGCGGCTTCCAACTGCCAAGCAAACGTGGTGCAGGCCCTTCTGCGAGAGCTTTCATGGATGGGGAGGGAGCATCATGCTCTTCTTCAGACTTGGTTGAAGACTTTGTGTGATTAAGCAGAAGCTGTTCGTTATGGTACTCCTATTAAAAGTCATAAAAAGAGTTCAGAAATGGATACAGCTCGTCTCATTCAAGACGTTTAGTCAGTTGCAATCCATTTCACTGATTTCTTCTTGGGAAGAAAAAAAAAAAAAGAAACAGAAGAACCAAGAGAACAAATGCAATTGCTTATCTTAAGCTGAAAAGAGCATGGAACACTTCGATATGCTTTTCAGGTGTAAAAATACGAGTGGGACACAGCCAACACATCAAAGCATTTGCTGGTATGAAAAGGGAAGCTCCAATCCCCCCACTCCTCAACATAACGATGCTGGCAATGGCCCCACCACAGACGAATCTACATAAGCAAGGCACTACCTTCTGCTAGCATGAATTATTTCTGTTCAGAACTGCTTTAAGCCATTTTAATACAAATAACTCTTGTGAATGTAAGCTGTAGTGGGATGGGGCAGGTTTGTTGGTTCATTTCTTCACATATAAAGTAGAGGAAGACTCTTCCAGTAGTTGTATCTGTTCAGTCACTATGGTCAACATTTAGAAGCAGGAATTCTGAGATACACAGACTGAAAAAAAATCAATCTTTATCACGAATTCACATTTAGTGACTACTGGAAACGAGACATCCATACTTATCTATTAAAAACAGTCCATAAAAGTACCCATATAATTATCATATGGAGTATATGTGAACTGTTAGCATAAGGTCATCTAAGTGAAAAACCAAACCCGTAGCCAGCTGGGAAACACCACGTCTGTCTGGGTTTGGGGAAGAGGAGAACAACTTTTTGCAGTACGAAATTACTGGAGCAAGACATGTAATGAAAGAAATGCCTGGTACTAGGAACACTGGCAGTGACTATAAAACCACCACCTTGCAGCAAGTAACAGCCAGCGTTGTAGCTAACTTCTGATGCCTCGGTAGGAAGTAATGTATAACCCTGTTTGGGTACAGTGCACACACTCCAGTTGTTGCCAAAGAATTAAACCATATGAAACTAATTAAAGACTGGATTCCATACTGCTTTATTTTTTCTTAAGCAAACAATGCCAGGATTCTTAAAGCACCTAAACGTCTCTCATGAGAACTTTGTAGTTAACTATGCTTTTCCTTGCAATTTGTTCTTCCATAACCTAACAAAGACTAATCACAAGTCATGCAATGCTGGTCCAAGCTATGCCTAAAATTTCCATTTCTGAACCTTTCTTCATAAAGCAGAAAGGATTTCAATTTTCCAGCAACCACAGCAATTCAAAAGAGCAGACAAAAAATCAGTTCAGACAGAGGGCAAATTTTATTACATGCAAGAGTGTGAAAGAAATCTATAAATCTATATCTAAGAAAATTATTTAGAAACAAAACATGGTCTGGTTTTGTAAAAACTACGTAGATTTAGTACCAAGGCAAGACACTGCCATCAAATGGCTTTAGCAGGTTCTGTCTTCGTTGTGTTAGGATCAATTCATGAGCTGAGTATGAGAGAAGACTTCCTTCAGGGTTGAAAGGGTAATTTGGTTTCTATGGTCCATTAATTTCTTGGCTTCTTTCCCCAGTCTGCTCATTAGTGTGAAGTGCAGTGATGAGTTTCAGAACATGGAAGTTGAAACTGTATCTACAAAATTCCTTCACATAATGATTGCAAAACATCTATCAGAATTAATAAAGCTTTGAAATTTCCTGGCCTAGAAGTCATACTGGTGGCCTGCATCAATAACCATATTTACCTTTAAGAACGATTCAAAGTCAGTTAATTGCATTATTCATGGCTTCTCACAGTTATTCATCAGCATTTAAGCCAACAGCCTCCAAACAAACTAGTTCTACTTCTGCTGTATGAGTAACAGATGGAGAAGATACATTGCCCTCAATCACAAGGTTAAACAGATAATTATGAAAAACATGAGCCTTCAGTATTATCTGATCCTATTAAATGTTGCACGTGCAATAAGTAACACATAGAGATAAGGAACAAAGAATTATTTAGGTCACTTGTAGAAACTGGTTGCTCTACGATTCCTTTCCATGTCAGGGCGCTGACCGCAGCACTGCGCTGCAGGAACCATGCGTGGCACCATGGAGGCACACACAAGCCCCAAGCCCCGTCTAAGTTGTAGACTCCTGGAGTTACTGCTCTGCAGTACCAGTAGCTAGGTTCAAACAATAACATGATTTGACCCTTTTTGGTCCAGAGTACAGGGTAGAAGATTATTACACTTCATTCTGATAGTCTTTTTACAACAACCACGTATTACCTTTGTGCTCCGTAACACACAAGAACGAACCATCCCTTCTTCTCATACTATTAAGTAGTCTTCGTCAGAAAAGGCTAACAGCATAGAGTCATTAGGGGTGGTCAGAAAAAGATTTAGTAGATTACACTTCCTGCATTCCCACCCAGTATCTCAGGGCACGGTCTTTCACTTTTTGTTTTTAAAACAATGCTAAAAAACAGTATAAACCTGGGAAAATATTATTTTGTTAGAGTCCATATTCAATTTCAAAACTTTAAGTAGATTTGCAGCAGAAAATTGAGTAAACACATACACAGATGTTCAAAAAAAGTTGAATTCAACCACTGTATGGGATTTGGCTTCATTGAAAACTTTTGACAAGTGAAAAAAACCTGACTGTAATTCCCACCATCCGAGATGACTGCAGCAGGACTCCCTGCAAGCCTTAACCCTTGTCAACTCACAGCACTTGGGTGGTGGCACCGCCTGCCACGCCAGTGGGAAGTTTCTGTTCCCTGCAGCAGAACAGAACTATGACTGTTACTCTCCTTCGGGCAGGTTTTCTATAACAAGCTCCTCCTGACAGAGGTGAGAAAAAACCCCACAGATTTTAACAACAAACATACCTTGCCAGAATCAGGTGTTTGATCGCTGAACTAAACCAACTAGCTCCAGCTATCGAGTAGCATTATTTCCCAGTGCTGGCTTCCACACAGAGCGAGCTATTCAAGGCTAGAGAGTGCACTACAAAGTCAGCTGCTAACTGCCAGCCTATTTTATCTTTAGTTTTTAGTTTTACACGTATGGGCAAATTATTGCATAGATGATCCCAGCAAGTGTTATGCTACTGCTTGGAGGTGGTCAATGTACCACCTTGTCCGGAGGTCACTACAGTAGTGCAGCCTTTTTTTTTTTTTTTTTTAATATATTGATTCAGCTGTTTCTTCTTTTGTCATTTCAGACTGAGACAGTACGGTGGTTGCTGCATTTTAATTGATTAGCCTTGCAGAATGGGATTTTGGCAAATGAAAAAGTAATACTGTAGAATACCTGCTTTTGAAGATGCAGACATAAAATAGGAACTCTGCCTGAGAAGAACTTAGTTCATTGGAAAGGAATCAGACCACCTGCATTCCTTTCTTACTTTCTACAACAAACACTCTCCCAATATTAAAATGATCTGGGTGGAACAGCTCAGCTAACATTTTTCAGCCATTAGGAAATGTTTTCATAATGCTACTGCTGAAAGGCAATGTTTTATCAGGAAGACATTTGAAATGAGTCTAAAAAAAACTTGCAATCTACTACAAAGCCTAGGACAGATCAAGTTGCAAACAAGAAAAAACTAAATATTAAATTATAAATCACCTGGCCACAGAACTCAAACCTAAAATTAGGCTCCTAAAAATACAACTACGTTTTTGAAGCGTTTCTTGAAACACAAATTATACTGTGTGCATTTTGCCAACAAAACAATCCAACGAAATAGAATTTTAATTAGAAAAACAGAAAGAATAAAATGATGATGAGGAAATCCAAATGTTTTTAAACACACGTACAGGAAGACACATCCACACACATTACCGATCTGAAATGATCGCTTGTACCAAACCTTAAGGTTCACGTAGAGGGGTGGGGAAGGGAAGCAGACTGCTTTCGTCCTGTGCATAAATACAGGCAACCACACGGAGCACTTCAGAACCTAACAACACACTGGAGAAGTTTCAAGACTTTATAGAGGTTCACAACGAGTAGACGATAAATGAATTTACCACAAAAACAAGTGAATTCAAAGATTCTAGCAGCAGATACTGCAGCACGAGTATACAAATCCTGGTTTTTGTATGTGTTGGTACAGACAGAGGGGTTTTATTAAGAATACATGTTCAGGATAGCTGGACTGCTCTGCAAATGGAAAGTCCAAAACTGATGTGCCAGTCCAGACTTTTCAGTGTAGCAGACAATTTTGTAGTCCAAACATAGCTAACATCTACTTTAGGAAATAGTCCCCAAACTCAATTTAAAATGGAGATTTCAATTTCACATTCAGATCACAAAGCATCACTGGCAGCTACTCGGCTGGGAAAAGAATCTCTTTGAAGCCGTTCATGAGTTAGGAATGTAGAAATGAAGACTGTATCCTAATTCAGCCAGACAAGGAAGTAAGGACATAACTTTAAACAATCATGTGGTCACAATGGCTTCAATGGAATGTGATACTCCGAAATTATGTGCAGCTCAAGTGTTTTTTAAGTAAGAATGTGAAGCAATTAAACTGCAGACGAAGGAGTCAGAATACTATTAAAACCAGCACTCATCATACAGTATTTTTTTACATGCTGTAATGTAACTGAAGTATTAAAGATGCATTTCTCACTTCATTGTTTACCCTAGTTCCACACTGTTACCTTCTACAATACAGATGTATGCCAAGTTTATGCTCACTGTGAGAAATTCCCCCCCCAGTTTGTGTTCAGTGACCATTGTTCTCATTAGTTTATTTCACTTTTTGTTATTCACAAGACCTACCCCATGATAAATCAATTGTATGCTAAATATTTTATTGGCAAGTAACTAATTTAAAGACAAATATCTAAACACTAAGCATAAAAACAAACAACACTTATCTGGTTAAGTGTTCCTTTATTCTATGATTCTGAATATTTTAGTACAGATTTTTTAAAATTAAGTTACAGGAAGACTAGTGCATTGGGTCTATGGGGTTTTCCAGCACTGACACGTGCAAGCATGATTTAATTCCTCAAACATACCTTTACATGACTTGGTAAGTAACCCCGGCGGAACTGTTCACATGCAAAATCAAGTAACTGTGTTTACCACATCTTGATCTTTAAGCAATGCTGTTTGGCTTAGGAATTTTAAATTGATTGCAACTGCTGTTATTTAGGTTTTTACAGAAAAAAATCCATAGAAAAACATTCATAACATTCATGTATTCAACTAAACACAGAAGAGCAGCTGTGTCTAAGCATATCGTTTTTCTTACTAAAAAAAATACCTGCAAAATATTTTCCCTAGGAAAACAGCTACAAGGAACAGTGGCAATAGGTATCTGTAGATGCACACCAAGGCATAATGTGTGTTTTGTGCTGGAATGGTCCCACAAGCAGTGGCTAGGATCATTTTTGGTCCCACTTCTGCAGTGCATTTTAAACTAATAAACAAGCAAAACAAAAGTCCAAGGGGTTGCTAAGAAAGCTAATCACATACAGATGTGTCATCTGTATTAAGGCAGAAGTTTAATTTGATCAGTGCCATTCTTTGGGACAGAGCAGGAGCCATCCAGTAGCTAGAAGAGCCATTAGCATAGGAAATCCCTTCTACTTCGTGGACAATGCAGATAAAAGCTTCTCACCGAGGGTCAGCTTTGCACAGTCAGCAAAAAGGAAAGTAAAACTGCTTTCCACTCCCACTTCTCCAGGGAAGGCTGAATATTAGGCTATTAGGTACTCAGATACATTATTTTATAGCTAGCAAAGCCCTTGGGTAATAAAGAATGAGTGCAACTGCCACAGGCTGCTTTACAGGAAATTGTGTGAAACAATGACAGATGCTCCAGAATTGTTTCACAACAAAGACAGCCATGAAGAGCACTGTATCAGCTGAGGGCTTGGGTTTTGTTTTCTTCTTCGCTCAGACTATATGCTCTAGTACACTGATGGAAACACGCATAAAAATTGCATTTTAAATTAGGCACATATGCGCATACACAACCATATGAATGCAAAGTTAAATGATTCTGCCAATAATTAAAGATGCTAATAAATATTTATTTATATCACCATCCTCAAGAACAGCAGAAGACCTTTCCTCATGTGACACGAATCGTTTGACAAGCTGACTGTGAAAGAAAGCCAACAGGAGTAAGTGACAGAATTAAAGTCTTTACAAAAGTCCCTTTTTGAAAAACACCCAGGTATGAAAAATACTAAATCTCACAAAACCTTGGCTGGATTAGTATTCTTCACCCAGTTCTTAACGGGGGAGTTACACCACCTACTATCTTTGGAGCAAGGTTTTAAAACATTTTCAGAATTGCTTTAAGACAGAAGATGACAACAGTGGGCAGAACCTTGAAGAACCCATTTTTGCCCAACTCCAGCTGAAAGGAACATGAAATAGGAGCCTAAACACATCTGAAGGCCCTACAAGTAGCTACCTGTGTATTAAATCACAGAAATGCAATTAACTACCCCTAAAACAAGTTTCTCAAGGTTTTTAACTACAAGGAAAAAAATCTCACAGACTTAGGACCAGGAAAAAAGAACCGAGTCTTTGGCACAGTTCAGCTGTGACCTGCTTACTGTTGGCAGGACGATGACTTCTTATTTTGCAGTGCCATCTGACTGTTTAATAAATGAGGCCAACCTGCTCTGATCTCCTAGTTTTTCCACGTGTCAGAGAAAGCACATCTTTTTCTCACTTACTATATGTTTACATTTCCAGTGTAGTATTTCCTATAAAATGCTTTAATCTATTTATTTGCTTTAATATGCTACCTATGCAGTACATAAAAATTAATTTGACTGGCATTTATAGAGACTTTTATAAGCAGTAATAATATTTAAAAGTTTAACAGTAAAAATCACGTCAATAAAATTAAGTTAATACTTTCTGAAACAAAGTACTGATACTTCAGTAAGGTACACATCTGCAACGAGCACCGACAGGTGAAGTTCCTGCAGACTGCAAACTGTCTGAGCACTTGGCTTCAGTTGTGATTCCAACTGTTCATTAAGATTATAGGGAAAGCTCCGCTATTTTAAAAAGAATTTAGTCAAGAGTATTTCTTCAAATGGTCTACTTCATTAAAAACGTAATGCTTAATCCTCTAAAACACATCTGAAATGCTTGAACTGTGTAGCAACTGTACCTCAAGACCCTTAACATGACAAAGTAAAGCAAGCACTACTCATTTAAATAAATATTTCTAAAAAGGTGATAAAAAACAAATAAACAAACAAGTTTTCTTAGGTTCAACCACCTCAGTTTTGCATCAGGGAAATTATATGCTCAGCTGTATTAGAGAAATGAGCAACAAGACAGGGAGGGGGGAGCACACCTCCTAGCAGCTGTCTCTGCCAGAAAGAATTCTGAGAGTCTAAGGTAAAGCAACACTACTTTTAAATTTCTGTTGCTGTTGATTGCACCACACCATAAGTAGATTCTAAAATAAGTATCAGGGGTTGGTGAAGAGTTTATTGGTCCATCTGTTCTCCAGGAATGTTGGATTTTTTCTCTAGCGCTGTATAAATGACAAAGCTGCTGTGTATGAAGCTGTTCTTAAAAACAAATACATAAATCAAGAGCACTTTCACAAAAAACATGCCACTAAACGAAGTCAGTCCAGTCTCAAAACAGCGGTTTCCAGTTTTCAACTTAAAAAAAAAATCACTGAACTAACACTCTCATTGCCACATCTGTTATGACAACACATTGTGAAAGGGCTGACTAGTTTATTTTCAGCTCAAAGTAAATCATCTTCACTCACACAAAACAGTCACTCAAAATTCGGAGGTTTTTTTTATATTCTTGTACTAGTCACTTACATCCAAAATACATCTTTAGAGACCATAAATGCTACAGAAAGGGAAAATGAGATTACAACTGAAATTACCAGCGTGTGACACCATTGTGAACATTCACATTTTTGCAAGAATGAGAAGATGCATCTTAAGAAAGATGAAGTACAACAGAAAATCCTGCTGTACTGCACGTTTTGTTACGTATTATGAACTTTCACCATACTAGAAAAGGTGAGTTCAGTCCCATTGACGGTATTAGTATTATCCCCTGTAAAGAAAAGCAATAGTGATGCATGGGGTGGGGATAATTAAGCCAGCCCATTGGCTAGTGGAATTTCAATCAACTGCTTTAAAATGTTTAACTCTTTCATTCAGAATAACCTTTTTCTATCCTAAACCCCACCAGTATATCCTGTTGATTTTTTGATAGTTCCTTTAGTTCTTTCATTTATACAACACCATAGCTACTTGAGTACCTCTCCTGAGATCACTTAGGTTCCTGTGATTTCCTTACGGTATTGAGGCACGGTCCTTGACTTAACTTCCCGTATAAAAGAAACGTCATGATTATTTGGGCTAAATAATGAGAATTACAAGAATCCCTATAAGATGAGGAAGGGAAAAATAACATTCTGCTACTGCTAGGATACTGAAAAACATGAAAAAACAGAACTCAGGGCAAAGAACTACAGAACACCTTCATCAGTGTTACTGGCAGGATGAGAAAACTCACAGATGAAATTAATTAGAAAGACAAAGTAAAGGCGCAGAAGGGGAAAATAAAACAAATATATTCTTTCTAAGGGATTCTGGTTTTGAGCAAGATATCACTGGCCAGGAAAGAACTTACTGGATCTACAGTAAACATTTCTACAGAGATGCATCAGTTTAGAAATAACAAAAAATCTTAAACAAAAAAAGTACAACAACACTCAGAATTCAGATGTGTATAAAGGACATACATAAGATGATATTGCAATAGCTCATAAACCCATGAAAAATAGCAATTGCCCATAAAACACATTAACAGGTTTATTTCTGAATCTCCTTAACTTGAAGAAATTACAGTAGAAGAAATGCACGAGAAGGCAATTAAAAAGGTAAGTATAGAATGGTACTCATATGGAAACCATACATGAAGTATGTGCATTAAAGAACATAAAGAGTCTTCATTGTGAAGCCAATAACCAAAGGATTGAGACAAAAAAGGAAAGAGTTACATTTTCTACTTAATGCTGGAAGTAGAAGACAAAGCAACACCAGTAAACCAGAACATTAAAATAAAACAAGATATTTTTTTCATTCATTGCATAGATGAACTATGGTATTAATTACCAACAAATATCTGCACGTGCTAAAATTCTGTGTGGGTTCAAACTCAATTAAACAAACTCACATAAGAAAAAATCACCAACAGTTATTAAACACAAAAATATGTCAAGCTGTATTGCCAAAATCAGCAGGAAGCTGACCGAGAATACAGAAAATCACTGTATTCTTGGCATGACCTTATACTTTTCCCTAAGCTGTTCCACTTTTGACCACTGCTGGAGACAATTTTTACATTAAGGGATTATTCAAGAAGTGTATCTGGGCATATTTAAGGAACTAAAAGCATATAATAGCAGACAGCTCCCTGAAACATCCAGAGTATCTATATTACACTGCTTTTTATCTTACTTGGTTAAATGTCATGCCTGTCTCATGACTGTGCCCAAAGCAGACAGGATCTGAAACATTTCAGGCAACATCTCTGCTCCTTCCCAAATTAAATATTTTTCTAGGAATTGGGTGGGACAGTAAATAATTCCACTATATCTCCCCGTGCTAGAGAACCGCTATTCAAAACACCAGGTCATAAGTATAGTTGAAGCAAAATTGTGTGTATGCATGCAGGTATGTTTTTACATAATCTGAAGACTAATAAAAAGATAATTCCATACATTAAACATCCAATTCCATAAATTAGACTGTCAGATCCCTCAGCAAGAAGGAATACATTTTAATGTTCTTCCTTCAGATCTCTATCACCCTCAGTGGGCATTCCTTCCAGTCAACAGATGGAAATTATAAAATTAAATGCACTGATACCATCATACAAAAAACACTTGCAGTTCCTCCACTCATTAACAGTTGGTACCAAGAAGAGATTAAAGAGTTGAGAGCCCTCAAAGTAATTTTTAAAGCTTGGTTTATTAAAAAAAGGAAAAAAACACCAAACAGACAAACAAAAATCTCAGGGAATGCGTCTAGGAATGCCTGCTCCCCCCCAGCAGAGGAAGAGGAAATTTTAAAATCAGATGTCGCCATGACATTCTGACTGATAAAACAGAAAACCAAGGGAGCACAGCTGCTTTCCATGCAAGTTTCAATTTGTACCTAAATACTTAAAGATGACAATTCTTAAATACTTAAAGATGACAAAAACTTAAAGATGACAATTGTTACAGAATATAGCTTAAGAACTGCTTCTCAGTCCAAACTTGAACTGGTTGTCAGAAATCCACAGAGAACTTGAACCACAAGCCAAGAAGAAGAGGTCGGGAAGGTGGGGGAATTTGACTTCTGCAGGAAGAAAACCTTTTGAAAGCCAGACACTGAAGAGGTTCACTGAGACATTACTAAATCCAATGATGCATGAGGATGACTGGTTTTCTTACAAATTTCCGAGGACCAAAAGGCATTGCCACATGAGTGATGTGAGATTAGAGTATCTTTTATCTGTAACTCCCTGCATAGATGAACTCTGACCAAAACATCAACTGAAATAATTCTACACAAGTACAGCTTTAGGATTTAGAGTGCCTTTTTCCTACCTAATGGAAACGCTTTGTAACAGACAGAAGCTATTCCAAAAGCAGTACTTTAAATCCTGAAAAACAGCATCCACATCCAAGTGTTATAATGACAGAGCTGCAGAGGAACAATTACAACAAAGCAGTTTGGACCACACGTATTACCACAAACGCAAGCCACGGCTGGATCCCCCGCTGGAACAACAGGAGGTGAGGTCAGTAGATGGCGGTATGAAGCATCTTATTAGTAAAGAGATCAGTTTGTCAATACTTGAAGAAATGAGCTCTTTGCTGTCTACCTTCGCCAGCAAAAAGAGATTTTCTCCTTAGTGATTTCCCTTTCTCAGCTTTATTATCAGGGTGAAGTCCAGTAAGGCTAAATGCAGTCTGTACTTCATATGGGTATTTTTATGCGTACTGATTTTCAGGAAAGAAAAATAAACAGAGCATCTGTTATGACTGACAGTAAAAAAGAGGACTGCCTACATTTTAAGTCAGAAGCAAGAATGCCGTGCAGGTGAATACATCCACCCTGAAGTAAAAGTGAGCTGGGATCCAAACACAGCAATGAGCTCCACTTCTCAAAAATTTTGTCCACCCCTTGCTCACTTACAAAGTTGAGAAATCCTGGACAAGTGTATGCACTTGGAACATACAAAGTCACTTACTTCTCTGCCAATCTAAGAGCACTTGAAAATTGCCTAGCATTTCTGATTGAGAAATGACCTGCTCCACGCATGCTCTTTCTTCATCTTGCCTCAGACCGCATCTTACTTGTCTGGGGTTCAGACTGAAGGAACAAGGCGTACAGTACAAGCTCCCAACAGGACACGAAGGTTTTCCTGGGGAAAGGACAGACTAAATTCTCAAAGGGCAAAAGTTCTCAACAGTTCATCCCCAAAATCTCAGTTTGAGGTAGGTACTCAGGCAACCGATTACATCTATTGCAGAAATCACATTTTCCCTACCCATCTGTGCCAGTCCTTTGAAAGCAAAAACTAGATTTTTTTCAACTTGTGAGACTGGTCAAAGATGAACCTTAGCAAACCTACTCACCAGTCAATGCTTCTTGCTACAACACACTCAGAAAGCATCAGAGAATACCTACCAGTTGGTTCCTAACACACTTCTCCTAATTAAACCATCCAGTTTGTATCGCTGATAATAGCTGCTCTACCCGCAGTTGTTCCCCTTCTGGGCAGGTTAAAACAGAGAGGTGGCAATAGGTGACACTCAGCAAGCATTAGTTCTGTACTTTCAACAATGAACTGGAGATGTACATTCAGACTTATTTTGCTTTACTTGTCAAGTAAGTTGCAGCCAACAGTTCATTAATGCTGATATACTTTAAGACATATCTTCTCTAATTACTGTACATCAGCAGATGGGTCCTATGCAATGTTCATTTCAGTCATGAAGAGGATGGCCTACAGCTCACTGGTTCATTACTAAAAGGAAGAATAGAGTTTTATTTATATTACTAGTCCTACACAGAAGAATTACATAGCCTTATTTATATTATTTATGATAGTGTTCATTCAAGTTCCCTATCCTCTAAACTAACAGCAAATTAAAACTAAAGAGGAGCTATTTTGAATGTGTTTTATTATCTTGAATCTGAAAGCTTAATAAGCCAAAACATTAAAGGGATTCAGAAGACAGTGTAATTCAACTTTCTCTTCTTTATGAATGGTTCCAGCCAATTATTTCAAAAAAAAAAAAAAAAAAAAAAAAAAGGCATTTCCATAACTTTTTTGATATAACATCAGTCACAGAATAGACTGTTTATATCACACCTCCCAGTGATTTCCTAAACAAGCAACCTGATTGCACAATGTCTGACCGATAGTGTGGTACTGCAGGAAGATGACATTGCGCAGTATTTTAAAATACTCGTTCTACAGAGATGCGCAGAACACTCACTGGCACACTACCTGCTACAGCTCACATTCAGGAGAGATCCCTGAAGGTATGATCAGGAAACCAGGCCTTGAAATAAAGATTTGGGGGAAGAAGAGGAGACTGCAATTGTGATTGCAACTGGTTAAAACAAACAAGCAAAATGTCACGAGTGCCTGGAGATGTGCTAGCAGAAAAGATTACCCATGAATTAAAAGGGAAAAAACAATCAAACCCACTGCAGTTGAAATAGCCTACGTCTTCAGAAATTAAAGGTTAGCAGAAAAACATCTAGGTGAACATAAGTCTCAGAAAACACTTTCAGTATAAATAACCTAGATAATCTTGAAAGAACTTGGTTTCCAAAGGGAGTTTAGTTAATTTTACAGAGGCATAAAAATGTCAGAAGGATAAATGAAAAAGGTATTATTGTTGACTGAAATAATTCAACTGAATTTCTTTATTTGAATTTCTTTCCTATTTGCAAAGAGGCTGAACAATTTTTTGGCTTTGGGCACCGATTTGATTTGGGAACACAAAGAGTGTATTTCACTTCTGAATTGGACTCAAAACAAATCCTATACAGTGCCACTGCTTTCCCAGAACTTAAAAGACCACCTGCTGCCTACCAGGATTATAAATCAGTTTAAGCACAAAATACAGCTTCATTTTTCAGAAGTTCAAGAAAGCCGATACCTCTTCTGTTTGTGAAAGATCTTGGAATACAGTAAGCAAAGCTGTAACTACAATTAAAGTTGCAACAGAAGAAGTATTCAAAACTAAGGCCCTCTAAATATCTACAAAAGCCCTGAAGTCAATTCATTACTGATACAGTAAGTGACAACACTTGTGTTTGGCAGACAGTACAACTGGGAGTCCTGACAAATCTAATTAACAGCACATCAGGGGCACTTAGTTTATCCTTTATATACAGTGCCAATAGCGAGTGTATAATGAGAAAAGAAGCTTACACATTAGTGGGACTTCACTAATTGGTCACCGAGTCCTGATTAAGCCAGACTTCATATATTATTATTGAAGTTCAAAACAGTTAAGCTACTAAGTAATTTCTAAACTAGATAAGTATAAATGACTAATAAGATGACAATAGAAATACATAACCATGCTTTCCTAGAACTACTTGCTACTTGTATAGCCCTAGTACAAAATATGTCAACCCTTTAAATAATTATCTTTTAAAAATTGGAAACTGTGAAAAATAGTTTCAATTACATTAAATAATGTAAACATTTGGAGTACATGTAGGCATTCCAGTAACCTTATACATGCACATATTTGTATAAAAAATAAATGTTGCCCGCAAAGTACCAGAAAAGAAAGTTTTGCAAAATGCAGCAGTTAGAGATAAGAACAGTTTTATATAAATTTGTTTGCATCATTACACCAGTAAAATGATCTTGTATCTATCAAATTCTCGAGAAAATTGATTTGCATTTTATCTATCAGTGCATTTCACCATATACCCCAAAACGGTGAAACTGGTGACCTAAACAGTACCATTAGATATACATGGAAAAACATACCTCCTGTGTAGCCTGGCTTTCTCAAAAATCCTGTAACTACCGTTTCTGTATAAGCATATGATGAAAATGCATGGATTCAGAGTATTCCAGAGGGGAAAAAAATTATCTAGAGTTTCAGGCACCTCACCAAATTAAAATCTGTGAAAGCTCCATGATACTCAGTGACAGCACCCTGAGTATTTCAGCTGCCTCAAGTACAGAATAGGAAAAAAGGCTACCTTTTGAGGCCAGAGGGTGTATTTCCTTCCCAAGGTAGAAAGGGGTAAGAATTCTGCTAACATTTCATTTTAAACTGGTAGAGGTCTGTCAGCAGTGCCTTGCTTCCTTGCTGGAAACTCCTCAGAAGCCAAAGTGGAGATTACAAACGTCCTTTTCCAAGGCTCCTGAATGCCAGGCTGCCACCCTCTGCCACACAGCCTCCTGCCTCACACCAAGCTGCTCGTATTTTAGAATTGCTCCCTGAATTCGGGGACCCACATCTTACGTTGTCACTGCCAGAGATAGGCAGGCACTCCAAAACTTACAGTGCACTCCAAAACATAGTGCAAATACCACCATAAAATTCATTTTGGCAAGCAAGCAGCAGTCTCATTTTGAGATAACGCTGCATCCACACAAAGAAGCAACTGCAATAATATAAACCCTGCTATCAAGACAAGGGCAGACTTGCAAAGATGGAATTTCAAACTCAGGTCTATCAGCAAAATGCAAAATATCGCAGAACTGAGCAACAAATGGCACACTTATCAACATCCCTTACATTTTATCTTGGCTGCCTGGCTCAGTTCCATGCTTTCAGCAAACAACCATGTAAGACATTCTCCGGCATCATGAATTAGCTGAAGTGGATACAGGCAGCATACGAGAAGGACTGCTTCTACGACATCTTACCAGTGACCCCACATTGGGAGTCTTTCTATTGTTCCCAGGACTTTATTTTGATTGGCAAGGGTCAACGAATCTGAGGAATCGGTGCCTGAGGTTGTTTTGCCACTGTTTTTTCCTGCTCTTACCCCAGGGGAGGAAGATGAAAAGGTTGGGTCATTATGAAGAAAGTACAGTCCTCAGCAATGGTTGCTGCAGGTACACAGCTCTAGCTTCTCGCTTCATTTACTGAAGGCCAGCCATAAAACAATGTAGGTGGCTACGCGCCAAAACACACGGCAGTGCAGAGATAATGCAAGCTGGGTAGGGTATTTAATACACTCAATGAAAATTTTACAGTATGTGCTATGACAGTTATTACTGCCTTTTTCAAAACATTGTTTTATTTTCATTATTAAATAAAAAGTATCAGGAGATTAAATAAAGAATACTACTAAATTTATAGCTTATCTAGGAATTACCTTGGTAATAAATAAAACACATGAAGGCTTACAGTCCACACCACTTTTCCTGCACAGTGTGCTAGCATCTTCAATCAAGTTTTACACACGAGATTCAAGGTTGCCAGTAGCATATATCCACAACAAATAACAGTAATTAGCAATTATTTGAATATAGTTTTTCCAAATTATCTTAATTGTATCCTTAAGTATTCCAAATTAATCATTTTACTGTCTATATAAAATATTTATTGTACATATAAATTGTCTGAATAATATACTTGAATATAGCTTAAATATATTAAAATGTTGTAGAACATTATTTATATAAGCATATTGATATAAGAGCTTTTGCCATAAAACGCATGTGAAAACACGTACTTTACGTTCTATTTTATACCTTATTCCTTCTGCTAAAATACGAATGCAGACTGCATTCCCATGGCTACATTATACCCAATATTTCAGAGTAGGTACAAATAAAGTCAGCTTTAGTACACAAGGTTGCCAATATAATTAAAAACAAAGAGAAACCACACAATATAAGCTTGGCATATGAATTTGCTGAAACCGTAAGACAGAGAAAAAAAGATTGCCATTACTTTACAGAATTTAAACCTTGGAGGTACAAAAACATTTGTCTGGGAAGTAAGCCTGTTCCTGAACTGAAAAAAAAGGGCTACATTTTCAAGAGTGGGAACAATTATTGGAAAATGTGCAGTATTTCTTACCACCCAGTAGTTCTATCTCATTTATTTGAGAAGTAAGCAATAATCATACCTGATTTAGAATTCTATCAGGTTGATTTTTATTTTCCTTCCTTGTCTTTTCCTCAGACACAACAGTGTTTTTGGCTACACTGTGAAGATGTATTACTGGAGTACCACTGTCTTCAAGAAATGCATACAATCACGTTACTGAAATCTTTTCTTAACACTTAAAATACAAGTACATAAATAAGATAATAGAATTAAAAGAGTTTAAATGGCTTGGTTTTGCCAAATTTAAGGAAGTAAAAAAACCCCTCCAGTTCTAATTGAAGCACTGTCATTGCACTGGAGCAGACTATACATGCACAATCAATCAATTACCATTTCTCAGCTGAGGAATTCAAATCCTATTAAAAATCTAACTAGATCAGTTAAACTTTTACCATGCTCTTACTGAATTATGTCATCATTTAATGAATCACCTTGATGCCATTTGCCAAAAGACAATCTGGGCAATGCCATGTGCCAGAACCAAGCCTCCGTATCAGATTCAGACAAGGTGCTCCAGCCTTAGACAAGCACCAGTTCCACTGGTTTCCAATTCCTCCCAGCACAGCTCTGCGGTTTTTCTCTAGGGCTCACTAAAACTGATGTTTTCAGATGAAGATATTGACTGACAGGTGTTCCTAGCATGGTGAAAAGAGAATGCAGCTTGCAGTGTTATTTGCAAGCAATGCTGAATGTCATTGTTGGTATTACTGATCCCAACATTCCTTGGATAAGTCCTATGACTACTCCTAGGAAGCCGAAGGGATTGAAAACTTCCAGGATCTCAAGGAGGAAGCTGTGTTTAAGGTGGCTGCAGTCTTCAGGTTTCAATGGCACTGGTTAATACCCCACTTTGATGCTTGCAAAGAGATGAACACAGCTATTGAGCAAAACGGATATGGATGTACTCTTTGAACTCCGTTAAACTGGTACAAGGGACTTAGGATAGTGTATTTATTAAGATACTGTCCATGAGCTCCTAGTTTAGACAGTTCTGTGAGCATTCACATGAGGATGTCAATCGACTGTCTTATGGGACAGTAAGAAATCAAAAATCTGCTCTGAAACTGAAATTAAAGAACTATTTTTCATTGCAGCCTAAATGTACTTCCGCTCTTCCACCTGAACAAAGGGCAGCACGGCTACCTAAGCATCATTGCTTTCAGACCTCTCATCTAGTAAGGAGAAAAAAAACAAACTTGACTTCAAAATACTTCACTGATGGAACTTTTTTCCTCTTCATAATAAGAAAAGCTAACAGACTTCCAGAAAAGGAGGAGTTGACCCGTCAGTTACTTAAGCAATTTAAAAATAGCTTAACTTATGTTAAGTTGTTCACATAACTCCCTAAAAACTGTTTTCTTTCTCAATTTTCTACTATGCACCAAGAAAACAGACACTAAAATAACTGATGAAGATCTCTGCATAAGGTGGTTGTAGGTTTTGTTTTGTTTTTTTTTTTTTTGTCAGTAACACGTTCAAAATTTTACGGCAGCGTTTTCAGAATCCACAACCCCAATACAGTAATTGGGAAGTGATGAGGAACAGACTCTGAAGATGAGTTTTTACCACACAGTGCAAGGAACTATCAATTCCTTGTATCAGACAAATTCTGTAAATTATAAACGTATCATCTCCTTTAAGAAGTTGTGAAGATAAATAAAGTTTAGTATTTTCCAGCAGTCACTTGGAAACATTTTAGGCACACACTGCTGTAGAACAGACAATAAAACATGTAGTATTATTTAGGAAGTGACACACAATATTAAGTGATGCTACCAACAAAAAGGAAACTCAGGAAAGAAAACCCACAAGCACTGCACTAAGCTTCCTGTCAAAAGCATCTGGTTCCCACTGTAAGCAAAACAATTGCATATGGATCTGTAACTCCTTCTGCTGTTCCCTCACTTCTGAAAAGAGCAGAAAAACTTATCTTGCATATTGGTTCTCATACATTCTCAGAGGGTAATCTGCCGTTCCTAGACCTCCTTTTTGCATCTCAGGACTACATAGGTCACGGCTCCACGTCATCTTTGACTTCATTCTAAAACCACAGATCTCTTCGCCCTTCTCCTTTAATGCCATTCACGAAAATCACAACCCCTGAATAATTAATCCTTGAATGATACTCCTTGAAAACCAGCTGCAGGAGTTCTGCTCTTTCCCTGTTTCCTCATGCCCAGCTCAAGACTTTTCAAGTATATTCCTGAAATGAAGTTAGGAACTCAGGCTGTTCAAAAGCTGAGATGACTATCTTTGCCACGAGTATAAGAACAGATTTCAGAACCATTTGCCTTCTTTGCCAGAATGACATTTGCTTGTTTTTTTCCTCCATTCAAGAAGGGGAAAAAAAATGTTAATTCTATAAACATATATATAAACATATATGTTTGTACATATATCTCTTCCCTCTTTCAAGGGCAATATTGCATTCGTTTTCAACATAGATTACATGTTCTCAGAAACCAACTTAATGTACATAGGTGTAACTTATTTCTAGTATTTTATATATTACCATAGGTTTAGCTACTGTGTTTTCACATATGCCTTTTTTGTGGTCGTGAAAGCATTATCCACAGTGCTAAAATACCCAGAGACCTTCAGCTGGCCTCTTCTTCCTGCAGCTGCTCCTCATCGTGTTATCTACAAACTGATGCTTAGAACCAAGGTTGCACGAAGAATTTATATGGAACCAATGCGAATAAGTTAATTTGTGTAAAGATCACTTATTGTGCTGTACTGAGACCGAGTATGAGGGAAAAAAGCACAAGGGATTAAATAAAGTCAGGAAAAACTACTCCCCAAAGCCTTCTGATATTTGCTGCTACTGTCTGAAATAGACTCTGCTGTCAACCTCTGCAGTCTTTACTGCCATCTTTCAGGAAGACTAGCCAACTCCAGTGATACAGATACAGCAGAAAAATCACCAATCTCGAATTAGGCCATAATTAAATTGCTAAATATATGCTCTTAAAAATGTTGTGTACCCATAGGATCTATACTGACAGTTACTTCATGAAGAAAACAACAATCAGTATCTCCTTCAAATCAAGAGTCTACCCTTCAGCCCTAAAATTCTATAAGACATCCCCTTATATACAGTAATAATTCAAATATGGTTTATAAATTCGATGTTAATTCATTTTTTGTACCACGTTCCAGAGAAGACATACTTATGTGTATATTGTACATACATTTACAAATAAATGTAATGATCCCCTACAGATCACCCAGCTTACAAATGAGCTGGTGTTTCACAGATGTAAATAAGACACAGAACCTGTGAGGTACCAAAATTCTGAAGTAATGATCCCTTCCGTGCCAGTGCTGCTGCTGTTCAAAAGACAGTCTACTGTATCAGACGCTTCAGTTTTCAGGTTGATGCATACCAGGAGTAAATATGAGATTCACAAATGCATTTAATTTGTTTTAACAACTTCATTGTAGCCTTAGAGCAAAAAACTTTTGCTGAAAGAAATTGTCTCCATTTTCCAGAATCTAGTACCAAACCATTTCTGGCACCATTTTAGAGAAGTAATCTTCCAGAAAATTAGATACTGGTGTGATTAGAAAAAAACAGAAAACATGAAGGGGGCAGGATTACATACAGCCAGGACATAGAAAGGCATGGATAAACCTGGACCTTTCAACAGCTTCTTGTCATTAGGTCAAAAGGGAAATCACAAAGGTTATGTATACAGTGTAAGCCTACTAAGGTACAAAGCGCTTAAGTAGTGCAAAAGAGATATTCACATGCTAAATTAATGCTTTCAGTTTTTAGAAAGACAAATTCATGTTTAATTACCAGACTGTATCTTAAGAATCACTTCTGTTTAGATGTATCCACTTCACACAAATCTGTTACAGAATGAAGCCAATGGTTTGTAATACCTCACTGTAACAGAAGACAGTTCTGTTGTAAGACAATACAGTGAGATAAAGAGATGAGAGGCAGACGGTACGGTCTACAGAATGATCTCCACCTGTACCTACAGCTACCTTCAGACATGCTGTGACTAGCTACACTGGATGAAGAAGTTGCCACCCCACTTCATCTCCACTTGCTCATTACCCTCAAATCTCCCAGCATAACTGCATGTTTAGTCACTTCCTAACCCAGTTCTGTCAAAATGATTCCCGTTAGAAAATCTGTGTTTCAGCTTAACTCAGATTATTTTTGACAGAAGTTGTTTAGCGGATGACTATAAATGCAAGTACCAGAAGATCTGAGAACATTGTAACCTTTAGAGCTAGGAGAGGAAATAGCAATGAGCAAGTGGAGACAGTTACCCCTTTCCAGGCTTCTGTAGCTACAAGAGCAGCACATTAATCAGCCATAAAAGTCCGACTTGTCATCAATGAAAGCTGTATATCAAGGCTGGAAACTGTAATTAAAAGAAATAAGTAAATCTATAGACTATTTATTTTACTGCTTAAAATTTCAGGTTGGGGTTAATTGTCCAGAAATTAAAAAAAAATTAAATAACTATCTGAAATTCTGTTTTATGAGTAACAGACATGCTATTCAAAACCTATCGAGAAGCAAGGGGCAAACTTAAGGGGCAAATATTATCCTCACCTTCTTATCTCAAATCATCATCTTTAACAAAACCAAACTAATTATTTTCTGTGAATTATTGAGGTGAATAGTGACTGTGTTTTTCCTTGTTATATGATAAAGAAAATGGAAAACTACCATCAGAAGGCAGCAAATTATCAGTATGTGAAATACAAAATTGACAGGAAAAGTACTTGTTACACAGGATCACCTTACCTTTTATTGACAGGCTTCTCATCCTTGTCATAGGGTCTTATGAACCATTTTCCAATTCTCACAAAGTTTTTATCCATTAAGCACCTAGAAAATAATTACATCAACAATTAAAAATTGCGTCTTAAAATGTAATTAAAAGCAATCTTTGAAGACTGTCAATCTAAAAGATTAAACAGCTGATTTTCCACACTGAAATCAACTCTGTTGCTTTTGGGTTCAGAGTTCCATGCAATTTCTCCACTTCCTGTTTTCCCACGAGTCGCAGCACAATCACTGCCCAGTCTCACCACGCTGATCTCCACACACACATTCTGCCCCATCTTTGACAGAATCCCTTCCGCTCCTTGCTACTCTTTTTGCTGAATGATCCATCGCTTCATTTTTTGAACCCTTCTTCCTGAGCAAAGATGATTCATAACATTTTCTACACTGTGTTTCTGAGATTTCATAATGAAGAATAATTTATTTTTGGCATGCAAATGACATAATATAACTTCCTGTAATTCATATGCCATTGTTAGTTTATACTAACCAAAACTTAAAGAACCATTTTTTCTTCACGTGATCCACATTATTTCAGATAACTTAGATAATTGCTGTTTCCTCTCTCATGAAACCTTTCTTCACCAAACATATTCCTATGTGACTAAATTCTGAACAATAAGTTGTCTGCTTTCTGTGATACTGTTAGAAGCACAAAAGTTCTTTACAGAAACAGCAGGTTCTAGCAGGTTCTGTGGTTTTAAAGACAGCAGTGAGAATCGAAATTGATCGATAATCTTTTTAGGCTGACAAGTTACAGAAGTGCTTGATGACTGCCTAAGTCCACCTCTAGTATCAATCACTAGCAATATGCAAAAACAATTTAAATATGTTTTTGTACCTTATATTTGCAGTTGTACATACAACCTAAAGGGATCACATACATAAATTTGTTAGAAAGGCTTCTTTTTCAGTAAGGTAAATATTATGGTTTGAAAATTTTGAAAAACTGGTTGTTGCCAGGGGTTCATATTACAATGTTTACAAATTACAAGCATTACACAAGCTTTCCCTGCACATTTCATGTCTAAATATTATTTCATTCCTGGGATAGAAGAAGTATACATCTCCATTCGTCAAAGTTTTTCAATCATTTATTTCTATAGCAGTAGCTAGAGTATAACTAAAAAAAAATCATATGAAGTGTTCTGGGAAAGCACGTTCTTCAAACTTAGAAAAACCGTATGACACGTAATTTAAAACTAGCAAATCTAGTACAGATATATAGGGAACAGGCAACAGACAACGTACCCAATACGTTCCCAATTACTTGGTATAAATTTGGCAGGGTTTTCGAAAATTAAAACTAGGCTGAAGAAAACTCTAAGTGCAGCATTTCTCATTTAAAGCAAAAAGAATCCAGTTCAATTGAATATACTGATATCTTTAACTGAATTGGGAAGCTAAAACCAGGAGAGATCTAAAGACACGGATCTTGTGCTGGCAGAAAAGCGCTTCAGTAAGTGTTTCTCTAGGAAAGATTTGCTGTCTGAGAAAGTCTTTCACTGTCAGCACACTTTATAAAAACAAAGGAAGTCTGTAGTGCTTACATTAAATGCCTAAAGAAAATAACCCATACTAGCAAAAAATATAATAAACTCCCCCCACATACACACACTTCAATGCCACATCATCATGTCTCAGGACAACAGGCTTAACTACCTCCATCTAATGGTAATTTCCCAGTAAAGAGTCTTCATGTGTAGAGTTGGCCTTAAAAATCAGCCACCCCTTGCATGCTAAGCTAAATCTCAGGTTATTCAAAGTATCATAGTAATCCCCTATTAAAGGGGAAGCATGATTGCAGAAGCATGGATCTCAAAGATTCGTCCGAGTGAACAATTAATGACAGCATTGCTTTTTTTTTTTTGCTATATAAGTGTCCAGTAGTAACTAGAGCAGTAACAGTAAGCAGTAATGATGAACATGAGTAAAAAAAAAAAAAGATGCTGTTCATAAACCCCCAAATATACACTTAAAAGCAGTTATTAAATCATATGAAATAGAGACATAAAATAGTTTGAACTCCTAGTTAAGGCTGAGTGATATTTTCTTCATAAACAGTACAACTGTTAAAGCATTTCACTGTTATTTGACCTCTCATATTTCTGATTTTACTTTTCTAAGATAACGTGACCTGAGGAGGGCATACTAATGATTATAAAATAGTACTGTAATATTTTCAGTATTATGTCCTCAGATCTTTTAACATTTTCTAAATGGCAAGCCACCAAGCCACCGACTGGGGAGAACAGACAACAAAGCTCTGTCTTCTTCACTCGCTTATACTGAATTCAGGGGCAGGCTGAAGGGGACTAAAGTAGCCTGAAATGTTTTTTCATATACCCTGTCATAGCCAACATGGGCTCGATTGACAGGATTCTTATTTTTATTTATTGCCAATTATCAGGAACTTCTGATCAGTAATTTGGGTACTAAGAAAAAAAACAAGCTCCCCTCTCCTCCCTAGCCACAACTCTCCCCTTCGACCCACAGAGGCCGACGCTCCGTAACAGGCTGAGCAACCCTGAGGAGCTTAACTGCGTTAACTGCTTGGAAAGCCCAAACCACCCCGCTGAGAAACCTACATCTTGGTTGGACACGAGAGGTTTCAGAGACAGGAAAAGCCTGCCCTTCAGCGACTGTAAATTCAACTAAAAAATTTCAAGCTAAGGCCACAGCCCTATCACTTGATCACTAAGATCAAAAATAAGTTTAAGACTTTTTGTTGATTAATCAAGCTTTTCCTAAGCACGGAATAAAACGGGTCTTTAAGAAAGAGAGAACAGTATTTCACTCTTTAATAAAGCCTGCACACTTACTGCTGTTATTTTTAATGAAATGATTATGATGTTAAGATTTCATATGGCATAGAAAGCCGCCAAAACTGGGATAATTTAAAATAAACTCAGCCTAAAACTGAGGCAGCTAATTCGATAGATATTTGGCAAACCACCATCCTCAGTCACCTTGCCAACTATTTCATTAGGATTACAAACTAAAGGGCTTCCCACAGGCCTCCATTGCGGCTCCTACATAGCACAAAGCTAGCGCGGGGTTCCACCTCAGGAGCAGGCCGCCATGTTCTGCCCTGCAGCCGCTGCCAGCCCACAGCAAGAAACAGGGAACTTAATCTTCAAGGGCGGGAGGCTGAGCCCAGGGCACGTGCCTGCTCAGCCCAGGGGGCACCCAGCACCACTCTGAACACCCAGCACCGTGTGCCAGCCAGCAGAATTTCAAAAGCTACTACTGAAAGAGAGCTTGAAGGTGTTCTGTCAGCTGTGACTGAACAACTTCACTAGCTCTGCCAACTGTTTTCAGTACAGTTTGTTGTTGTGGTTGATGTTTTCTTTAGAAATTCTGCTTCACGAGCTTAATGTGTTCCAATAAATAAGAATATCCACTAGGAGCCATGCTTTAAAGCAAGTTGGCTGGGTTCCACAGATCAATAAGCGTGTGTAAAATGTATTTTTCACTTACACACTGCAAAGTGACAGAGCTAGCGACCATTCCAGACCAGGAATTGAGTTCCTGTATTTTTCTTCACTTTGTTTTAAAGTAGTCTAGTCTGTTACTTGCATTAAAAATCCCCTAGAAAGACTGATGAAACAGAAAAATAGGAAATACAGCACCTAGTCCTGTACCCGTGTAGGCAACCACTCAACGTGCTAGCAGGCACGAACAGGTAACTGATAGTCATGGGGAAGTTATTACGCTCGTGGAAACACAGCCTCATGAACGTAATGCAAATCTGATTACTAGTAAGTAGATCAAAGCAAGCAGTATACTAAAGGAGAAAAGATGAAAGTACTTTCAATTAGCTTACTTTCAGAGAAAAATATTTACTGCTACATTCTGCAAAATTACTCTAACACAGAGGTACCAGAGATGCATTATATTTTTTTATTATTCTTATACATTAAAAGTGGGAATAGCCTAGTGACACTTAGTTCTGAGACTTCCAAATATGTAACAAGAAGAGCTGAAATATAACACAGAAAAGATGTAGACCTGAAGAACTGCAATAACAGACAAGGAATAGTCTAGGTGCAGTGTCACGCACTGAAGGACTAACAACAAGCTATTCTTCTGTATGCTTATGATCTTATAGCTAGGTTAAGAAAAAGCCTTAAGTGTATTAACAAAACGCAAAATAACTTTGCAGTCAAGCCATACATATACAACGACTTAAAAGTGATTAAGACAAAAGCAATGCTAGGTTACGCTAGGGCAGTGAGACGGAACTGTTAAACTTCACCCTGAATATTGTGCACAAAGTTAGCCAGGTTGTAACATGCATGTTATTAGGATGACTGGAAGAATGGAATTCTCTTAATATCAGCTATTAAGATACATACTATTCAACCTCAAAGGGGCTAGCGATATGATATAATAATTCTATGCAAGCATCCTTCTCTGTAAGAAGGTGTAAGCTATACATATTTTTAACCATTTGAAACAGTTCTGCAGCAAGAAGAATCCAAGCAGAAAAATATATTGATATTATTTATTGTACGTTTGATAAGTCTGCACAGACTTTTATGATACATTACCAGATTCAGTGACTTATGAGATCCATTTCTACCTTGCATTTCTTTTACTGAAGTTCTACCTCTAAAAAACCTATTTTAAGATCAGTAATGTAAATGGTCTATAAATATTTCATTTTTATATTTAAAATAACACAGGATCTGAGTGCAACAGAGAGTTTCTTACCTTTCCAGAAGATTATGAATTGCTTTGAAGAGCAGGGTCCTACACTCATAGGAAAGTCCATTCTCCCACAATCCTTCTTCCACCACTACAAAAACATAAACATCAACAGGCTCAGAAGAGGGAAGTACAGACATTTCACTAAACGCAACTCCAACATATTTATTTCCAACATCAACACGTTTCATAAAGCTATTTCAATTATTGAACACATTGCCAAACTAGATTTAAACTTTACTAGCTTAAGACCCCAACTCTGAATTTAAATCATAGGAAGAAAACATAACTACATGAAAGCAAACACATTTGTTGATAGTAAAGCATTCAATATTAAAAGTGGGGGGGAGGGGTTCATGATCATTCTTTGCTGACAGATCCTTTAGAATATATGTGCAGATGCAGATAACATGAATCGTTAAAGGAGTAAAATCAATTTCTACAACTTAAGAAATATGAAGAACTCTGCCAAACTCTCAGTCATATGCAATTGAAGTTCCTGCATTGTACTGACTGGAACTGTGCAATGAAAATGCACAGCAGATTTTTATTCCAAAAATCAAAACTGAAAATTCGATAACAGAACTGCAGAAATTTATGAGTGGAAAAAAAAGCTATTCATCTCTCTCACTGGAATGCAACATAATCTAGGCACCTGAATGAGTATCCGAAGGATCTGCAAACCTCAAAAATACCTGCTGTCCTCATTCCACTGCTTCTGGATTCTAAAACTACCAAGAGTAAAAACATTTTTGGGATACCTGTTCTAGATTCTGTACCTCCTGGCTGCTAAAGGTTTAATCTCAGCCACCATGTAAAAGCAAATGATTAAGTAGCTTTGTCAAGGAATATGGATTTGTTGATTGTCTGAGTATTGTCATTTCAATTTAACAGGAATACTCTGCAGGTCTTAAGAAATGCAAACGCGAAATTCTACAGCATGTTAAGAACTGAATGCTTAACATCCTCCTTGGCCGATTTAAAGGATGAAACCTTCCAACAGCATGTCTACCATGATCGTTATCTAAGTATAGTTTACATTAGGTGTTTAAAGTAAAGCTTCTAAGGAGTTTCTGCTGTACGAAAAATATTATCAACAGTCTTCAAACTGCAGCTTCAAAGCCTCAAAATGCAGCATTGTTTGTTATTTTGCTTCTTCTCCCAGTAACCCTAAGTCATATACCTCAAACAAGAAGAGGCACATTTTTTTGAACGTGTAATGTCATGATATGCTAATACTAGTAACAGCGTCTCTCTTTTTACTGGATGAGTAAGCCAAGGCTTTAGTACCTAAATCACCTTATCGAATACCACAGTTACTTTCTCAGAAGAATGAAAAGGGAGACTTGTGCTTCTGGGCAAAAGTATAAGCCAAACATCTTTCCCTATAAAACCATTAAAGGCCTTTTTAATGCTTGCAAAGGCTTACTACTACTAAATATGTAGCGTGCCATACAAATGTAACTACACACTTCTTCCCATGAACTCAGATTTTACTTTTAAAACAGTATTCTTAAAAAATCCATGCATTTTGAGAACTGTTATGTCTATATAGTTCATAGCTACTGAAACCTAAGAAACTGCCTCATGAACGTATGGTCTTGCACTCAAAAGCTACAGAGTTGTCGAGTATATACTGTAACATGCAGCTACTTATGAGAGATATCACACCTGATTTCATTCCTATGAAAACCCCACACATCAACACATTTTTATTTATTTATTTATTTATTTATTGGCAGTCACAAAACTGGCAGAATTTGTACCAACAGTCAAAAGAAACTCACTCACATGGCACCGAGCAATTCTCAAGTTTCACACTTAATCCCATTAGAGCATCTGTTCCAGAAACAAGCATTGCATCTGCATTAAGAACTTCATGCAGAACGGGAGGGACAGGAACCCATTCCATGTTTTCACAGGAAACTTCTCACAGCCAGTTCTGGTGTTCCCAATCATAACTCGCTGTCCCTCTTTTTGTCTGTTCCTAAGTATGTACAACAGACTAATGGGACCCAATTAAAGAACAATTCTTATCACCTCTCAGAACCACTTTCTGCCAGTATAATTCTGCCATTTACTCCAGAAGAAATGAGTTCAGATCATACTGCTTTATAACTTCCAATGTAAAATGATTTTAACCCTACAAAACATCGCTACTAATTCATTAGGTACTTGGCATTGCCTGTATGGTTTTGCCCTGATCAGCTATGTGTGCTACAGCTCCTCTGTGGGCTCTGTGGTCCTGTTCTTGCAATTAATACTTCCTTATCCTACTGAAAATGTTCATCTCACAAGTGAGAGCCCGTACACGTGCCTGTTACCATGAAAATGGGGGTGAGGGGAATTAAGACTGCAGAATTTCACTTCCTCTGCTCTCTGGCTTCCTGATCCAGTTTTCCTAAAAGGGCTTAAATAACTGGAACAAATTATAGCTTCGAGATGCAAATGGTGACCGGTTAACAAAACCTGGCAAAACACTAAAGCTCAGACTATCCCACTTGCTAAGTTCCTCGCATTGTAACAATAGATCTAGGTTTTAGATGTTGAAGAATATTTTGAATTCCTTACACAAGACTGAAGACTAGGAAATAAGCGTTGCTCTCTGTCTGTCTACACAATGATTTGTAATGCTTTTAACACTCGGTGCTTTCAACTTAAGTCCTCCCCTCCAGTTTTTCAGCACTGCCTGGCAGGATTTTCAGGCACGCAGCTAACAGAAAGCAGGTGCTGCTCAGGTTCAGAAACAAGCTTGTGCCAAGCACCTACATCCTGTCCTGGAGGTATGCTCTGTTACTCTGGTTGAAATATTTCTCTTTAGAGGTGGCAAATTTGGACCTATACTACAGCTGTGAAAGTCATCTTACCCCCCAAAAAATAATAATAACAATTTAGAGCAATTTTAATAAGAGAAAAAGGATGAGAGAGCATCCATGGAAATCAGAGTTCGGAGAAGCAACAAAGCAAATGGGACAAAACTGCCAGCTTGTGGCTTTCAGACTGGGCTGACAACAGCAGGCTGGTGGAACAGACCAGTCTCTGAAGCCTGAGTGTCATTTCCTCCACCTTTAATGACTAATGGAGCCATCTTACACTATTTTTTTCCTCCCAATAGCTTTAAAAAAATAGAATGATAACAATAGCCAGTCCAATCATCACAGTGTCATAAAATGAACTCCTTCTTCCAAAATTAAATATCTATACTGTTTTTAAGGCCATCACTTTCCAGGACCTGAGTAGAAAACCATTACTGATGGGATCTGTTGTTTGCAGCAATCCCATTTTGAGGTGGGAGTCCTAGCCCCTTCCCACCTGTGCAATCTTGTGAGATTTACTGATACTTTACTGGGACAGACGCAGGTATCCCCATGCTTACGTGTGTCCTCCTATATGTCCGTATATGCTGACAACCTGATCTTATCCTCTGCATATGTACACTTGTCCTTGGCTACTCTGGAACGTGAGCAGCTCATCCTTTCCAGTAAAAACAGGCAGAGGAGTTTATCCCCTTCTCGCTGTCTGTCCTGTGAGAGGTGATTTAAACACTACGTTTCTCAAAACTAAGCAACAACTATTGTTTTGGTTTTTAAAATGAAATCACCTCCCAGAATAAACAGCTTAATCTATTATTGCTCAGCCTCTACAGATCTGGATTCAGGGGCAGGGAGATAACACCGTGGTATCTCTGCCATTAACTGGAACTCTATAAACTGCTTAGTTGAGATACTCAGTCTAACCGTCCCTACTACATCATTCTCACACTCTTTAAACCCCACAAAGATAAGAGAAAGCCAAAGAAGCATATGGATCTAACGAGAAGTGTGAAATTTTCAACTTAAAAAAAAGATTCAATAGCCAGTTCCATACAAGAACACTGTGTTCACTTCTGAAGAGAACTCATTGCTGTAATCCATACAAGAAACGAAAATAGCCACTAGAATTTTCATGTAAAAGGTGATAAAACACCAAAACAATGTTTTAATAGCTAAAATGGCAAAAAAAAAAAAAAACTTATATGTAAATTGACATGGTGCTCTGTAGCAAACCCAGAAGTTAGTTCAGCTGAGTGCCTGCCGATGACCAGTATCCAGGTGTGTGTGCATACAGAATTAAGTTAAAAACCTTTTGCTTGCAACACCTGAAAGAGAACCCAACGCACTGTTTCTCAAGTGAAGTTCCACAGAAAAAAATGCTTATTTTCTTGTTGCTGAGACATTAATAGGAAAATCCAAAAAGGAAAAATGCATATTTGACAGTCGTCATGCTGGGTTACGACTGGGGGGCTAAGGATCTGCTGCTCGTCTCCACAGAATGGGAATTCATCAGTAGTCTTCACGTATAAAGCTTTCAAGTAATTTTGTTATTATTTTGTTTTCACTGGCTCCAAAAATAAACAGAACAGTTGTGCTGGTTTTTAACTTCGTTACAGATCAGATTTTAAATTAAAGGAAACAACAATAATTTAGACTTGTACATTTATAATTTAAATATACGTTAATGAGCAACTTAGTTGGTTTGGAGTCTCTTTTTACTTTTAAATCATTGGAGTATTAAGGTCTTCAAAGCGTCCAACGATTTTTATGAAGCCAGCCATGTTCTCAAAAAAGCCATTATAAAAATTTCAAGGAGAAAAGTCACAGCAAAATATCAAAGCAAATACTTCAATAATTTTAGGTCTCCCAGCAGAGACACTGGAAAGATAATAAGATCTCTGTTCTGCTTCAGTGACCAAACTGACATATTTTACTTAAAAGAACTAGAGGAAGGAAGGAGAGAAAGCAAGTGGAGACTGTGTGGGCATTGCAGAGATAGTTATACCTTTAAGAAATTCAGCCACCCACATTTTAATAATTCAGGTCACACTGCCTTATGCAGTTAAAAAGCGGAATTAGTTTCAAAGAATACATATTTCCTCAGAGCTATGTTACATATTTCCTTTTAATGTATCGTATTGCAGCAACAGCTGAAATGAACGTCTAGACATCAAAAACAGTCTTTATCCCCACCTACTGCTTTTTTACCTCAGGCATCAAAACTAATGAAACCTATTATCCAGAACATTGAGTTCAGTAACCACATCGGCCACTGCAAATATGAAAAAACACTCTGGGACAAGACCAGTTATTCAGCCATTAAAATTACTGAAAATCAATTTCTTGCTGCACACTGCAGAAATACTGATAGATTAAAGCAGGACACATGGGACAAGGAGATTACTTCGAGGGAAGATTGCTATGCCAAACTGCTGAGGACGGGGAGTTACTCGGCTACTTAGGCTTCACATTTGGAGCAGTGCGTGCTCCCCTTTACTCTTTGATATTTTGCCCCTTTTACCACAAAACACGAAGAACGTGGCTTCTTTTCCTTCCCCGTGTAGAGACAACTTTTAAAAACACATCACCAAACAATTCAAACAAAATCAGAAATTCAATTAATAAAAATTAAAATGAAATGCTTGCTTTTAGTAACTGTTTCAGAGACCAACCAGCATTTCTTCTAAAGAACTGAGTTAAAAGAGTAACAAAGCAATGCAATGGTACATTAATTCTGAAAAAACTATATTACACCCATAAAAATCCAATTAAATGCAATGCTATTGATCGATCATTGTTATACTGCCATTGATCACCTTGTAAAATCTGTGTTTGAAGTCATTAGTGATTAAATTGACTTATTACTAAATCAGATTCAACCCACTTAGAGATCTAATTTCCTTGCACTGGTTATGATCGTAGGGAAATTGTACTGCTAACTCTTGCAGGACTAAGAATTCATCTTGTTTCTCCATCTCCCAGTCAATTCATCAGCCAAAAAGGAACCAACCCACAAGAAATGCTCACCGGAACGATCCATTTGTTTTCATTTATTTGCAAACAGAACTTACGTGCAGCTCTGAAAATACACGCTGCCGATCCACAGAAGCACGAACAACGGACATCCCATCAAGGCATCCCTGCCAGCCCGAGTCCCGCATCGGGGGGCCGGGGCAATCAAAATCTTAATGAAGACTCTTGCCAGAGATTGCTGGACGGACATGACTCGAGTTTGCATTTCAATGGACCACGAGGTTCTATCTAGGCACTAGAATTTTCTGGCAGAGCTGACTATGAAAGTAAAATTGTAGCACTTCAGAAAAAAAAAAAAAGATAAATAAAATCTTCAAAGGCAACAGCTGTTGAATATCACAGGAATACTACAACGCTTTAATTGTTGCGCACTGAAACAAAAATTAGCATAATAGCTATTTATTGAAAAACAGATGGTAGGTAAGTATCTGCACTTAGATTATGTTGGCGCTACTTGCAGCAGCACTTCCTCCCTCCTGTTAGGCTTAAAATCATTTTAACAAATACAGATTAGGTCTTGCATTGCCTCCCCTTTTCCTGTCCCGGTCTCTCACGTCCCTCTACACCTGCATGGTCTTTTTGCCTTTTTGTCGTCAAACCCCACAATTCAGATATTAGTAGAGAATTTTTGAGCTCTCACAATCAGCTACGTAGCATCTGAAAGGGCACAAGAAACAAACTGGTCACGTAAAATTTCTGCTTCTTTAGAAGTTGACTTTAAAATACTCCAAAAATCACAGGTTAATATCTAACTTCTCCAAAACCAAAATTATTATCCATGAAGTCAGTAAAAAACATTTCTGTGTAATTATAGCCCAAGTCTGCTTTCTATGTAGGAATGCAAAATTAGCTATACCCGAGAGCTGAGCAGCTCGCTTCAGAGATGTAAATGTTTCCAAATAAAACAGTTACGCTTGCTGTGTGGTTTTTGCTTTGAATGCCTTTCACAATCACCAGCTCTGTCTCAAGAAATAGTAAAGCGAACATAAATAGGGCACAATTTTGTATGCAGTTTATGCTGCTTACAGCAAAGCGGGAAGCTGTTTGCAGTGTCAAACCTGCCCTTATGCTCCAGAAGATCCCCCAAAATTCTTGAATTAAAATGTTTCATTTACCTCCTCCCCCTTTTTTTAAAGTAGTTTAATTTTCAAGCTACCTTATATTCTCCACAGAAGCCCTTCCTATAGAAGGAAAGCCAAAAACCAAGCCGACCATAATGAAAATGGACTACAAGCATGGAGAGGTTCTCACCGTGTTCCTCTCAAGAGTTTGGGGGTAAGGATGCCACCAAGAAGGCAGCACTCTCATACAGCTACTCCGGGGAATTTCCGGCATTTCCTCCCTCATTTCTGAATTTTTCCCTTCCCATTATAGCTCATTTTCGTCTTCAACTCTTTGGTACAAGAGCATTAAGAAGTAGTTACTCAGAAGAATGCAGAAGCAAGCCAAATTCATGTTTTCTTTTTAAAAATATGAATATGTTCCCAGGAATTTCATTTGCTCTCTTCTTCCTCCTTCAGGTCGCCACGGTTTCTTCATTTTGTTCCATTTCACTGACTTCCAGGCAGTGCAACCCTTGTTCCCCACACTAGCTGCACCCCCCAGTTTCTGCCTTTTGATCTTCCTAGTTTCAAAGAAAATAAATCTACCAAATCTGCATCAGTACGGTCTTCTCTCCACTGGTAATGGAGAAAATGCAGACCTTTATTTGTCTTTTCTGAAGACAAACGTCGTTTTGCATCGCCCAAGGGAGGGGCTCTGCAGGATGCAACAGGACATAGAGGGCAGCAAGCCTCTTCCAGGAGGGATTCGGGCAACTGCAGCCAGAGGAACACGAAGATTGTTCTTAGAAAAAAATACGGTTTGTATTAATCCATACTTGGAAAGGGAAAGGAACCGAAAGCCTCTCCTCATTTGTAAAGTATGTGAGACGTCACTCCCGACAAGCAGATCGAGCACTTCAGAAAGCAGCACAGGGATGCTCTGTGCCCTCTCCTCGAGCACAGGTTTGTCTTCAATCCGACCGCACTGCTCAGGATGGAGGGCTCCATTTAACCTGCAACCCACCGAGCGCCTGCAAAGCCCTCTCCTCGCCTCCCCTGAGCAATCCCTGCGGCTGGAGCAACACGGGGCTCATCAGCATTCCTCCCACCCCCTCGCAGCCCACATTTGTGCTTCCACAAGCATCCTAAGGAGCGTTTTCCAGGAGGCTCAGCCTGGCTGAGGGCTCTGCGCAGCGTGACCAAGAGGACATGGAAACACGATTCATTAGCCATGCCTGGAGAGATAACAATGGGACCGCTTCTTGCTGCCTTTCATCGCTCACATTTCGACGGGGCAAATGCATTCCTGCTGCACAACAAGCGCACTTACAGACAGGGAAAAACACAATAATCTTTAAGACAGCCTTCTTTTTGTGTTGGTTTTCAGCCTTACAATATGCTTGCAGGCTACCACACCTTTTAATTGATACGTTAAGGTTATAAATGGAATATACACACAAGATCTCTAAATATCTCTCTGGATGTCTTGGAGAGATTCACGGTGTGATGCTGCCACGTCCCTCTCGTGGGTACCTTCCTCCCACCCAGCCAGCCTGGGCTTCGGGGAACAGCCAGCTCTGAGGTTCCATCTCAGTTGTACGCTTCCGTCTGTAACTGAGGAAATATTTGGATTTCCATTCTCCAAAATCTGAGTTTATTTTTTCGCATAAAAATTAAAATTGCGCTCATTTCCTTCTCATTCACACGTCCTTCTGGTGCTGTCATCCTGCTCCACCTGAACTACTTACAGCTTCTGCATTATGATTTCCTGCTTTTCCTTCATGCTTTTTAATCTCATCATTATAGAAGTTACAATTTTCATCAGTCTTAACTTATTTGTAACGTATTACGAGAAGCCTGCATTTTGACTTGAGGAATTCCGGAAAATACCTTGGAGCAGCTGCCCATTTTAAACACCCCTCATGTCACGCAGACACAGAACTAATGGTTGCAGGAGTTGACTACAGCCCCAAGCTCAGGACATGCAGAACATCCAAGCTAAGTCCTCCTCTTAGTACTTTTTGAAACCTAGAAAAAGCATTGCTCAAGCACATTTGCTTCTTGTTTATACACCACTCCAAAATAATGTTTCCTGCCTAGCTACTGGAATTCATTATAACAGGGTACACAGGAGTGAAGTACAAAATTGACTTTGCAATTTGTTTACAGAGGAACTTGCTGAAGGAGAAGTTGAAGCAATTTCAACAACAACAACAAAAAAACCAACCACATACAAGCACAATAACACAACTCCAAAAACACTGCCTACCAGCCCCAAACATGCAAGTAGAGAGTAAAGGCAAACAATAAGAACAAATTTAATACTGCTGGTTCTGCTTTGTTTGTGTTTTTGTTTTTTAAATGAAGCTAAGCACTGAGTTTCAGCTATAATACTGGTGTATACTTGAGAAGCAGGGCGTCTTGATTCAGCAGTAGCCTAACAACATCACAAAAATGTTTATGGTCAGACTTGGCACTGATATACAAAGTACTGTATCAGAATAAGCAGTAAGTTCCCAGAATCCCAGTTTTGCTACATTTTTTTTTGGAAAAAAAAAAATCAGAGTATGTATCTTCAGCTCAGGTATTAAGAACAGGAGGAGTGGTTCACATAAAGCTGCTTTTCAAAAATGTGACAGTACAAACTGTTTCTCTCATACACGCATCTTTTTTGAGAGAACAGCAGACTTTCAAAACCACAGCCGCAGAACAAAAGGCTAAAAAAACCCTTCAGAAACAACACAACCAGATTTTTGTCATTTTGTTTATTCTGTACTGGATTTTAGTGCTCCCCAAGAAGCATGCCAAAATATTTTGTGCTCTTCCGCGAGCACAAGTTGACTGTAGTTTGCCACTATTTAAACTGAGCTAGAGTGAAATGACAGCTTTTTTGCAATAGCATCATATATCGAGTCCTCCCAGGGAAGGGCTGTGCTCCTGGGGCAGCCGAGCGTCGGGTTTGTTAAAACATTTTTGGCATCTCCTGATAAAAAAACAGCCAGCAGAGGGAGCTACGCGTAGCCCGTTCTTGGACTCCACCAGGATCGGGTTTTCGGGTTGAAAAAAAGAGGATGCAAGATCACAGATGCTAAAAATGTATCTTCTGACAGAAACGACCACAATCGATAACAAATATATAAAAAGCACGCCAATTCTGAGTAGGAAAAGTTTAATCACTTTTTTTTTTTTTTTTTTTAAGTGGAACCTTCCATACAAAACAGCTTTCAAAGCAGAAGTAACTTTCCTGGAAAAAAAAGTAAAGACCTAGTCCCAAGTGTCCGGTACCAAACCGGTATAATGGCCCCTTGAGAAAGACTAAATAGGTTTAATCAAAATCCAAAGACACCTGAAAATACTCAAGTACCTATTGAGCCTTATGGAATTAAGGGCCATGCAGAGTGTGAAAGAGCACAGCTCACCAACATGGTCTTTCCTGGAAAGTTTCAAGATTTGAGTTTAAATTCTCAGTTAACCAGGCCAACATGATGACAGGAGACCAACTCCGAGGCGGTGCGCTTCTGTTCTGTGTTTAACTAACACCGAGCCTCACTGAAGCGACCAGTTTTTACCATCGTGATGTTGGCAGCACCTCTCCACGCAGAAAGCTTCAGCTGCAAAGCTAACCACTGCAGATCTGCCCAGACTCTTCCACCTCCTTCCCGGGCTCACCGAGATGGCAAGCACAACACACGGCTGTTTGTACGGCCGGCCTGACGAAAAGGAGGGACAAACACCCCAAACCACAGGCAGCAATAAGCTCCCTAGTGAAAAACAAGCCCCCTCCCTCCCCATCCTGCCAAGTACTTTTTTCAAGCTGGGCAAACTACAGATGCTCCTTCTGCCAGAGACAAAAAAAATTGGGAGCCCACACGTGATTTTCCTTGAATGGAAGGTAGTACAAGAAAAAAAAATAATAAAGATGACAGAACTCAGCTCCCATAGGGGTATAGCACTGCAGACAGAGAAAAAATTACTGAAGTCTTGAAAGCTGTTTGGAAATACGCAAATCCTTGGAAATATGCACAAGTATCAAGATTTTACAGACCACGTGAGACCATTAGATCCTTGTTGTAATCAGCAGGACTGAATGGATGACTTACGTAGTAATTGTCTCAAGCCAGTCCTGATCTGTAGAGACCTCCCCAGCCCCTACAGGCATTGGTGCAGGCAAGAGGTGGGACAGGAGGGGGCTCCCCAATGAACACAGGGTCGGGCAGAACCAGAACCTCCTTCCCATCGAGGGAGGACACAGGACCTTCTATTCAACCAAAAGCGATGCAACTTCAGACTCCCTTTTGTACTTGGGACTGCTTTTCAAAATCATTTTAATAACGTTTGAGACAGCCCCTCCACAAAACAATCCCTTGCCCGGGCGTTCCCTGTGCTCACTGCTGGAGTTGTTTCACACGGCCGTGTTTCAATAGCAGCTATCTCCTCACGGCTGGTTCTGCAATGCAAATGTAATATGTTGTTCGCTTTACAGTCAGTTGCCATGGATATTAATGTGATGTCATAAATTGTTACATCTTCATTGCAGAAACAAAATGAAGGGGGTTGCTAGCAGCAGAAAAACAAGAACTCATCTAAGGAACCATATTTAAGAAGCAACTCTTGTACAAGTCAAAGGCACAGATTTATACTTCAGTTCACAACTGTTGTATGCTTTCACCGCACAAGAATGATTTAAAGGTTACAAATTACCTATTTAATTTTACCTACGCAGAGGGGACTCCCCAGCACCAAATACAACAATATTTCTGCAGTTTATCTGTTCACCATGTCTGAGAATATCTTAGTTGGGTTTGAATTCTCACCTTGTGTACCGGGCAGTGGCTACATGCCCCAGTGATGCCTGCGTGACCTGTTTCCTCTTTTTTCCTTTATTTTAAACTACTTTTTGGCCCATTCATTGCATCTATTGCATAAAATTGGCCACGTCGGAAGCAAGAAAACTGCAAGGACTTCACTTCTGAAAAATCAGGGTTGCAGATTGCCCTTAAAAATAATTATCATACACACATTCCTGAATTTTTGTTCTTCAAGGACTCCAGGAATAAACAAAGAAAATTTGCCTTTGTTTTATCAAAACAGTAGTTAAGATTAGGAGAAGTTCATCTACTTTATCTGCACACATACACAAAGAGAGAAGAATAATTTAGCTCAGAGAAAAGTATAACAGAGTACAAAGCACACCCACTGTTCATAGTCCATTTACATCTTTTAGGATGAAGAGAGAATCCAGGATTTCTCTCATTTTCAATTAGTCAAGCCCTTGTTTAATCTTTTTCCCAAACAGTTTAGCTTTTCTCAAAGTGGATTTAATGAAGTCAAAAGACACACAGCACACAGCAACTGGGGAATGAATGGGCACTTCTGCCTGCTCAGAGCTTCTGACCTGCCAAGCAATTCGCTACATGGGATTCAGACCCTTCACACGATGCAGTAATCATCGTGCACCCATGTAGTGCCCCCTCAGTCACCGACACATCCCAGCCTAATTTCAATGACAAGCAACTCATCTGCTTACAGTGGTGTGTGAAGTGTTAAAATGTTCCTACCCTCTTCAAACTTACTTGAATTCTGTATTAAAAAATAAAATAAATCCAAGTCCTTCCTTTCAAATTGGTATATACAGGTCCAGGAAAGAGGACAGATCTGATCTTTCATGATTTAAGATTACTCTCCCTTGTCTAATCTGTAGCTTCTGCTTCCCTGCTCAATCTAATGAGGAGTCTTAACCTTTTCCTGGAAGTCTCTCCCTGCTTAGCTCTCCATCATAATTCATTACATACATTTTTGTTCCCATGCCCACAGCAATTTGTGGGAAAGAAGAACATGGAAAAAAGGGAAATACATGAAGAACCACTTGCCATTCGAATCTCTCCAAACCTCAAATGGCTTCTGAACAGCTGAACAGATAAAAACATTTTTTTCTTTGACATCTTAAAACTGAGAAAGGTGTTCTGTAACTACAGCTCCCCTGGTCTTCGAAAGATATTATAACTCCTTGTCTAATCACTTGCTTATGAGATCTGTTACTGGCAGTAAAACACAACGAACAGTAACCCTTCCAGTTCAACAGAAAGCACGATACTGCGTGGTGAGGTGCACTCCTTTGGGAGGTTACCATTGGCATCAGCTCTACAGCAGGTGCACACGCGTATCGGGTGTTTTAGAGAAATATAATATATAATGTATGAATTTTATGTATTAATAATATGTACTAACAATCCATATAATATGTATAATCCTGCATTCAGAAAGGGTCACCTACACACTGTGTTCCTGCTCCTGTTTCTAATTCAGAAGCTTAAAAGGGCAAAACAGCCACAAGCTGCCGTCACGCCAGTAGATGCAGTCATTTTCCGGATATTGGAAACAAAGGGCAGAAGCTAAATGTCATATGCAAGAATCTAATTGGGGAGAAGCAGGCAGGCCTTGGGGTCTTGTCTTCCACCTGCCAGACTTCACATACAAGCAGAAGGTTAGTTTAAGACCAAAGGCAAGCCAAAAATCATGGACAACTTTGCCACGTTCTCAGATTTGTTCCTGAAGTGCAACCCGAAGGAAACGAGGAGGGTTGCCACCCCTCACCTGACTGAACCTTCTTTTCTTCATACTGGGATTGTGTTGCCCATTCCCATTTAGTGAAATCAAGGTTGCAGATCCACATCAACTGGTCACTTTCAAAAACACTTTTGGGTCAGTATGGCCGAGTTAGATTCCCAGGCCCTGCACGCAGTGACTTGAGAAATGCTGCAGCTCTGCTGCGGGACTGACCGCCAGCCGAAACTCGGCTGTGTTGACAAGCTCCAACCAAGTGAACAACAGCTAGTCTAACAAGGAATAATATTAAGAATCGACCCTCCCTCAAGGATAAGGCTATCCCTCCTGGAATCCCAAATCCAGTGTCAAAGAGCAGTAAGAAGCAGGCAAGTCTACAAGCTCACCTCCAAACCCCAAGAACACAGTGTAGCGCCACCCAGAAACACCAAACAAATGGCACCAAGAATTGCATGGCCACTTGAGGAACACTTGCAGGATGCAATCCGAGGTGGAGGTCCCAATGCTGGCAGACACGCCCTGCTCACAGTGCCCAAGCCCTGCCAGCCGGCCTCTGGAACAGACCCAGCCAAAGCCACCCGAGGACCCACAGTGCGGTCACAGCCATGCAGCTCCTCGCCTCCAAGTGCTTCTGTGCATCTGGCTCTGTGCTCCAGTGCATACGGACTCAAAAACTGTGCTTTTCCAAAAACGTTATTAAAAAAAATGAGGCTTTGTTTTTATTAAAAAATAGTACCCCTGTTTAAAAACACAGCTTTACAGGGATTGTAATTCAGCCCACTTCATTCTTCCGTAATATTTCAAGTAAATAACAGCCATCTATTTATGCATCCTGAAAGAAAGACCTTAGCTGTCAAGCCGAAGGACCTACGCACGGAGCTCTTTGCACAGACTTAATTGAAATTAGAGCTGACACTGTGATCCCAGCAATCTTCGCATGCCCTAAGCCGAAACTCTGTTCTGGCTGACCATGCAGCCCACGTCGCCGTGCATTAGCTTCAGATAGCGCTCGCACAGCAGTGAAGTGTTTCGTCCTTTTGTGCTTGCCTTAGGCCACAGCCTCCTTTCACATACATCAAACCATCTCTGCTGGACACCCCAGAAATTTAACAAGCAATCCAGGATGCTGACTGACTAAGATGGGGAATCTGTGAGATCATTAAAAAATGCAAGAGAAAAATTAAGTAAAAATCTGTTGCCAGGATATCTTAACCAATAAGTAAATGCTGCAAAGGACATTTTGCCTTTCTTTCAAAGATTTTTTTGTGACAAAAATACACACACATTCACCCATATACCCAGACTGCCTGCAAGAACTGTATGTCATCTTCATGTAGTCAAAAGTCAGCTGGTTTTATGATAAATTAATCCCTGAAATCCTCACCTACAGAGGATGGAAGCAAGAAGGCCGTACCTTGCTGACTTTGTCATGCTATAGAAGCAAAAAGCAACTCCTAAATTCATACACAAACGCTCCTCTCATTGCTAAATACCAGCCACAGAGCTCATGTTTAAGCCGTAAATTAACAATGAAAAGTCCCCATCTGAAATACCACATCAAGCTGGCAGCCCTGCTCAGCTTGATCTTTCTTGGCCAAAGCACTCCACTAGCTCGTAACACTTAAACCTAATCTGACAGCAAATGAGGCTTCCAATGGAAAATTACTGAAAGGCTGGGGTTTACTTATTTTTTCCCCCAAGGAGAAAATAAAGGGACCAGAAATGTATCTTGTTGAATATTTACTGAAGTACATATTCCCTTTTCTGGTCAAAAGGAATTATCAAACAATCAAAAGATCAGTGGTAAACATTACTGACAATCACATTTGTTTTATTTTAAGCTTTTCTCCTTGCTTATCTGATATCCATATAACCTATAAAATGCCTTCACCTTAAAGCAGAAAACTTTACAATTACTCTAAATATTATATGATGGCTTAAAAATCCAGATATAATAAATTTCAGTTTCTACAAAACTTATCAAGGTTGTTTAAACAGGGTAGCAAATATGGGGATAATCCCCATTTAATAACTAGATCCATTTGCTCTGAGCCACCATCTGAAGAATGAGCTCTCAGTAGGATCACAGCAGTGCCTCTTTCCCATAAACAATTCTACAGATGCATGAAGACTTCCCTAGTACTTTGCAGGAAGCATACTGAGAAGCAAAATGCATCTTGATTTTACAAGTAAGCAATATGTAAGCTCTTTTTTCCTTCCATTAGTATCACATTGAAGCATTAGGACATTCAAATTGTAAATATGCAGGGTTTTTTTTTCTAAGAATTATTACAGAGGATCTACAGCTCCAAAGCAATTGCACCACCTCTGTTTTAGTTAAAAATAAATTTAGGAAGTAAATAAACAGAACCACTACTGCTGCACTTAACCTGCATTTCCAGATCCTACTCTGAGCCATGGAAGTGGCAGGCTTTACCAGCGACTTCGGAAAGGAATTAAAATTAGGTCAGCATGGATAGTTCTGGAAAATTATGTTCGTTTACTTATGCAATATTTAAATCAACCAAATTATGAAACTTACCAGAACCTAACCAGACAACGCATGAAGTTCCTACCTTTAAGCATAAGAAATAATTTCACCACAACTGGTGATCGTTTTCAAGACAGAACAGTAGAAGAGACAGACAAATTATTTAACAAGTACTTAATTTCCACTGGAATATTTCTCAACATGAAGCAAAAGACTCACACACTGCAATGGGAAAACAAGTTTGGTAAAGCAGCGTTTTATACCTAAAATTCTCCTCATCCCTGACAAATTTGCAAAGAATTTTCAGCAAATCTGTAATGCAATATATACTTTATGTTCTCACTACTGTCATTTTTTTGCTTTTCACAAGAACTGCTTTGAATGTCTTTTCTTTTGACAAGGTGTCATTGCAACGATATATTTATTCTGTATTTAAGACAAATCTACCCCACTCAACTTACTCCTGGTCTCTATATATTTTAAAATGCCTTTTAACAAGCTATCAGTCACAGATTAGCCCCAGACTTCAGTTACTGCGCTGCTGCTCTGCACGCTGCCAGCAGTAGCTGAAGCCAACTATCACAGCCGTAGCGCTGCTACGCCCATGGGTGCCACGAGTGGCTTCTGAGACAAGGTTAAGGACAATACTTAGCACATACGTGCACCCAGCAACCTTGCAAGCATTCTTCATACTCAGTGTTCGAAACGCTAAGATCCTAATTAACTGATAGCGTCTCCTTCCTCGTACTGTTCCAGAAGCTCAGAACCCTCAAGATGTTCTCTCCATGTCCGAAGTCCTCAGCCAAGGACACCTTACATCAACAACACTCACTCGCAGATATTAATTGACATCAGAGATTGTTAGAAAAAACTCAATTGTATGAACAATATGAACAACAACAATAAAAAGATCTAACAAGAGGCAGATGTTTATGAAATACAAATAGATTAAATCACCACTTTGGTCTTCAAAGATGCCCCCGAACACACACAGCCCGTTTCTGTTTCAGGATTCCAGGTTCACATCCTGTAGCTGAAGTTTTGCATGCAGTGTTGTGTCTGCTAGTAGTACTGGGACACCACCCTCCAACCCCAAATTGGCCAAGCAAATAAGATGACAACAGCAAAGTACTGACAAGATTAATGAAAATTTCTTTGAACCTACTCCTTGCTTAATTGTCAGCAGCTCTCGTTCACAAGAAGCGATCAGCTCAAAACAGCAGTGATGCTTTCCTGTAACAAACACAGCCAAATGCCATCTACACGGTGACTGAGGCATTTTTGGGATGATTGAACCCCTTACTAGTAATTATGAAATGAGATATTAAGTGAGAAAAGGATTTAAGTACGTGCTTAAGTGATATTCTGCAGAACAGGATTATTTACCTGTTTCTCTAAACGCATTCTGAGGAATATTTTGGAAGCAGAGGTTACTGAAATATGGCAGATACCAAAGGGTATAAACAAGTACTTGTAAGTGAGCTATATTGGTAAAAGTTACAGAAGCAAATTTACCTAGGCTTAACTAAGGGGAAAAATGAGTTCTCTTTTAGTTTGGTTCATTTTTAAACCACAAGTTGTGAAAAAGATGTGGAAGTGACAGGCATCGTCCTGTAGTTGTTTATTAAACTTACTTCCATGTATCAGAGGAAGATGTAGATATATACACACACATAAAAGTTGTCTTATAGTCTTCACCACCCTTTAAAATATTAAATCAATTTTCAAATAGATTCACTATTGAGTGAAGTATTACAGAAAGCTCCACAGACAATTTCAAACACCAAATAAAAAGCTACATTAAGTGCTCATAATGCTTAGGAACGATACCTTCCCAACTCTGCGATATTCATGTCAAACAAGCGTGCGCTGAAGCCTTGGAACACACAAAGGCTTTTCAGTGGAAGCTGTTAATTTAGTACTGGCTGGCTGCCCAGTGGATACCAGAATACATTTTAATCCAAACAACAGAATGGGAGGGAGGAAGCTCAAAAGCAATTTCAAATCTATCAAGATTGAAATATTACCTCAATACAATAACAACATTTTTACTTTGGGAGTTCTGCCAAGAGAGAAGAGTTACCCTACAGTAACTATTGCTCTTTGCTATGTTATTTTTAACAGAGGAGCACACCTACCGGCTGAGTTAGCTGTCTTCTGAGCAGCTAGGAATACCAAGGAGGGCAAGAGATCCAACACCTACAAGAGCCACAGGCAAATCGGTCGGGAGGATCCCCCTGCAGACTGCTGGCAAGAGGCATCCTTCCATGATCTGCCTGGTAAGGAATTGCAGATTCACCAGTCAAAAAGGTGAATCAGTACCGTTTGCCTGATTTTGGCACACGACCCGAGAATTACAGTCAAAGAATACGGTCCTATTTGCCGGCTCACCTCTCCCACATTTTGAGATTCCTGAAACAAGCAGAGCCAATTTGGACATTAGCTGCAAAGCCCTAGTGGAACAGACAGAAGTTGTTTCAAAACCTCTTTCATATGCCTCGAAATTTAGCAGAACTGTTGGCCACACAAGCTCAGCACCCAAAGCTAAGCAGTAAATTGGAGAGAGATTCACTGCAGACGATGGGAGGCGCAGCGCAGGCGGCACGCACACCCCAGTAGGCATAAGCGTCAAATGTTTTGTCACACAAGACCACACAAAGTGCCAACAGCAAAATATCCAGCAAGGAAAAGGTTCATTTAACAACGAAACTAGAGACTATTGCAATTATATTTGCAAGGTATGATTCTTGTTTCTACCTCCCGGTTTGACTCAATTTAACTGGTTATCATTTTTTATAGCTAAAGTAGCGGGGGGGGGAGGGGGGAATATCTGAGAGAAAGGTTTAGGATGAGTATGCTGTTGTAGGGGGGTGCATTTATCTTTACTTGAGCGTTAGAGAGGTTTTGCTGTTCATGGATCAGTTATTTATAGCTCATCTGGGCAGCATCCACATCTTTAATTCCGTAACAGCTTTCCTTGCCTTTTGAATTAAAAATTGAACTTTACTCCAACTGATTCTCAAGGGGAAAGCATTAAATGTGCCACATCCTGTTCTTTGTTTCAAGGCAGCAGTGTGAAATAATGTAAAGAGCTAACACAGCCCTGATGATTACTGCATATTTCATTAAGACTCCAACACTCTTTGTCCCACTTAAAGGCTGACTACATGCTTTTGGCCATATGGAGTTAGTTAAGTAGGCCCTGTGATTACTACTTAGAAAAATCTACAACATATACAGACTCTCATACAACTCTTAGTTCAAAAAAAAAACAAACAAACACCTTAATCAACCATATCTGGAGTGTCAAAAGGCCCTGCACCTTCTCAAAACTTATTAAAAGATGCAACTGATTATAAGCAGGTCTCACAACAAGCAACCGAACCCAGGCGCAAGGTGCAATGTTTATTTTTGAGCATTGTTTTTACTGAGTGGAAGGAAAGCCAGTACTTTAAAATCAGAGGGCAGTTATTGCTTCTCAGGCAATACACGGCTGATAGGTGTTTCCCGTGAGCTGCAGGCCACCCTAACCAGCAGCTTCTGTAAACGGAGTTACTTCTGTTGTCCGTCATCCGAGCAAAGCTTTATAGCAACTTCATTTTGCTGGATCACTTCTTGGCTCTGTAATGAGTCAGAGAGGAATTTGTGACCAAAACTGGTTCACCTGGGGCGGTAGAAGGGACTGCCTAGGGGGTGCAGACCTTCAGCTGCGAAGAACCCGTGAGTCCTGTCCCAGTGGCACGCCACCCATGGGTGCCAGCACCCAGTCTGCAGACAGGTGCCCATTTTCTCCTACTCTCTGGACACAGGACTGGTTAGTTAAATAGAACTGGAAAGTCAAAATAATTTGATAATTGCTGTACCGCATCTGGGAAAGGAAGACACAATAACGTAATCTTTATTGTTGATTCTATTTAAATTTACAATGGGCCCTTTGAAAGCGATCGCTTCCTTCTGCTCCTGCCATGCAGCCTCAGAAGCAGCTCTCCTCCTGCCATGCTGCCTGCCCCCTGCTCACGGACCTTTGCCAAGCGAGCAGAGATGGCACTTACCGGCCAGCAGAGACAGGGCACATTGAATCAAGGGCATTTTCTGAGCTCTTTGGTCTGGTAAGTTTCATACCTGAATCCTGATAATTCCTCAGGACACTAAAACCCCTTATCTCCCCACCCAAAAACCAGGCAAAACTAGCATCTGCTGCTGAATTTGGTACTCCGGTGTTTGCTACTTAGGATACAATGTAAACTGAAGTGTAGATGATGAAATAGAAATTGACAGATTTTTTTGCAAAGACTAAAGACCATCTCACCAAACTTTTGCATTTCTTAGCCAGAATTTCTTTTCCAGAACCAGTTCTCTTCCCCCGGCTCGTCCCAAGCACAGACCTACCTACCAGCTCCTAGTGGCTTACCAACAACTCTGCTGGCCAAGCCTTTAACATCAAATGCCCAAAATGCAAACTTTTTCATATGCTCAGAACAACAACTTCATCCCAGTGGCCCAAAGTAAATGCTGTATTTTTCACATGGCTGCACATGACAAAAAAAAAAAACTCTCAAGGAGACGGAAAGAGGAGGCGAGGAATAAGGACAGAGCACAGATTGGAGTTCTTGCAGGGCTCCTTCACCTGCTGCTGCTCCCCAGGGACGCCGTGCTTGTCCTTTTCCCACCCTACAGCCCCCGGCCGATGCAGGGGAGCCGGAGGACAAGCAGAAGGAACAAACCTCCCACTTCCTCATGAACCAGTGCAAGGAAAGCCCCGGAAGAGAACAAAACCGAAGTGAAGAAAACCACCACCTATAATTGCCCAGATCCAAGTAGCTGAAAAAATGTTTTCCTTCTTCTCATTAATTTCAATGTAAATTGCAACACTTTTGAAAAATTAACATTATTACATCCCAGCAGAGTACTGCTGCATACATTCATCAGCATACACAACACAACATCATAATCCAGTAACTTTGATTTACAAGCAGCCCATTTTCAACAGCTACAACGAGAACCTGATTATTTAACCACAGAGGATTTCTGCCCCGCTCTCGCTCCGCCAGGTTGTTGGTAATACTAATGGAGGATAATTAAAAGTCTTGAGTTTAGAGTTAAACATCTTTATATCAAGCAAGCCTTGCACCTCTTCTAGCTTGTTCATTCAGGCCAGAAAATGTATAGAAGCAAAAAAAAATGTGTTATTTTAAAAGACTTTTTTTTTTTTTTTTTTTTTTAAGAAAACAAAGGTGAGCTCTTCAGGATGAGCTAAACCAAGAGAATTTACATTTTCTGAAATGCAGTGCAACTGAGCTCATTTTCAGAGAAGAGGGTGGGGATTTCTTTCTTGACTTTGTTCCTCCAATTCAAAATGGCTGGAGAGGAGAAAATTCTCCAAAATTATTCCATAAAATCAAAATAATCAGGAGCGATACTGACAACTGTCAGGTGCTATAATAGCATGTGATTTAGAGCAGCATATATGCTACTTTAAAGAATTTCCCTGAGGGGGGTTCAGTGCTGTTCTATTACTTTGTGGCTTATTATAGTCCCGGTATTATAATGGATATTTAAAAGCAAAAGTAAAGAATTTTATGCAGAAAAACAACACTTACAGCATATGCAAAAGCTAGTTTAAGAGCAAGCACAGAATTAGCTATACAGATATTTTTTCAAGTTTGACAGTTAAGCCTTCTGTGCTTGTCATGCATATGCCACATTAGAAAAAATAATATTCTTATGTAGTAGTGAACACATGTTTATTTAATGGCATCTGCCCAGAGGGATGATATATTTTCTAGTTAGCATTCACAGAACTGTTTCTATCAAACCAAATCACGTTTGAAATATCTAGGTTAAAAATGATCTGGAATGGTTTGATTTTCAAAAAACAAGACCTTTTTAACTTTTTAGAATTCAAAAACACTTATTTTTAAAGACATAGTTGCAGTCACTGTGCAGCAAAATACCCACGTGAAAAATGCAGAGTAAATTAAATAAAGAACATTCTTAAAATATTTTAACATTTACGAACAGAAAACAAGGTTTTGAACAATGTACTGGGAAATTTTACTCTGTTATTCCCCCAAACCACACTGGGTATCCTGTTTTATATACAACTTTTAGCTAGAACCACAACGAAATAGAAACTAATGCTTCAAATGAAAACAGTTTGTCTTGCTTTTGTTTTTCACTTAAGAGCTTTTTTGTTTGTTGTGTTTTGGGTGGTGGTTTTGTTTATTACTTTTTTTTTTCCTCCTGTAAGGCAATGGAATATTTTCTACTTTGAGTGTTTGTTGAAGGAAATAATCATAATGCAGAAAAAGATTGCGGTTCAAGACTTACTACTTAAAAAGATTTAAAATGTTAGGAAGCATTGGGTATGGCTCTAAAAATAAATAAAAATGAGAATCCCTTTCTTTTGTTCCTTTTCCTCTTGTTCATACAGTAGTGACTTTGACAAAAACTCAAGATTTGTAAATCTGCACTAGCGCTCACAAAGGCCAAACAGCACAAATTCATTCACCTTAAAAGCAAAACCTAAACCTCTCCCCAAAAACCAAGCCCCTCTCCCAACTTTTTTACATGAGCAATACACATACGTATAAAAGGCTAGTCATTAAACAAGTGATGGGATCACTTACAATAAAACGGGGTTTGGTGTCTTAGATTCAAATTTGACTGAAACAAGTGAGAGGAGCCTGAAGAATTATAACCTCTCCTACAACCTCCACCAATGCTCATCTTTCACTCCATTCAATCAGTAACACGTAACAGCACAACCAACGGCATCCATCCAAGCAAGCTGCTAGCCTGCAGCAAATCTAGTTTTATTCTCAATATTTCTGCAATAATTTTCAGCCAACTCAAAACCAAGTGAAGGTGCATAGTTATTGCTAGAGCTGTTTAGCAAATTAAGAGTCCTCAATCAATGAAACACCACTTGTCTGAGTTCTGTTTAGAATTCAGAAATCCTGCAGTGACATTTCTGCACAAAATTACTTCAAAATTTTGATGCAATGTAAGTTACAATAAACCTTACAATTTAGAAGACTTAGGTCTCTTGCTTTCTAACTTAAAAAAAAACTGTTTATGTCAGATAAAGAAAAGTAGTTTTTACTAAAGCACCCTAGAACATTTGTTGTATCATCAGGCAAAATGACTGTTGTTTACTGTACTAGAGTCTTTACAGGAATTTCAGACACACCCCGAGTCTATCTACATTCTGGCTGTAATATCAGACAACGGAGAATGCGAGTGCGCAGCTGTATGACCACAGACTCGAACGCTGGCCATTCCTGTTCTGGCTCTCTTTGAGAGGCAGTAAAAAGAAGCAACTACAGATAGCTCCTGACCCAGGAGCAGCACAAAATTCCTAACGAGCAGAAATCACCTACATCCTTAAGTGCGCAGACACCATCTGATAATGGCTGCCATATATGTCACCCTGCAAGAGCGGGAGGAATTACATACCTTGGTAGAGGCATGGACTAGGATTTGCTCTTGATTTAACCTGCATGCAGGTCTGCTAAAATTGTGACCGAAGGTCTCAGAGATATGCATAAGCTTCTCCCAGAAGGAAATGTGACTCAGTCATGTTTGCTCATGCTTAAGGCAGAAGTAAAACGTACTTCAAATTTCAGAGAAGAGAGTTTCTCCCTGACTGTTGATTGCTATTACTCTATGGAAGTCTGAACACCTCTAAGATCCTCAGACTACCATGTGAGGAAAACACTACAAAAGGCGAACATAGGGTGTGCCCAGTCTGTCAGCAAGAACACCATCAGATTAAAAACCAGAACAAGGCAACATGCTACAGTCCCATCTCACTTCATAAGTAAAACCAGCACCGAGGTAGGTGAATACTTGTGGAACCCACCATATAAACACTGGCACAAAAAAGGGGGGAAAGCATTACCACAATTCTATGTAACCATCCTGGAAAAGAAAAGGCAGTATTTGAGATGGTATCAATGCCTTAACAGAAAAGCAGTGTTTAATCTACTACAGGTAAGAATATAAACATGCTTGTATCATCTTCCCTGCTGCATAACGACAATTTAGTAATGTAATATATTACCATATCTACAGCCTATTATTTGTGGCTGCATTAAGGTCTCTAATAAAAGTCCTACTCTTTAATCAAATGCGTTACGACCTACTTGTAGATGCACCGTTCTGTGACAGTACAACTTTAAACAGGTTGTCAGAAAATAAATCAATTGGATTTAGCACTCTGATGGTCTTCCAACATTTATATTGAAATCACTAATAACAAGGCCCTTGGTTCAACTGCACCACTTCAACTTCCACACAAAAATAAGTAACTCACATGCACATAACCAATACTTAAAGAAAACAAGTAATCATGAAATTTTCATCTGTAACTGCACAGATGACTGTAGTTTGGCCTTTGGAGGGCTTTTGTTTTAAAACCTCTCATCCCTTAGTTAATTTTTACCTATATTCATTATTCTTCCTAGACTACACATAGAGTGTTTCAAGGTGTTCATCATGTTTATATAGAACCCTCACAGAAATGGCAGAGGAAGTGAACCACAAAAGCAAATAAACACCTAAAAACATCAGTTATCTGACAGAATAAAAACTAAGAATTCAGATTCTTAAAAATACAAAATAAAAAAATTGCCCACTTAAATTCTACTGGCAATGCCCAGTTAAATTCTCCTCACCATTTTCTTCAGGAGGCCCCATGGACTCAGCCCGGGCGTCGCCTACAACAGGTTAGGCCCCAACTTAACGCTGTATGTGGCTCTCCCTTCAGGACGGCCTGGAATTCCACACTACACGTTTTTAAACAATTCATGTTTAAAGTAGTCTTCCTCAGAGAGCACAAAAGCCTTCAATCCAGCAGAGATGAAGGTACTAAAAGATGTTCTGGGCAAGCAGAGTGACGAGGCTCTGTGAGGATGCTGCACAAGCATTTGGCCTCCCGTCTTTACTGAGAGGCAGCTGCACTCAAGGCCCTCAGGGCATTTTGAGGCCTACAGCGCTACGGCTTAATATCCATGTCACAACACGGCCTGAGTATGCATTCCATCACTGCCGTGACATTTGCTCCTCACCATATACAGCCCGACCCTTCTCTCCATCATTTTTTCCTCCCCGTGTCTCTTCCATTGTCACCCCCACTCTGACACCACTGCTCAGCTTCTGTCAGAAACCACGAGCCCACAGATGCCTGCGACCTACAGCCACAAACAGTGACAAAGACGGGGGTAGAAAAGCACATCTGGAGGAAAGGGGGATTTAATTCCCTGTTTCTTTTGGAAGGAGATGAGTTTCAAATTAAGATGATCCTGAAGACATGGCTGGAAGCAACTTCTTCAGGAGGCAAGGGCACATAAGATTTCAGTATTGCCTGCGGGAATACAGGCTTACGGGGAAACAGGTTCATGGAAGTAAAATTAATGGGACAATCGATCACTGTTTCAGCAGAATTTCTGAAATATGCATGTTGGTAAATGAGGGTTCATGTGCCATAAACACCATGTCCTTGTCTAAAAAGTCTAAGTAAGCTACATATGTAACACATGTCATAATTACTAATACATTATCCTGTTTCTGTGCAGCCTAAAGGACTCAAAACCAACTGCATTAATATCTAAGGTTCTGCAATTCTGCTTTGGCAGCAAAAGGCTATAACACAAAGAACTTTTCCTCCAAACATCCACAGAGACCTTCAAGAAGCCATTTTCTGTTGCAATATTTTGTCAGGCTTTACAAGAAACTCCCTATTTCTGCTGTTACAAGGAAGGCAACATTCAGTAGCACAGCAGCCTCCCCTGTGCTTGTTTGCTCTACCTTCCTCCTGAAAACCAGGGCACAGTGCAGAGGTTGCTAGGATGACAGTGATTAAGAGCTAAACACTCTTGATTTTAAAAGCAGTACTGCAACTTTGCAACAATTCTTTGTGCTTTTATCATTATTATGCTGGAAATTTTGGAGTTTCTGTCAATTTTGCATTATTTCATTTCTTTTTATTGCTAATGCAATAATAAATTTATCATGAGCTATAAAATACATCATTTATTTCAGATATCTGAAGCCAAGCTGTTTGTCAACCATTAATTAATCTTGCACGGGTTTTCAGGGACAAAACAGAGAAACAATAAACCACTGAATAAATGAAGATTTAATTCCCTCACCCTCTCATCTTCCATTACTCGGAGAACACTCAGTATGAAGCAGTCTATTCGACAAGTATCAACATATTAAGCACACACAAAAGCCATCCATCCTAGAAGTGCTTCCTTCAGAAGCATCCATTAACTGTGATTAATTTACACTAATTTGTAGCTTAAAGAAAGAAGAAATTGATAAGAATGTTTCACTCACCACTAAGATGAAAATGGGGAAAAACACAGAGAAGGCAGCAAAATCTACCACCTCACAACCACACGTAAATCAAGGGCCAAGTTTAAAGACTATGACTTTGGCTTTTTATCATCTTCCACCCAAGAACTGTTAGCATTTCAGTTGTCAACAGGGATATTTTAAAAATGTGACTACATTCTACACTTCATGGTTTCACCTCTTCAACCACGCTTTTTGGTTCATGAACCTTAAGAGAATACTAATTGCTTAAAATGAAGGAGTGCAGCATACCACTTGCAATGTGCATACAAACATGCCAATTTATGAAAATTACAGATTTGTATAACTGAATACAGCATCAACTTGATTAGGTGAATTTTTTTTTTTTTTTTTTTTTTACAGCTGCTACAAACTATTTCATCTAATGAGGAAAAAGATCTTAAATGTTACACTAGGTTAGTTTACTTGCATTTTAGTCTTATAAAGAGTCTTATTTGCTGGAAAACAAAGCATCACTTGTACTTATTTATTCTCTTTCAGTAAAAATATTCTTTCATTCCCATCCTGAGGGTTAACTTGCATTCGATTAAAGATCATTCAGAACCACCCTCCACACCCAAAAGGTCTAGAGTCAATAGTTATTAGCTGATGTATACTCTCTTGCCTGCAGAACAATGAGTAAAATTTTTAAATTAATTGCTTGCATCTTCCTATAGAAGTAACTACATTGTCAGTAAGATCTGAAAACACTGCTTGTCATTTAACCTAAATTTGCACCACTAAAAAAAAGCAGAATATCAATACATTAAGAAGCGATCCACGCATTTCAGATAAACTTAACTTGAACTCCATAATGACTTAGAAATGTTATCCTTCCATCTAAATAAATTATGAAATTAATTTTCAGTGTTGTCCAGCGAACAAAAACGAATCCATTTAATACACATCCACACCAAGATGGCTTAATTGTTGCGGCCAGATATATGACCGGCTCCTATTAATCAAAGGTTTAGGGAAGTTTCAGACGATATTAAATCGGAACAAGTATTTTCTCCCTCCCTTTCACTAGTTAGCTTAAGTTTTCAACACATGTGAAGTTTTGCCATCATATTTGTTTTTGTGCTTTCTGCTGTCTCAACACCAAGTTATTACAGCTTTTTCTGAAACCAAAAGAAGAGAGACAACATACTACCCATGGTTCATAAAGCCAAGTGCAACAAGTGTCTCAATCTGTAACAGGAACATTCCCTAGATAGCTCATCTACAGCTTACCTACAGAAAAGAGATAAAGCAAACAATAAATCACCACCAACCCCACTGTGTACATTCGAAATTCCTCTAAGTGTGAGGCTGAGAAGCATTATTACCCAAACGTACATTTCAAGCTTTTCCCTACCTTAAGTCCTGAAAAACAGGCCCACTGCTCCACGTTTTACTGTTTTCTACTGGAGTTTCACAATGCTACATTACAGCTATAATGAGAAACCGATTTCGAGAAACAAAATAGCTGAAGAAAGCTGGAACAGAGGAAGGAAGAGAAAGAGCCTAAGCCCTCCTCAAAATACTGGCCGTGCTTACTGTGTTCTAGTTTTGGAACGGAGACTCTGCTTTAAAAACTGCCCAAAGCATCACCTGTGCCTTTTGGAAGACAATCAATGCATATTAATAGAAGTAAAAGGAAGGGGTATTTTATTATATTTTTCCTAAACAGCATATGATTATTTTGAAGGCTCAGCATAACTGTTTGAAGCTGTTCTGTGGGTCATAGCAATGAAGTAAAATATTTTTTATATTATTTTTGATTTTGTGACCCTGACACAATTATAAATGAATCTAATTTGAAGAAAAATGCACTATACACATATAAAGCACCATGATAATCTAATTTTTCTTTCCTCTAGTATACTTCCATGTTACTAATCATAATATTTTTGAATGCACAATTCTTGGAATGGTTTAAGAGGACAAGAAGAATTTGAAGCTCAGGAAGTACCTTTCTTTTTTACTTTTTAATTGCAAGGAGCAACATAAACACAAAGAACATGACAGCCCACAAGCCCTGCTGAAAGCTGTCTGACAACAAAACCCAATAGCTCTCTACTTTTAAGTGTCGTGCTTTACCCAATGCACCGTTCCGACATCCTCCAAGGCATAAATGATATCCAAGTAATCACAGATTTTAACAAAAGCATTCTTAAGCTATTTATCTATTTAACATAGCAATATGGATCCAGACTTGAACCCAGTTTTACTTGCACATTTTACCTTTAGAAAGCATAATGCCTAGTAAAATCAATCCTAGGAACATCACCTTCAGAAGATTTTAATTACAGAAGAAGAGATTATGGCCACATCCTCAGATTCTTTCCAGTTCCTCAAACAGAGCTGAAAAATCAAGCAACAAGAAATCGCAATTCTGGTCACCGCTCCAAGTTTCCTTCTATATAACAAATGATCCAAACAGTCTGAGGTTTTCTTACGGCTCCATTCCAAAGTTTATTCTGCTCATGGCTCCAATTTTCCTGACCCAGCTTCTCTAATATTTTCTCCTGCTTCTCTAAAATAAATACACAATTCACTAATCGGTACTCTTGTTTTTGCAATTGCCATGTTACCTCACTGGAAACCTTTCACCTCGCCTGGTGCAGCTTTTGCTCAGCCTTTCCGAAACATTTGTGTTTTTGGTAGCTATAGATACAGTTTCATGAACACACAAAAATGGGATTATTTAATTTTGCCTTCACTTAACATACGTGGTTGCTATTACACAGACCTAGCACCGCTCCTTTCTATCATTTCCAAAAGCATTTGAACAGACTCGAAAGAATAAAAAACATATTTAGAAGCCACTTAACTTTTTTTTTCTTTTTACTTACCCTTCAAACATTCTCATTTAATTCATGAGAATTTGGAATGTTGCATACTCACTTCACTGTGTATTTAATAACTTAAAATGTAAAAGCTATCTCAAGCCACCATTTCGTGCTCAGTTACGGGTTTGTCACCTCTCCCAGGCCACTGCTCACTGGCCGCTGCTTGAGCCCAAGTTCTTGAGCAAGTGGCAAAAATCCCCCTTGGACTGCGGCACCCAAGGACTCCAGAAGTCTCTGAGTGTGCGCCCTGAGACATTGGCTCTCTCCTCTAACCCCAAGGGAGCTTCTCACAGCAGACAATTATTCCCATCTCAGCTTCACTTCAGTGAAGACAATGCTAACAGAGTTTAAGATGTCTGGTGTTGCTTACCCAGTTGAAAATTGAATTTAGTCCACAACAGGCACACTGCAGTAGCTGAGTGGCAGTGCCCCCCTCCCCTCTCTGGGCCCTGTTCTGGAATAGCGCCTGCTGCTGTGCTCTTGGATCTCATGCTCTGCACGGGGAAACACGGAAAACTGAGTTGTCATTACAGAGAATTCACAGACAGGAAGAAAAAGGTTGCAGTATGATGTTTTTGAGGTTTTTCACAGTACAAGGAACGCAACAAGCATTTTAAAATATTAAAATTATGAAGGCTGGCCAACAGCTTATGTCATCATTTCAGTAACTCTTCATGGCCAACACACGTATCAAGTAATCTTACTGCAACTAGCAAGCCATTTCTCCTCCAACACCTGTCCAGTAACATGGAACAACAACAGAAATTGGTGGAAATGCTGTTCTACTCAACAAAGCCAGGGCCTGACTTTGTGCATCAGAACACGCTACACTTGCGCTTTAACAACTGCATATAAACATGACAGGATGAACTGGCCATTTAAGATAAGACAGGTTAAATCCCATTTGTGCCTAATTAGCCACTTCCCCATGCAACTGGCTTTGGTTTCAGCGTACAAAATTGCACGATGGGCCTTTAAATGATGATAGTTTGGAGGAAATATTTTCCTACGAGAGGAAGCAGATAACATGCTAAAAAAAATAGCTTGATTATATCTCACAAAGTATTCACTCCCTCTTACCTACTTCCTCTAATTTTCTAAAACAGAATTTCTAGGTGGAAAATGGATTACTCAGCATGCCAGCCACCCAGGATCTCACACGGGAACACCCCAGTGCCACCAAAAGAGACACACTTGTCCTTCTTTAAGAACAAGCCCCCCCCAAACAAGTATCTCCCTTATTCAAAGGGTTTCACAGGAAGTGATATGATGTTCTGATGTTCAAATCACAGTAAAGAAGAGGGCAGGCTGGTAGCTGAAACCAACTACAGCACACATTCCCACAGAAATAAAAAAAATATATCACACTAAGTTCTAGCAAAGAGTTCCTCTAACAATATGTTCCTCTCAGGCAAAGGACCAGGTAAAATCCATAAGCTAGTATAGAATTGCTCAAGCATTTAATTAAGAAAATCAATGCCCTGAGTCTTAATTCTGATGGTTTTTGTACAGCTTGGCATAAAATACTCTTTTTGTTCAATTGACATCATCTTGAGTCTTGACTGTTATATATCAAGAAATTAGAATGCTCAATTCAAATGAAAAGCAACTCTAGCCCTCAAAAAAAAAAAAAAGGAAAAACCAAGAATAAAGGATAGAGAAAATAGCAAATGTATTCTTCTTTCAGCGCTGTATTACAGAAAGATAACTAAATATTTTTCAGGATATAAGAAGGGGTCAGAGCATAACGCATCACCATCGATGGATAAAAGTTCAAATTGCTCTAAATAGCACGTAGGGCGTTTCATTCTGAGAAACCTGAATTTCTTTAAGACTGAAATACTATAGAAAATGTTTCTACTTCTGAAAACAAGTCAAACTGAAAAAAAAGGGGGTACATTTCTCAAAGCAAAAGCTGTGTGGCAGAGAGAACTAACTAGAGAAATTAGATTTCTAATATTTATTCACTTATACCTAATCTCTCAAGGCCAACCCTGTATTAAAACAGAAATCAGCAACCTTCTTCCTGTAAAGAAAGCCTGCACCTACATCAGTTCTGCGCCACTTAAGTCCTCAAGAAAGATGTTAGCTTCAAAAAAATACTTTAAGCAAAGGATTCAGACTGAAAACCTCACGAGGCTAACTGCTGTAAACCCCCCAGTCATACCAGGTTAGATCAATTTGCTCCAGACAATTTGGAGCATCTACAAGGCAAATTCTGCCACCACTCCAGACAACCTGTTCCAGTGTTTAACCACCCTTGATGGAAAAAGAAGCGACTTCTGATGCCTAAGTGAAATTTCACTATTTGTGGTACCTTGTTTCTGTTGTCTTTTGTTTTGTTTGGGAAAATACAGAGAAGTCTGCTTCCTTCTTCCCCGGAACCGCCTGGCAGGTAGCCAGCAGCAGCAGCAGAGTTTTTATATATCCTCATGGTCTTCCCAACCTTTTTTTTTTTTTTTTTTTTTTTTAACTGGCACAGACCAGAATTGTCCAGTAAGAACACAATATCCTTTTGAAAGGTATGTGTATGTTCTGTATCATGCTAGTGCAACAAAAAATCTCTTCCCACCTTACAGAAAGTGACATTACCTCAAAACAAAATATGTTCCTATAAAACAAATACCATAAGTTATTTGTCACCCACTTCAGAAAACTTATTCAGAATTATTTCCTAGGCTTTTTGCCGCCTTCATCATTCCTTTCTAGGTGAACTCCCCTGTTTTAATACATGAGTTCGGTGATCAACTCATTACCTAATTCTTCTGAAGGTTACCAGCACATTATTTAAACTGCTGACAGTCTATTACATGTAAGAGCTTTAAAAAAAAAAAAAACTATTACTTTTAAAGATTAAAAAAAAAATCTTTGCTCAATTTGTCTTTTTGAAGTCATTCAAATAATTAAAAAACAGAGTGGAAAACACCAATGTATTACTCTACATTTTGCGGGAGGTTTGGGGGGTACAACTACAGTATAGCACTCCTGTAAGATAATGGGACTTGACCCAGCAGTAAATTTCCAGGTCAACTCAAGGACCACTGCTACTTTGTGTAACATAACTGAACAGCAAAACAAACAATGCAAGGCCAAACAAACTGCAGAAAGCTATCTTCACCCCAGTAAAGCCCATGGATCAGCACACATGCAAGTCTGCTAACAGTTCTGCTTCATAACTGCAGAGGGTGAAGACAGACTATAAACCACGGCTAACAAAGCACCTGACTCGTACCTCGACTCAGAAATACATGCTAACAGTGCAGGTAACCTAATCCTCAGAGCTGAAAACTTATTTCAACAAGAGGCAGAGCAAAGCTTCAAAACACTAATCAAAAGCAGCTTTCCACATAGATACACGTTCATTGCCCTCACGCAACTGAATGTGCCACAGCACGGGAGAAAATGGCCTGAGCAGAAAACTGAACGAGTGCATCCATTTGTCCCTAACAGATGGACATGATGGACTTGTTAAGGAGAAACCCACTTCTACCACTAAAAAAATAACGAAAACAGACGAACTGCGTCAAAAATATAATACAGTGACAGTCTTCTAGGGAGAAGGAAGGATGCGCAGTTTGGTTCTTCTAAAGGTTATTATCGAAACCAACACTTCAGGATTTTACGGAGTTTTTATATATCCTCATTAATAGGTGGCAAATATAAATTATGCCACATTGTAAGTGACAAGTAGTTATCACCGCAGATTCTACTTAGCAAGAAAGCCAACTGCATGAAATCCATCTCCGTAAACATTTTTGAAAGTTTTGTGTTCTAAGAAACGCAGAGAAAAACTACTGTAATCTAAATTACGTCGCAGTTGTGTGTGCGTACAGACAATGCCTATGATTAGGGCAAAATCTTGTAACTACATATGCACGTGCATGTTGATACACGTGCATAATTCTGGGAATTTGTTCTCATCACAGAGGTTGTGAAGAACTGAGTATCTGTCATATAAAATCTGGGATCTGTTACCCATCCAACTGTTCCACTTACTGAAAAGCAAAGAGATCCGTAAGAGCTCTCTTGCTACTTCTGACAGCCAATTTCCCAAAGAAAGAGCAACTGGCTGCTAGCAGATCTTAATAATTCACAGGGCCTGGAGAGCTTTACCTTAAAAAAAAGGGGGGAGGGGAGGCTTTTCTCTGACAGCAACCAGCCTCTTAAAAGCAGCAAGAAAGGCATCTGCTCTGGCTGCATGCAAGTCTGCAGGAGCTAGGAGAGCCGACACCAGCGCGCCCTGCTTCACCGATGGAGTTAGGAGCTTTCCCATGCCGAGGCGATGTGCCACACTGCTGCCTCCTGGGTATTGCATTTCACACAAAATGCTTACCTTACAAAAAAAACACATCCCCTCAGAAGGCTACTGCAATCTTTTATAGGTGTTAACTGTTCAATACGTGACCTTGTTAGAAATCATTAAAAGAACCAGTACCAGCACAGACAAATAGTCTGAATTTAAGGAAGAACAGACTGATAAGAAATTTATTTTCTCTGAATTGCAGTAATTAGAAGTACATACTGTAATTTTTGTAGTTATGAAAAAACCCTCCCCCAGTAAGTAGTAATAATCGCCTAACTCCTGAAAGTATAACCAATAAATATAGCTCTAATTGAAAACGACTGGCTCAGATAAAGCTTTCACAATTTGATTATATAAAAGTTATAGATGAACTTATAAAGTGAAACATTTTTTTTTCTTATGGAATCATAGAAAGTATCTTGATATTTGTAATAGAGTATAGTTCTAAAGAAGTATTCAACATTATTCTTCACTATATTAAAAACACATGTTTCTGCAAAAGAAAAGAAAGCCTGACTTGGAATTGAAAAAACCTTGCAAGATCCATTAAGTCAAGTAGGTATAAGAAAGGTGTTTAATACTGAAGGTAACACAGCTGTTCAAAGTATTTCATTTGAAAATACCTTATTTTTGAATTTTTTTTTTTCCTACTCCAGTTGTTTTAAGAAAGCCTCCCATTTCTCGCCGCACCACGCTGTTGTGCCTGAGGTCACCAGCCTCTCACCAGCACAGACACAAGGTTTCAGGCTGGTTCGGACCTGCCTGCGGAGCTCCCGTGCATGCACCTCCTACGCACCGTGCTGGATTACCAAACCCTATTCAACCTTTAATACCTAAATTATATAGACATAACTACTATGAATACAATACCTGAAGTGAACTACACCTAGCACGGTAACCAAGCCTTCTAAAATTGTTGGTTAACAGAACTGGGAGTGCAGGATTTTGCCCCTTTTTCAGAGTAATGCCACTGTCCTGCCTCCTACATCAGTCTCAAGTCTGCACAAGGGTGAACCCCAATATGAGCCGACAGTACTGACCTGCACACAAATCCATGAGTCGCATCCCTCACTCTGTTCCCTGCCATGCAGATTCTGAAATGTAAATTCTTGTTCACCGGCCACTCTAGTAGGAAAGAGCTCACGGATCAGGCCTCCTGACAGGAAACACTCACAAAGCTGCAGATGGCTAAGAGGAGGCACATTCTGTGCCAGAAATATCTCTCCCGAGCTGAACACTTCAAACAATAACATTTTTACTTTTTTTTTTTTTTTAAGCACTGCTTGAAGAAAAATAAGCACAAAGACAACTGGAAACGCTGGCATACATCACAAAATAAGTCAAAACGCAACCAAACCATCAACAGTTGGAAAACATCTCACTTTCTTATAAAAAGTAGTTCAAGTTTAGGAAGCAAAATAAAAAAACAGGGTAAAAAAGCTTAAACAAGACTCAGAGAAAAAACATTTTTTCAGCTGTTTTCGGAACATACTAAGTAAGGAATAAGAGCATAATAAAAGGATAATAAATTAGGAATCTAAGAATGGCAGTTACTCCATTTTATAGATTAATATTAAATGTTTTGTTTTCTTGACTTGTAACTTGATTTAAAACCAGAAATATGCTACTGTTTATTTTCTGGCACTTCTGTTCATTTTGTTTTCTTTTATTTCTGGAGAAAGATAGGACCTTTGTTTCCAAGCACATAAATCATGAACGAATAAATGAATGCCTTCAGCTTTTTATATTGTTTTCATGGCACTTCAAGCATCTACTTTGTCATTCCCTATGAAGACACAATCAAAAAAAGGTGGAAGCGAGGTTAGAGAAGAGCAGTTTACTGGAGGCAGGGGAGGTGGAAGCATGTCTACTCATATTGAAAAAGCTGCATGTTGCAGCTTTACTCAAATAAATAAATGAACAATAAAAATAAAATCAAAATTGTAATGAAAATAAAAGCAATACCTCCCCCGAAAACAACAAATAGTATGATAGCTAAAGCACTCAAGATCATTTAGAAATCATTTCTAAAATGACAGTCAAGACAAATTATTTTAATTTACATGTTAAACACTCCTAAATTAAGCTCAAAATCTGTAGAAGTCAAAGGAATGACAGAATTAACAAAGGACATCTCAGTATTGGAAAGCCCATAGCTTCAGAAGTTTCGTTAGTACTGTGCTATTAACTGACTGAATTTCACAGATGTCATGCTACTTAACGTGAAGTTTTAAGCTTTCAAGAAAGAATTGTTTAAGCCAAGTAATTACGTACAGAACAAAGACTGCAGAGTGTGCTGTACCGGACAATCTCTGCTACTTGACCAAAGGAGGACCTCAGTTCTGGAGACTGCTCAAGAGAAGGAACTCCAGCCTTCCCTGATGAAAATCCATGTTCTACAGCTGCCTACTGCTGCCTAGAAAAGGCAGAAGAATTTTGATCAAACATTACAAAGCTTACATTTCTGTCAAGATCCCTGTCAGGGAATTTTTTCTTTTTTCCACGAGTTCAGACTCTGGATCCCAGAACAGGTAGCAGCAAACAGGAAAGTCAGCCCAGCTCGTGCTAGTGCCTGAGAAGGAGCCACTACAGGCACCAGAGAAGGAAGCATTTTGTGCACAGAAGTACAAATGACCAGTCAACACAATCCAGGAGAATGCCCACGTTTCATACAATTCAGGAACCACTACTTTATCTCCCATTTTCTACATAACAGACAGAAATTGTACACAAACTAACCCCGACAGGGAAGGCAGTTTCAAGTACTTCCACACAGTCTTACCTGTGAACAAGAGATGCTTTGAGGACTCGCCTACCTGTTTACAGTTCATATTCCTATTTATGAAATAGAAAATACAAATATACCTTCTCATGTCTTGTCTTTGTTGGGGTGACAAAATCAGTTCCCAAACTGTGAAACATGAAAGTATGAGAAAAGAGAAGTGGAATAGTTAAAGTCTCCAAATAGTTAAAGTCTCTGCCAGTGGCCCCCACTCCTTCAGCCAAGGCAGGGGACTGACCAGTGACACCTTCAGCCACCCTGTCCCCAAGGTGGGTACCACGCAGGTCCAAAGAGTTTGGTTCACGCACCTATAAAAAGGCTCCTCGTTAGCAGAACATTAAAGCCAGAGAAGGTTATCACTAAGCAGCAATTAATCTATTGCCCTAGCCAACACCTGCTATATCGAACTTAAATAAAAAGTAGAAATAATTAAAATAACATTAGAGTACAACATAACATGCTGGAAGAAATTTTTAGGTTCATTTCTCAGAATGGTTCAGGAAATTAGGATACTATTTCCGTTAAATTGCAATTCACAGGCGACTACTTCATCTGGACACTGCTAATACTCCAAGTTCAACATATTCCTCAATGGAGTTCTGTCAAAGCCTTACTATTTGATGTAATTATGGTGTTTGTTCAACACATACCATTGTTTCCAAACACACCATGGAAGATGTAAACCTTGATAAGTTAACTCGCAAGAAAGGAAGCCAAGGATGTCTAAATAAATGCATCTAACATTATACAGCTACACAGAAGAAAAATCTGATTTTGGCAAGGAAGTCTCAAATGCCATAACTACTCTAATGAAATGCATTTTCAAAAGAACTTAGAAAGGAGTCTCTAAATGGAAGTTCCTGAATAGAAACAGCAACACACGTGACCATAAACTTCTGACACTCACAGAAATCAGGACAGTCTTCCATGAATAAATGGGTTTCTTATAATGACAAAAGGTCACAAACTCAAATTCCACTCAAGTAAAAGCACTGCAAAACCTTTCAAAAGTAACAACTGTATGCCTCTTCTGAGACAAAGCACTGGAAACCACAGGTTGTTTTAACTCAATATAAAGTCATCAAGTCACACCATTTGTCTACTAGCACGACACAAGCACGAGACTCTTAAGAGGGCTTAAGTCTCCTTATAATAGTTATAATATAATAGCCAACATATTTTGGTTTACTGCTCAGCACAACACAGGATTTCAAGAGCACTTGAACGTCAGGCTTACAGTTACAGCTCACTACAAAACCCTGCTATTGCTTGTCTACCTAATGGTGCTGTTTCTAAAACTCCTAAAAGCGGGGTGGGTTTTATTCATGGTTTCACCTCATTCCCCTCTTCTAAAGCACTAAGCACAACTGCTGTGAAACCCGAAATTCAGTTTAAAAGCTCCAACTGACATGTAATAACACTAATAACGAAAGTCAGTCTAACAAAATACCTAATGCCATACCTTAAAATTCTCACATTTTGAGCCTGTAAGGGCAGGAGAAAGTCAGACAATTAAACAGCTTCGCTGTAAAAGGCAAACCCCATCTGGCTGCCGTTTGTTTTCCTAACTGCAGGATCTCTAAGCACAATGCTTGGCTTTTTGTAAGGATAAACAGAACGGAAAACTGGTTTTGTTCCCTCTCAGCTTTTTATTTCTTTAAATAAAAAAAAAAAAAAAAAAAGGATTTGCTATCTATATGGATGCCCTCTCTCTACTGTGCTGGAGAACAACTGTGACTGAGCTACAGGTGTGCAATATTAAAAGCTACAGGAGGGGGAGGCTGAGAAGCAAGGAGATATTACTTTGTGTATCAAAAGCTATCCACAAAGAAAGCATTTTTGCTTCTTATGTTTCACAATTCTCTGCCTGCGTTATTTGATCACAAGCACATCCAACAGGACTTACACAGTACGCCTGTAACAGCTCATTTCATCCTGATTTACATTTTAAAAAGTCCACCTACACATGACCAATATCTGCTAACTCTGAAAGATGATCCAACTGTTTTAATCAAGTTCATTCCTGTTCAAACTGATCTTCTCAATTTTAACGCCGAGGAACACTTAAAAAAAATTCCTAGTAAGCTATATCACTGTATTTACTAAATTCTATCACTATTTACTAAAGGCAGCCCAGTCCAAGTCTCCCACGTCCCTCATTCAGTTAACAGCTCTAGTGTGTACAGGCACATTTGAGACAAATTCTGTTTCTGCAAACGCTTCCCTCCTGTTAATCCTGAACTCACACGCACGTTCAGATGAATCTGGGCTATCCCAAAGGATGGCAAAAATGAAGTCAGTGGAAATACAGCAATAACATTGTTTTCCAAATGCACCCTGCAGGCCCAGGTCACTCCGAGCTGTTTCTGACCACCTAAAGCAGGTGAACTAATAGGGAGAAATGATGCTGGGCACTATCATTTGGTTTAGAGAACCACACACGTGTAAATGTGTGCTTTATTCTTCTGTTACTTCATGCTAACACCAGATATACCTACCCTAATTCTAATTTCTGTAAGAACACCCTGAGAAGCGATCAGGAATGTCACTTCCGAGACATGACATGTTCCATTTACTACAGCTAACGAGATGCTACTGCTTCTACATTTGTTTTGTGAACTCTGAGCAACATAAAGCAGAAAGAATGCCCACAGATTACTATGTGGCCTCTCCTGAAATACAACTAATGTTGCATTCATGTTGAACTCCAGGATTGTTTATTTTTTTTCAGCTATGTAATAGCACCAGAACTTCCTAAGTTCTAGAAGTTACAACAGGCAATTCCAGCAGCAATATCTACAGACACTGGTCTCAGGGCCAGGAAAGCAATTTACCATGCTAAACATCATTAAAAAAAATCTTACCAGTCAATTTTTTTAATAAAGCAAAATTAGTACATGAAAAAAAAGAATAATTAGCTTTAACTTTCAATCACCTACAGTGCAGAAGACAGAGGATATCTACTGAGTTACTATTGAAGTCAGAGGGAAAGCTGTGCATTTCCTCGATTGTTTTCCCAAGACAATGGGATTTGCCCCTCCTTGACACTGCCATATGACACATTAGCTGAAACCTTGCAGTATTCTGATACTGGTCTGTATTCGGGAATTCTGAACGCCTTCTAATGGAATGACTGCTTTAGAAGGAAGCATAGCTGCCTAGATCCCACAGCTGCCTAGAAAGCCTGCAGGTGTCCCACAGACCCGCAGCGATAAGTTTTTCTGGCACCTAGGCCAAAATGCACACCACTCGCTGCCTTTCATGCCAGCCCAAAGACAGGCTAACATTAAGCTCAGCACTAGTATTAGCAGTGCCAATGTCAATATATAAAAAGCTTCACTACAAATCAATAGGATTTCAACTGAAATGGACTGAAGTGCTCTCTGTGAGAGCAGCAAACTTATGAACACAGCACTCTAACCTAAGACTGACGATGTGATGTCTATTACAATGATAATGCAGAGCCTGACGGCATGTTAAGAGCAGCAAGTTTCCAGCACCTCTGGTTTATTATTAGACTGGAACAGCCCTAAATGTGACTTTAAATCTTTAAATTGTCTAAGGTTTTGCAAAGTCTTGGAAAAAAACACAAGTAGAAAGTGGACTGGGGGAAAAAAAAACCACAGTTATCTCTCCTTTTCACTACACCATAGCAGATTTTTAGCTCAGGAAATCAAAAACAACCTCAGAGATGTTTGCATTTATGATCTCATACTTGAAACAAAGGAATCTACCATCCTTTCAAAAGATTCTGGTTTCTTGATTGTTAATCTATATCCTATTAAAAAAATAAATCTCTCTTCCAACGCTACCTACTCTGTCTCCACAGAGACTAACTTCCGAGAAAGGTCATAAATTTTTGCATCAAAAACATTTGACTCATGACAGCCTCTAGAAATGCCTCTTCTCACAAATGAAAATGATGCTATACCTTCCCTCTAAGATGAAAAGGGCACTCCTGTAATTAATTTGAAAATAATCCTTTTTTAATGCATCTTCCTAAACTATGCAGACATCCGTAAACTAATATATTATGTGTAATACTGAGCCTTAGGCCCGTGTAGAAGTATGTGCAACAGCATTTAACAGTAAGAAAAGCATCCTATTTGAAGTAATGAACAAAGAGGCAGCTTTATGGCTTTTCAGTGATCTAAAAATATTCCTTGTAACTTTGATAGACATGCATCTTCTTTTTTCTCTGAGCTGTCTAAACCCACATCGGGCCCAGAATAAAATAAATAAGAAAAAAGAGCAAAAAAGCAAAAGCAAAAGCAAAGTCACAGCACCGGTTACAATGCGAGCAGTTCACAAGCTACGCGCAGCTCGTTATGTATACAAATAAAGCTGGCACGGCCCGTCAAGGGAATAAGTTCCATATGTTTGCACTTACTGTTCACTCTACTAAACAGATCCCATTAAATCGAACAATTGCTTACTGTCTGCAAGATAAGTCCTTGAACAGGTGTTGTGATCAAATCTTGCTTTTACCTTTATTGCCCTTGGCTAGAACACTCCAAACTTCAGCAATTTCACTTAAAATGACGGGCCAAGTTCATCCCGAGTAAGATGGCATTACTTGGTCTGAGCTAATAAAGAGATTCCTTGGAGGTACTTAAGCCACTACTTTTTCTCCACCTTATTTTTGCAACAGTTTTATCTCAATAGCACAGAGTACTTCCAAAAAGGCAGGTAATAATAGTTACTCCAACATATTCTCAGAAGACAATAATACAACACTTCCCTGTAATACAACACTTCCCTGACCATTTCAGGGTAAAAACACATCTGGGGTTCCTTTGACTTGAATTTGAAATGAGGGTGTTTATGTCAAGAAATGCTTATTTACTTCAATGATCTTGTCCAGGTGTTTACGTAGTAGGGTCCTGCTTCTCTATTACCACTACTACCACATACTGGTTATATTGAAAGTGATTTTAAAAGATTCACTCAATTAAATCTTTTTTTTTTTTAAATGAATCATTAAATATAACAATAGAATTAGAGATTACAGATGTAATGCTTCAACACAGTTCTAGACACTTACTCAGTAAAAAGATTGTTTTTTTCATTCTTTTCAGCTAGAATAACTTATACCGCCCATAAGGCTTTACTCCAGGAGCAGAACTCACAAGTGTTATTAGAATACAAATAATATATTTTTCTCATTTAAAGTAGCATACAAAGTTTTCCCTTACATAGTACCTCTGATTTATACATCAGATCTGTAACAAGGAGTAGTAACAAGGAGCAGTAACAAGGAGCAGTAACAAGGAGCAACCTTGAACAATGACTCTGATTAAGAATTTATACTGTTTTTTTTGTTTGTTTTTTTTTTTTTTTTTTTTTAAAACAGAGTAGTTTAAACCCCTCCCTACTGGAATTTTAAACACAAGCCCTCTCACCCAGGTGGCTCTGCCTTCATTGCGTGACCAAGGACAGCTGTGTGTGTACACACGAAGTACTGGTTAGCTGAAAACTAACAGATAGAATCCAGGAGCAAACAGCAAACCCTAACACCTTGCAGATCCGAGGTTTTAATTACTTGCCAGAAGTTACCCAGAAATATTTAAAGCTGAGTGCACTCAAAACAAATATGGTGACCATGTAATCCAAAACTTAGTACAAATTACTTAAAAATACAAAGAATAACGCTACCACTTGTTTCTGTTCAAGAAGAACACCGGCTTCTCTCTGGAAGACGTCACGGAGGAGGCAGCACAGGATCTGTGCCGCTGAACTGCGGCAGAGAAAGGCAGCAGCTCAGGGAGTCCGGATTAAACAAAGCCTTGAGAAAACCCATTAGACACCCCCAAGTCCCACCCCCAAAACCCAGAATTCAGACCTGGAAGAACAAACATGTCAGCACACACCAGCACGTGTCCCCAAATGCTACAGAGGTTTCACTGCCCTGCGGCAGCCTCACCTCAGCGGGAGTCAGGCCCTCACTGCCACCAAAGTCTGCTCGAAACGGGGCTCTGTAGCCAGGGGATTCAAAAATAAGACAACGCAACACAGGAACAGGACGTTTATTTCACAGGAAAGAGGGGACCTCAGCAAAACCCACAGGTCTTTAGTTTTCGCTTGAAACAAAGAAAAAAACCAACCTCCTTGCAATAGACGTTACCCTACAGCTTAAGCAATTAGACTAGATGGTTATTTTAATACATTTATCTTGTTACCGATGCTAACTCACTAATAGTTCTCCAAAAACATGTTTTTAACAGCATCCACAAGCTTCATAAACTAAATGACTTAATTTTGGTCTCACCTAGGACAAATGAAGCGCCCTAACGCAACTGAACCCCACAGCGCACCACTTCCACGCAGCATCTTCCCCTCAGCCTTTTTTCCAGCGACAATATTTCTTGGCTTAAACAAACAAACATCTTCTCAGAGCAGTCCAATATTTTTACAGCTGATCGAGCTGTCTCACCCAACATGAGAAGTGCAGATAAACACTGTGCAGTACTATACCCCCATAAGAAAAGCACAAAGGCAACAACAGACTGACAAAACACAGATCTGCGTCAAGAAAAAGTAATTCAAAGCAGCAAAGAGCCCGGGATGACTTCTTCCGAAGAAGTTTAGAGGATTGGTAGAATTTATTGAAGAAAATAAATGCCCACGGGCATGAGAAACACTGCCAGGGCATTCTCTGCAAGCACAGCACCGCCAGACAGCACCAGCACAGGATTTATTGGCCGTTCAGACCCGTGTGGCCTCTGAGCAGCCCCCCTGACACCTACGGCTTTGGCTGCAGCACCGTGGCTCTGGCTGAGGCCAAGGAATTGCTCCCACACGAGGATATCCACCAGGAGAGCTGCACGGACCCGCTGCAAAATCAATTTACTTACCGGCATTTTGTCAGAGAGGTCAGTATTTACGCTGCCCTAGGAATGCCTTTTCATTTCAGAAGTGTCAGGAAAGCTGAACAATGTTGAAACAGACAAACACAAATAAAGAGGAGCAGTGGGACTGCACTGGGGTATTTATTGCTCCCAGCTTCCCAACTGTAAATAATCTCCTGCCAGACTCGAGACTTGAAAGCAACTTCTGGAACAATATCCAGCCATCGTCTCCTTTTGCTGTGGGATGAGGAAACACCCATCAGCCCACTCCCTAAAAGTGGGAATATTTTAATGGTCCCATTCGGGCTGTTGACTGAAAGAAGCTTCTAGCAGGCTTTGAATCCGGCATGCAGGGTGGCCCATAACTTTACTGGGAAAGGAAAAACTTCCACTGTGGACACTGCAGTCCCAGACACCTTCTCTAGCAGGCTTAAACCTCACGTGCAACCAGAGAGCACAATTCACCTGCAACACTTTGAACAGCAGAGCACGGAACAACACGGCTGGAAAATCTGGGCTGAGCCACAGCGTCTCACCAAACGTGAAGGACGTTTTCACTCATTAGAGCCTCCTGAAAAAAATCCACCACTTAAAATGATAACTTCTGAACCCCAACAACAGGCTTTCTCTTAAGTATTTTTTGCATTTTCTCTGTGGAAAAAAATTTACTTGCACTGCTCTAGGCAGTGAGATCTTAGATAACAAGCTCACAAGAGAAAGGGCATGTATGACTGCAAAGTGTATTTTGAAAGTCTAATGCTATGTTGGCAATTCAGAATTTTAAGCAGCTCAATCTATATTTTTGATTTATTTATTAATGCTTAATATGCATTCCCAAAAAATAAAGTAAAAGATTAGAAAAGGTTAACAAAAGCAAAACTGCACTAGTTCTCGTAGTTCTCAGAAACTGTTCAGCTCTACTTGTTCAAATACATTCAGCAAGCAGTGAAGATAATTAGATTAAGGTGTCAAGCCAATTCAAAGATGATGGATTCACAGAAACCTAAAAACAACAGAAATCCAAAGGGATAGTTTATTATCATTATTACAAAAGGCAGTGTACATTGCATTCAATACAAATGCAGGAAGTACTAACAAGGGAAAGCCAAGGGTTCAGAAATGTGGTGAAGTGGAGATGTTTATCTTAAACCTAGCTGTGCCTCTTGCAGATGAAACTGTTACTGCAAAGTAAGTACTGCTGTTCTGCTGGAAAGCAGAAATACAAAGCCCACAGAGTTTCAGAAGTGCATGTTAGACAGATTTTTCTACAGAAACTTTTACCATGCTACCATCTGAAATTTTGAAGATTAAGTAACACAAAACCAAACGCTTAATTTTTGTCATGCCCGTTCATGAAGTCATACTTCAGAGTTCCAGCCGTAAACAGGAGACCCCCTACTATTTGTTTTTTAATTTATATTTCTGATACTCAAGTTTCTAGTACTCACTAGATGAGTGAGAAGTTTATTAATTCTCTAGTTTATTTTTCAGTATTATTTTCAGTATTAATTTTCTAAAAACTATTCTACATAAAATTAAATCATAAAAAGTAGAGATTATGCCATTTTTATCCTCCCCCAAATAGATACCCTGAAAATTGCAGACAATGCCAACCTCCTAATCATCCCAATCCATGTATCAATCTTGAACTTCCTCTGAAACAGGTAAGCAAAATACCTTTTAAAGTGATTTCCTTTTAACATCACACATCTTTATATCATAGTCAGGAGGAGAGAGCGACATTAACATGTGGACATTGCTTACTGCAATGCAAAACAAACAACTACAGCAGTAGATACTGCTGGAATAATTGGGTATCCCAGGGAATTCTTCCTCCAGCGAGTTATCTTCCTATCACGGTTCATCTATATTTTTATTACTTACTATAAAGATATGCATACAGTACAGTGCCTTGCAATTACCCCCTCCGATATTTACAAACTTCTACATCTCTCATCTTTATCAAGAGAAAGAACAAACCTACGCTACCTTTTATGAGACGAGGACGTTTCAGGTTTGGACTTACCCACTGCTTACCAAAGCAGGTCTAGAGCTGAAGCTCCTGCAGACCTTAGACTTAGACTGCTTAATGTTTTTCCTTCTCATATCGGTGTTATTTCAGGGCCTTTGTTTTCATATATCTAGTTAACACCTATTATTTTTTTCACTTTTACTCAATGATTTTGCACGAAGCAAGGTGACTGTAGAAATCAAAAGCACAAAGGCCAGTTAGTGGTTCGACCACTAGACCTGGCTCACGGCAAAGTTTTATTTGCCCCCAGGAATGCTAGTTGCTTAAGCCAACTAAACAAATCTGATGCATTTCTGTGTATAGGGACTGGAGTGCAGAGATCTAAGTCATGTCTTGGCAAGGTTTCACGGTTCACAGAGCAGGACACAGCCACAGGCAGCCGAGTCTTCCCCCACCCTGCGCTCCACCCTGCCCCGCTCTGCCGGGAATAAATTGGACATCTCCAAAATAAGGGAAACAGTCCGGATGTCAGCAACATACAAGTCCTTCAAAACAAAGGTCTGTTGCTAAAGCCGAATTATTGTGGTTTATTATTCAAAAGCCATATCATAAATCTTCATCTGGCATAAAGCACTGTGTCATTTTGTTTTATTAGCAGGCTTCTCAACCCAGTTCCAGCTTTCTTTGATAGTCATAACGGGTGAGCCCGTCTGATATTAGTTTCTACGGGACTGCACAGACACAGATAAATTGAGCAACAATCTGTTTGCCTAGAGAGAAAACTATTTTTTCCCCCTACAGATTGAAGTTACTTTTTTGTCACCTGGTTTCGATAAGCTGCTAAAGTTTGGCCTGCTCCAATTTGAACAGCTGCTCCTTGAAGATGAAGGGATGATGCCAGAAGTACTTAATAACTCTCTTAAATGGAAACACTGTTGAATCATTCATTTTCCTTGCAACAGATTGCGCAAAGACTTCTCGGTGCTCAAGTCCACCCAACCTTTCAACTAGAAATAGTTATTTCGGTTGAGATTTTTTCCTGTCCTGGCACTAGTTCCTCTTAGAAGCGTCCACCTGGCCTGCAGCCAAAGCTGTAAAAGGCATCTATTAAAACCAAATTTTGAGAGATGGGGGAAGGGGCAGTAGGGGCAGAAATCCAAGACAAAAAGCTGCACCGCTTTCGGTTGTTACCTACAATGCACCACGATCTTTTCCTCTCCTTAGTTCAGAAACATCATTTGTTCTCCCCTTGTTGTTTCCACTCCAGCCTTTGACTTGAACACTTGCTCTCCACATCAAAAAAATTGGTTGGGGAGAAGACAGCAGCAAACAAACAAACAAAAAGCACTGACAACAGGAAAAAGAAAAAGGACAACGAAAGGAAAAGCACAACTACACAAGGCAGATTCAAAGCCAGGTTTCCTACCAGCTTATTTAATTTTTAGTTAGAAATGGCAGTTTCCATCTTGAATGCAAAACAATTCGCCTGGCTAAGCCTTCCTCGGTTCTGCCTTCTGTGAATTCTGCCTCTACAAGCTTCAGGACAACAACTCGCAAGCGGCATCATGCAAGTTGCGCATTAAGTGAGGAGACTAAAGGACAGCCTCTCCTCACTGAGATGCTCGCAGTCCAAGCTTTCCCATGTAACCCCTTTGCATTGCTGTACTGTGCTCCCAAGAACGAATTATCTGTGGCTTACACCACCTAGGGGCAGGGGGACCCCCAGAAATCTACAGGCAGTACGTTCAGAGAGAAGTCGGCTTCATGAGTGACCTCACAGGGGAGCACTTCACAGCAAGGGAGGTGATGGTGTCAGCGATTAATGGGGTTTTACTCTATAGGTCTGACAAATTTATAGTGGGTAGAAGGAAAAACAAGATTATGAACAGAAAAAAAAAAAAACACTTGAAATACAAAGAAACCACCTCTGGTTAAGAACTGCCATTACGTTGGACACTGCTGGACCTTCAGAGACCAATTGGAAGACATTTCACTCATATTCTTGCTCTCCTCTTGCATCCTTTCCTTGGACATTTGCTAGGCCGTGATCAGTTGCAGGACAGTACACAGATCATTGATCTGAACTCTGTCAGGTCCCCAACAAATCCCCCACTGCTGCGGTTTCCAGAACCAGACCATCCCCAGCTCTGCTCCTGAGCCTGGGCAGCCTTGGGGCTGGCTGTCAGCCCGCTCTGCCCAGGGACTTGCCTGCTGCTCCGGGCCCTGGCTGGTCACCTCCGCAGAACGGTGACCTTCCAGGTGTGGCTGCTGCCTGACCGCCCTTCTGAGCTCCCCGATTGCCTGCCCTTCCCATCACTGCTCTGACACACGCAGCTTTTCCTAGGCTTGTTACTGCTCTAGTCGCCTAAACATTTCTTACGGATTAACAAAACAAAGAACAAGGTGAATTAATGCAAAATGGTTTGGGAATTTTACAGAGTACATGGATTCAAGACAACAGTGACAAGACTTGAAAGCAAAAACATTATGACAGTCACACTAATGCCTATCAAGAAAAAAGTTCATTAAAACATAAGCAAATAATGTATTCCTGGGAAAAGGGATAAACTTAAAACCCTGTCAGCTCAAGGTGATATAAATTACTAAGTAATTCACTTGTAGTTTCCTCACATTCACTTTTTTTAAAGTGTAGTTCTTCCCATACTTGCTACTCCAATACTGGCACAAAGAAAGTTTAAGCTGAATTTCATCCAATCTCAAAAAACAAATGTTAACTGTAGTTTAAAATAGTTGGGATTGTTCACTCCTTCTCGGCTCTACTGCCAATTCAAATAGTGAAAAAATGATGAAAACAGAAAGGCTGCCAAAGCGAGCACCTCACAAATGTCAAAGTCACAACACAATTCAGAAATACCAAGTCTGCTGCTTTATAACAGAGCAATTTGCAAACATCCAGCGTGTTTCAGATTCATGTGCCTACATACATAACGTGTGTACCTCAATAAAATTCTTATTAAACGTGAACAGTCCTGTGTATCTTTATGAAAATGTCAGGCTGCTAACTGGATTTGAAGCATGAAAGATGCTTAGCATTCCATTCAAATGCAGTTTAATTTATATATACACACACACGTATATACAGACATGTACACAAGTATTTGTGTACACACACTCTTCATTTAACCAAAGTAGCTAGAAGGGATCAGCTTAAGGTGTTATGGTTCTCAAACGGAAGTATTTAAGCCATAAACTAAAAGTCTCAGTAATTCCAGAGGGAAACATTTTACTGAGCCCATAGTAAACATCGTTTCTGATTAAAACACCTGCATTTATACCGAAAGCTTTTTATAAAGTTGAAAAATATTTGTATTTTGAGTATGGTTTCACCACAAAAGTTCTCTTTTCTGAGAGCCTACCAACTACTACAAAGCCATGCAGAGTATAAGTTGTTACAGTACATTTCATCTTACATGTTTTGTGAAGCAAATCTGTAAGAATCACCAACTATTCAAGATCTTTGGGAGATGATGTATTTTAGGCTCGCATTGGTTGCCTAGCAGGATGGATCGCTGTCAACATTGTACGCCTTCTTGTCTATTATTTTCTATCATTATCAACATCTCTTTTGGATTCTCCATCTCTTTTGGACCTGCCATCAGCAGCCACTGATATGATGTATTATAACTTTTGTGATCACTTGCTCTGAACAAGAATGACAATGTGCTGCTTAAAATGCTCTCAGCAGCCTGAATTCACATCTGAACATATTTGCATTCTTACCATCGAGCCGTACAAGCCAACAAAAACCACCACACAATTCAGGTCTAAGAATAAAAACCAGCACAGATTTGCTGAAAACTTTGAAAAGAATATTGTCAGGCTGGCTTTTAGCTCTGCTCTTCCTTCCTTTCTCTCGTGAACAACCTGAACTAGTGCTCCAGTGTCAGCAGCAGCCAACTGGCTCCCTCTCCACAAGGCCAGGTCCTGCACACACGACAGTCAGCCCACTCACCCAGCACAGGACCATGCTGCACGGTTTAACTGCATTCAAGCCACTGTGCAACCTGTTTGTAGCACAAATCAATAATCTCTCAAACTTTCCAGACTAACAACCCAAATCAGAACAAAGTGTGTCACATGCACATAACACCAACAATATGCACAGACCCACTTGGGATGCTTCTGCTGGTGCTTCTGTTCTGCTGCTTCTCTTGACATTTCTCTTCCCTGAAAATGTTTTTCTATCTAAGAGCACAATCTCCAATATTAGATATCAAGCAATACATTTTCTTGATGTTGCAAAGCCTACATATTGCAGATTTTCCTTGGCAGAAGTTTGTAAGAGTTCTTTCCAGTAGGTTTTGGGTTTTTTGTTTTTTTGTTCTGCCATCTGGCTATTGCTGAATAATTTTCCTCCTGAACTTGTTATGTGGCAGGAATTTGGTTTGGGATCTGCTTTTTAGATACAGAATCACACAGCAGCTTTCAGCTACTGAATGGCCTGACACAGTCTCGACAACGTACTGTGGGAGTACGGAGCAAGTTTTATGCAGAAAACAGTAAGATCTTGCAACAGAAAAATCTACGTACAAGGCGGCAGTTTGCAAAGAAATTTTGGATTGAGTCACTCTAACACCAGCTTGAAATGAGGTTTTCCACAGGGTAGATGCCTTTTTAATAGAGTAATGGCAAACTAACAATCCCTTTCCTATTTTGAAGTGTCTGTTTTATCGTAAACATTCCGTGCGTAAAACCTACCAACTTCAGCTATTACGTGACCGCAGACAGACATAAAGATACTGCCGATTCATAAAAGCATTATCTAATCACTTCCTCTGCCATTCGAACGGTTCGGATTTCCCATGCCACAACCTCAACTCAGTACCAGGAACCCAGGGCTGCTGCTTTGCTTTGTGAAGGTCAGGTGAAAAAAGCTACAGCTGCCTTCTGTCCGTCAGGAGGTGGCTGCTCGGAGAGGCCGGTGACTGGTGAGTAGCAGACCTGGCTCTGCAATTCAGAAGACTGGGAGGCAGTTATGAGTAAACCCTAGTGGCAATAAAACTGTTAGCATGAGGATGCACTTAAACATCAGAGATGGTACTTCTGCTTTTATAGGTAAGAAAGATCAAATGAGATAAGGAAATAGTCGGTACTTCAATGCATTTATAGAAGCCTTTCATGAATGTCAGGCAAGCTGACAGAAATTAGAAAATACCTCCAACCAAGGAAAACTGTGCCTTCATTCACTGGAGCTATAGTAACCATCTGCTTTTTGTTGCCTCTGTACTTATACAATACTATTCAGAGCTATGATGTTCAGAGAAAGTGAACGCGGGGCGGAGGGCAGGATTATTTACAGCCGTTCCGCAGGCTCCTTTTAGTTCCATGTTCTATTTAAATATGCCGGCTGCCTCAACAGCCGAGTAAAACTGGCTTTTGTGGGCAGCGCACAAAAAACAAACAGGAGAAAAATTCGGCATTTTTCCCCCCTCAGCCAGAACACACTGAAAAGAATGCTGTGTTTAAGCAAAGGCAGAGAGTAAGCTAATTATCAAGCACACAGCTGCTCATACCTGGCAAAAAGCAAGGGAAAAAAAAATACTATGAGTCATCAAATGCAGATCCTAAATCTGGAAAACCCTTACAAAAATAAGCTTCTACAAATAAGGGACTTGCTGTAGAGAAAAACGCAGATAAAAAGATCATTATTTCAAAGTGAGAAACTGTTAACAGTTCGAAAGAGGTTTCGTTTTTTGTTTTTATTTTTTTCTTTGGCAAGACAACTGCTTAAAGGTGTCATGCAGTTTAAACAACAACTCTTGCGGTTTGCTGTGGCAGAGCAGGAAAGCAAAGAGATGTTCTGCCGGGTGCTTTTTGCACACCAATTGCTGACGGGGGGTGGAGGGGAATTGCTCCTTACCAAATGAAGATAGTATTTATTCATCCCTGTTACCACCAGCAGTTCTCACCACGCACCTCTGCTGACATACATCACGCTCCAGGAACTCAAGCCAGAATTCAGGAGCTACTTAAGACTGAATCTCAGTTCCCGGCACTGCACAGCACCATGAACGACCCAACAGCTTTCCTGGGAGTCGCTTTTAGGTCCCACTTTAAGCAGGAAGAGCAGCCCTCATTTCCCAGCTCTGCAGGCACGAAGGCATACAAATGTACAACTGCTGATGCTGTGGCACGATAGCACATCTATTTTGCAAGCCCCTACCTTGTATAAATTCTCATCCATTTTAGAAAGAGCAAGTGAGACTTATAAATAGATTCAAAACAAGAGAATTTCGAGTAAAGAGATCCACATTTTTCTCATTTCATTTCAGGGAATGCACTCTCAGATATTTGTTTTTCCACCCTCGCTGTTGACTTTATAGTAACCTTTACTTCTGTTAGGAGTCATTTCTCGTAACACTGATTATGACTGTTAGTTACACGATGGTAGCCTTGAAGTTGAAGATACTTGGACCAACTCTAGTTTTAAGTTTCCAGCTCCGATTATTTTTATAACTTTTTTGTTTGCTTTTATAGTTTTCTTAAGAGGTAACTAAACCCTAAAATGCCTACATCGACACAACCAAATACCCACTTAAATGCAAGAGCTGCTGCTGCCAAGTCTCTTAATGAGTAATCCAAAACCGAGTTTTCTTCAGATCTCCTTATAGAGTTTTTTTATCCAAATCTCAAACTTCAAAATTAAAATTGTATCTGAGGAGAAATACAAAAACTTGATCCCACGCAGCAGTTTCATTATAAGTTGTAAAGTATCACCAAAATGCATTAGAAATGGCAGTGGGAAGCCACTGCGGATCTCTAGACCCCCTTCCAACTATTTCAAGCATGATCTAGTCTATTCTCCCACATCTCTCTCCTCTTTATAACAGTTGCTAGAATTTTGCTTCAGGTTTATTTTAAGAAGCATCCCTTACATTTAACACAGTTCACATTGCAAAGTACTCCTTGTTTAACACTCTCCCATTGCTAACCGCTTACCCAGGAACAAAGTGAGTTCAATTATTTTAAAAGCACAGGAATCTATGCACAGGGAGTGTGCGCAGAAAAACAAGCAACGAGAGAAGCAGCCTGATGGGCTCACAACACTTAGCACGCAAGGAAAAGAGGCCATGCTTCGTAGGAAGGTTGTCAAGTTTCCATCTTCCTCTCAGACTGGCCTTGTACTTCCAGATCTTACACTTCCAACCAAAATTCGTTCAGCTCAAGGGAGTTTTTTTTGATAATATCTTCCCTTGATATCTGGAGAGATTATTAGCAAGAAACAAGTTCCTTCTTTCCTTCCTGTCAAACCTGCAAGCATCCCACTACAACAGAGTTCCCAGAACACACAGCAAGAGCCTTGACACCCACAGAAGGGAAAAAAAAAACACATACCCCATTAGTAAGCGCTGCTAGAGACACCGGCAGATTAATAGAATTAATTATATATCTCAATAAGTACAATTCTTATTTCATCTCCGCTGCATTTTGCAATGTTTTCTTAGTATGTTGATCAAATTTTCCAGAATCTCATTAGTTACTTAAATAATGACATAGGCGCTTAATTTGTTAAAAAGAAGCAGACTGGATTAAGGTTTGCTTTGACTTGTTTGTTAAGCATTAAGTAATTAGATTTTTCTTGCTGTTACACGAGGGATAAACAGGTTGCTCATTTATGATCTAAAACCAAAATTCCTCCCCCCGTTTTTACCCACCAAAATGTTTACTCTGAAGGGGCTCTAAGAGGTGGCAGCATTTTCCAGAACATTTACTTGTTAGCTTCAATGCTTTGCAGCAGCAGGGCTAGGAACAATTTCTCAGCTGTTGACTGAAGAGGACCAGTCTGCACCAGTGCACACCAGTCCCTTCCTACACTGCCCCCAATGGCCTCAGTGCTGTAAAGCTGGGGTCACCATTACAGACCTGCAAAGGGACCAAGGCCTTCACTGCCCCCAAGAATTTTCCAAGCTTGGATTACAGTGAGACAAAGGACGGGATAAAACCTGATATATTCCTAATGAATTAGACAACAGGCCTAAATTTTACTGGAAAAAGGACAGCAAGAACATCACCCAGTAGGTTCTCACTAATCACAAAAATCTAAGACATCGGGGCCATTCTTGACCTGTTTCATGTCGCTGCAGTTTTTGCAGATTGTCTTTAGACTTACACAGCCTAATACATAAATTTTGATAATTAAGCTTGCCATGTCAGGGTGGGAGTTGTGAACATGCAACATCCCGGGTATTTGGAGTGCCACTCACACATCTTATGACTTTTGAGCCAAACCTCTAAAATTGCATTAGAGTCAGAAGATGGGTCACTGCATATTAAGCAAATTTTCAAAGGCACTGAGATATTTTAAGGTGTAGGCACGCCTCTCAAGATGTTCCAGACATCCAACTTCAACTGAAGCTAAGATAACCAAAGAACAATGCCCCAAAATTATTCCTGTGCCAACAAAAGTATCCAAGTTACTTTTTTCCCTTTTTTCCTTCCTAAAGATCCCAGAAGATCTGTTATATTAGGTCTAGCAAACAGCAGTAAGTAACTTGGGCTGTTTACAACCCCAACAAAAAAATTCTGGCAAAGTCATGAGGATGTATGTAAAGTCACAAGGATGTATGTAAAGTCACATAAACCAAAACAAACAGGGAATATTTTCATTTTAAAGAGGCAAATAAAATAAATCAAAGTAACATTTTGTCCTTCTCTTCAAACAGAAAAAGTCTGCGCACAGTCAGCTCAAAAATCCCAGGCCTAGCTGTTGTGATTAACAAAACCCTTTTCAAAATGCCAGTTTTTCCTTTCTGTCCTTCCCTAGCACGTACTGCTACAAAAATAGAGATGCATCTCTCCACACCCAAACCCCAAAACTGAGTTCGCAGAAACAGCTGGGAAAAAGAAACATACTATAGGATGAACTAACGAATGGTGACAAAGCCTGAAGCTCCCAACATACAAATCATACAAATCTGTATAGTAAGAAGGCAGCCAATCCCATAAGGAAATACTCCCCAGATCACTCACAAGATACAGCACCTAGAGATGCCCCATGTGCCAAGTTTGCAGTGTTTAATACTAGAAAGAGAAACACAGGAAAAATAAAGTCTACAAGTCCCTCATTCACAGGGTAGGATTTGACAGAAAGTTTTTATTGAGTTTAAGCTTGGAAGGGCTTCCACACTCACTGCTTTATGCTTCCTGAGCACGTTTACTCAAGTCGGTGTTTTCCATCACTGCTGTGACTCCCGTCCCCCACGCCAATAACCAACACACTGAAGCATCAGTACAAAACCAGAAGAAAAAAAAACAAAGCTTACGAAAAAAACAGCTCATTTAGAAATCAGAAGACACCTGTATAAATATCTGGTTTTTAATTTAAGTGAAGAATAACCCCCCCAAAACATAAATTAGACTGAAAGAGCCTACATGAAAGCAAGGAAGTTCACATACTCTTCTATTGCATAATAAAACAGATCCGTTTATTTGTTATCTGCAGTGATTTTCCCTAAGACAACATTCACCAAAAGACAAATATTTAATATTACTCAAAAGCAACAGTCACTGTTTAAAGCTGTTCTGCAAGACCAACAACTCTGCTAACCAGCCAGTGTTTATAACAAAAACGTGCTTTTTATATCAGACAGTTTGTGCTAACTCTGCAACATTTACAGTTCAGTACACTCTGTACTGCTGGTACTTGCCAGAATTCAGCACTCCAAAAGCATTTTCTTATTTGTTAACTATTTCTTTCAAAATAAGAGAACTGATCCTAGTATTTCGAAATCCTCTTCGCAAATATTTAACAAGAAATCATTTGGCTTCAAAAAAAAAGACAGAAGGACTAATATAAATATAACAATAGTTAAAGAATTTGAACTACGGAAGTCATACAATCTGATGTTCTCGTTTAAATCCAGAACGACATGGAGCTGACCACATTATTTATGAGGCTAAATTTGAGAGAAATCCAACTGTCAACAGAAAAGGCTTCTTGTCTTCTCCCAACGCCTATGTAACATCCAAAAGCTCCTTTACATTTTAATTTAGTAGCGGTGCACTTTTTTATAGTTAATAAATATTCAGGTCACGTTGAAGTGTTTCGTAACTTTAAAGGAGAAGGGCACTCAATCCCAGATTTCGCCTGCTTTGTAAGGGCCAGGAACACAGGCACTCCCTCACACAAGCACGATACCAGGGTTTGGAGCAGAAAAGCACGTAGAGCATCATGAAGGAAACACATCCGTGGTAACAATTCCCAAACCTTCACTGGCTACATTCTCTCTTCGTAACTAGAAACTGTGCCTGAAACATACGGACTTACAAGCTTTCAGTGCAATTTCCAGGCATTTTGCAGCCTTACCCAGATGACCACCATAAGCCAGCACTGCAGCAGACCAGCAGAATAACACAAAATATCAACTCAACGCACCCTGGGTTCCTCAGGTTGATCACACAGAGACATTCCTTACTTGCACACAAAGGTGTGGGTCTGCTATACACTCAAACAACTCAGACACAAGCGCACACCATCATTACACATGGTGTTTCTTCAGGGGAACTGTCACCAGGACCTAATGCCATCCATGCAATGCACTCACTGTAGGCAAAAAAGCCAACGACCACAGTAGTATTTAGGTATAAATACTGATCAACCCTGATCACCTATTATCTTATCATTCTGCCAGTTCTGGGACAATCAAAATCAATTCCTTCTGGTGGCAATGCAGCCAGGATCTCTGCTCCGCAAGGGTGTTGAAATACTCCCAAGCCGCTAATGTGGGCAACGAAATTTGCACTTTGTAGTTTGAACTGATTTAAAACCACGCATGGCAAGGTCTTCTGGTGCTGCTGAAATAAACCCAAGATTTCAAATAGCGTGGACTACAGGACCTTCAAAACAGATTGCTTTGATCTACTGAACTGCTTTTATTTCACTGAAACACTAACACAGATACCACCTCTGAAAAACTGAACGTACTTCCAAGAAATCAAACTGTGTAACTTCTGCTTAAGATGACAGTGTCCTAGCACTTCTTTTGCATCTCATCCTTGGACACTGCACAGGGCAGTCCAATTCTTTTTGAAGCTTCCATTAAATAAACCACCATTACATAAACACAGCTACATTTTCACAGTACATCCATTTTCAAAAACTCCCTTTGTACAACGGGCAGCTGCAACACTGAACAGAAGCTACCATCTAAGTTATGGTGAATGGTAGGAAGTTTTGTGAGTCCGCAGTTTCTGTATGTTTTTATTGGGTTGCAAAATGTATTATTTCTGGCATGTGATAGTGATTTACAACTGGTAATGCTTGACAGATTACAGTGACAGAATAATATAATACTTACTAAGTATTTCGTTACGTATTGACAAGCACTGTGGCAAATAAATCTTCTGCACTCTATTCTGTTCTAATATAGTTATACAAAGTATCTCAGCTCCTTTGATTTTCTTCAAGCTCCATATATTCAATGGATGTTTAAAAGTTACAGTTCATGGGATTTTGGGGTTGTGGTTTATTTTATTTTTTTTTAATTTACACTCTCATCCCAGATGTGGCATCAAATGCACACAGCAGGCTGTCTTCCTCAGGCATCACTTCGCAGAGGTCTTTGTGTCGCTACCCAACATTTTTATCATGTGAGATGCAGCATGAAGACTTCGCTAGGAGCAAGGAGTGCAACTGGCTATCTGCTGCTTTTAAAACAATCCCACAACACCTCTCCCTTTCCCAGTTTGTCCCTGCTACCAGAACACAGAAAGACAAGGCAAAGTGATAAGCAAGCACACCTTAACATTCATTAATCATTTACATTGCCTTCTTGCTTATCATAGCACGTAAAAGCAGCCGTGGACCAGAATTCTCTCCTCTTCCTCAGCCCACATCCCGGATACACATCCTGGATAACCTCACAAATTAAAACGCTGAGGAAATTTAGCTTATGCTGGTGGGAGGCAAGGGGGGAATTGCCAAACAAAAACAGATACCTTGGCCTGGCTAAGGTACCCTAGGGTGCCTGGTTACCATCAGCACAGCAGCTACGAGTCCCAAAGCAGGGGTAACCACCAGCATCTTCTGCTCTTACAGTCATCAGCTATAGGGTTTGCAAACCACTGTAAAGGACCAGCTGAGAGTTAGTATAAAGACGCAAGAGGTTCAATGGTCAGGTAGAAATTAACATGAGCTATGTTGATACAGACATCTCTTAAAAAACTGTACAAATTAAAAGGATCAGCATGTTTCGTACAGTGATTATTAATTTCAGTGGCTATTCATTACACGGCTACCTGTGATGAAATAGGGACAACTCCACAAAATTCAGAACTGTGCTGGTGAGTATAAAATACAAACTTTGGAAAAGAAACGCCATACCTGCTGACAACAAACCGTGGAGCCACAAGAATGAAACCCTAGAGCTTCACATACAGACTAGCACTAATTGCAATTAACAGAAGCTTGTTCTAGCGTGAAATGAGACAGCACAACAGCAAACAATCTTGTTATATGCAGACAACTTCAAAATAGATTAACAGAGAGGACTACAGCACAGTTACTATTAGTTATCATTTTGAATACATTAAAACCCCGACCAACATTTGTAACATTTCTAACAAACAGGAAGCAGCAAGTAAACACAGCCACTTTGTGTTAGTGATTATACACATTCACGAGGTAAAACTTAATTCAAATTAATAGCAGAGATAAAACTGAATGTAGACACAAGCCATACAGAACGTACGTAAACAGAAGTGGACTGATAGCATCACACACCAAACACACAATTACTTAAACGCAAACGTTCCCCTTTTCATTGATGACAAGTTCTGATGCATGACTAACGCTTACACCTGGGAATCAGACGGATATCGAGCTAACAAAGCACTAATGAAAGTATTAACAGCCGTGGGACAGAGGCAGAGATTTTCAAAAGCAGTAGGAAAATGTGTATTTAAAACTACTTACTTAGCAAAAGTGTAAGTGTCAATACCTAATACCATTGCTACGACTATGAATGAGGAGTTATTCCACTGTTTGGGGGAACAGCTGAATAGCCACTTCGGCCACTGCATTAGGTTACATATCCATTATTCCTGTTTTAAAACACTGTGGATTGCTATTTCCAAAGTTCTGTACTGCGGGCTGAGCTCTGCTTTCCCCCAGCCACGTTCCCAAGGGGAGACTCTCAGCCCATTAGTTACATAAACTACTTCTACAGGCTAACCCACCTCAGTAGGTCATCTAAATATATGCACCAAGATTTAAAAACTGTAGTGCAATCAAAGCACTTTTTCTAGAACAGAAGAGCTGACAATTTATAGGCTATTCAGTTTTGCATGCTTTTATCAAGCTAGTTAGTTGAAAGAAAATGCACACATAATTACTTAATCCCATTAAAACAAAGACAAATGACAGCACAAAACCACACAGCTCAGCAGTTTGAGCAGCGAAAGATTCTGAGCTAACATAATAATGAATCATGCAGCCTTATCAGCGTGCAGCTCCTTCCACATTCCTCTGTTATTTCAGCTACATCAGCATCATGTTTCTTGTATACGCCATTCAGCTATATGAAATAGTATCTTTAATAATGAATAGCTACCATAGATTTTCCAATCTACGACTAATCTAAGGTCTCTACTTTTTCAGTGGTGATCACACATCAGTTAAACCGAGCAATTAAATTCAGATTAAAAAAATGCTAAAAGGTCATTGGCTCCTTCTGACATTTGGGGAGGGCAGGGGAACATAACCAGGAGGCCTCCCCCTACACCCCTCCCTTCAAAGTAAGTTCAAGAACTTATTTTCAGCTTCTATTCGGTGCATTATGTTAACAGATGAAGAGTAAACCATAACCAGTTACTGAAGAGGGAAAGAAAGAGTAAACATGTTTCCTATAAATGATACAACACAAGTTTGCCAGTAAGCTTACCCTTAAGTGCAAAACACTGGTAAGAATGCATTTGGTATTGTACATATTGTATTTTGTATAATGTAAGAGTGCATTTTGTAAATGCTAAATACTTGTAGGAACATGGAACCGAGAGCTAAACATGTAGATTCCCAACTCAAAAATTATTTCCCCCAAAACGTATTTTTAATTTTTATAGATGTAACATATATTGCTCAGATATACATATATAAATTATTACAATTTTTTGGTTAGATAATTAACTTTGAACTTAAAGGCTCAAGTTACTTCTGTGTTGCTAAAGCACAGGCTCAGCCATACTAAAAGCTGAGCGTCTCCCTGTGGCACGAAGTTTAATCCCAAGATCTGGGATGTACGCTCAAGTAAACAATAAGGACTACTTAAGCAGAACGTTTGCTCGCCAGCTACACGCATTTCATGGGCTTACTGAGAAACTCTTAGGACAAGACCAGGCAGAACTCCAGAAAGGGAGGAGTTAGGAGTCTGAGTACTACAGTGCATTTCTTTTTAAACTAAGCACAGTCTCACAGGCAAAACATGTTTCTTCCCACTTTCCATGTCTTAACTGCAGTTTCCAGCAAAAGCAGCAATAAAAAATGCTTACTACAGTCTGGTTTAGTTTAAGAAGGGGGGGATAAGGGGCATCACTCAGTCTTTCCAAATGGACAGAGGGCTCAGCGAGAGCTTTACGGACAGCTGGGTCCGTGGGCATCTGTCTGAGGCTGCCCATTTCCAGGGATCGCCTCTCCCAAGAAGCGAGTGTCTCCAGAGAGCGCTCTGGAACGTGTCGCTGCTCCTTCCTCTCAGCATTACCTCATCTGTTCATTAGCTCCTGAACAAATTGTTTCCCAAAGAATGGGAAAGAAAACAGACGACTGGAAACTCCTCCATTTGGACTGCGAACTCTTCTGGGTATAAAGTGCAGCTCTACGTCTGGGCACAGTCCAAGACAAGATGGATAAGAGACTTGGAGCTGGGAGCATCGGCAAGCAAGCAGACAAAACAAGAATGTCGACAATACTGCAGCAAGGTATCAAAGTATTTTTAGAGTGTCCTATTCAATAATCCAGCATTTCACTTATCCAAATTCTTTTTTCATATTGCTGAACTACAAAGAAGTCGTACCTCCAATACACAGCTCCTGCACACACAACCTAACGCTGCACTACTGCAATCTCCAGGAAGAAACGCAGTTCTTATGGTGAAACTCACTGCAACACACAGCACAAAGGTCAAGCTGCCAGAACATTCAGAGACCACTAAGAAAAGCAGCGCATGAAGGTCTCCACAGCACTCCAGTTTGGTTTGCAGTATTGCTAGTTCTTCATGGGCACTACGCAACATTAAGGAACCTGGAAAACCATGAAGTGTCTTCAGGAGAATTAATCTCATGCCACTTCTCCTTTAAGCACCTGAAGCATATACATTTGAAATGAAAACCACCGTAATTAAGTTTTTTGTTGGTTTTTTTTTTTTTAATTCACTAGCAATGACAGAGATGGATGTTAGAGCGGAGCAGAGCAGCAGCAGATGTACATACAGAAATCTGATGAAGATCGTCCACGGCTGTGAGACTTGAGCAACAACACTAGATTAAGATCCTTTCCATATAAATGAGAACTCTAGTTGGGTATTCCATATTCTTCAAAATAATCACCTGAAGATAATAAACTATCTAATAATACTCTCAAATACTACTGTGTTTGAATTGGCCTGTTGGGCTTAAAATTGAACGACACTTCCTTTTCCCTGAAGACAGAAGCGTAGCAGCCTCTCCAATTCTCTATTTATTCTGAAGTGAGTTCTTGGTATAAAAAGGAGATAACTGTCCATATTAGCAGTTTAAGAGTAGTAGCATATATAGCCTTTTCACCAGTTACTTTAACAAACAAGGAATGAAGGGGAACCTTTATACTACAGGTGGTGAGTTACTTGCACTTCTTTTGCATCAACAAAAAAAATCTTATTTTCTTAATTGCTCTCATTATGTTACAATAATGAACGTCTTACTTCGATTTTTAAAGAAAATCAGAGTTGTATTAGCAATTAAGGGCTGCTAAGGAGAGCAACAGAACCCTTAACTTATTTTTAAGGAGCCATTAGCCCTGCCTATACGCAAAATGAAATGCTAGCAAAAAAATTGCATCCAGCACTGAGTCATGGAAATGCAATCTTTCCATAAGCCAACTGCACGTTGCAAAAAGTCAAAGTAAACACATAAAACTTTTGTCAGACAAATTCCTCTTGATTCCCAGGCACATTTGGGAATACCACTGAAAAAGCAGGATTTTCAGTTAAGCTTTTCATTATTCTACCCCAACCCAACATAGTCCAGCTCTGTATCCACTACTTCACCAGAGCAGGGAACTTCAAATCGAACACAAAAGCCGTATTTGCTTTATAATCACACTGTTTATTACCATGATATTATCAAAAATAGCATCATATTCACATGGGAGAGAAGAAAAAAATGACAGAGGAAGATGCACACTTCCCCCTCATTTGCCTTATGGAACAGATTCCAGTGAATCTTGTTAACATATGTTACCAAATATTGCAGGGAATAAATCTTACTGAACTTTGAAGAGACCAAGAGATTCAACTTCCATTCCACAATTGGCTAACCAACTCCCAGAACCATAAACACATTAAGACTATAAGCTCTCCCGTTCCCCCTGTAGTCACAATAATAATCTTCATACTTACCATTTCTTTAGAAAGCATTATGGAATATATACGAATGGCTTTAAGAATTTCAAGTGAAAAAAAATACAACAATACTGTGATTGGCACTTTCCCTCAGCTGTTGAAAACGTTATTTGCATTTCAGAGAAGAGAGAACAACTACAATGTCATCAAACAAGCCAAATTATTTTAAAAAGGTTTTGGGGGAAAAAAGACATTTATTTCCAAATAAATGAACAAAAAGTGAACCTTTCCATATTGCTACAGAAAATGATTCAACATGGCAGAAATACATGTAAAGGACAAAACTGTTCGTTTGGTAATTCCCCATCTGCAATCCACTGACTGTCACAAAGTTTTCTGACAAACAAAATGGAAAAAAACAAAACAAAACAAAAAAAAAAAAAAAAAAAAAAACTTTCTTTCAAGGTGCATTCCAGCCCATCACACAATCATTAAGATCTCAGTAGAAGATTTCTTATTAAGAAAAAACAGAAATCAGCCTCTTTAGTGGCGGTAAGAAGGTGGTAAGGAAGAGAGGGAAAAGTGAAAACTCCCTCAGATGGAAGGCTCTGCTATATTTTATTTTTCCTGTTATGCTACCTACAATGGGAAAGCCAAATTGCCTTCGGTAAGTTGCTGCCAAATGCACCACTTTGCCAGCACGTTTCAGCGCGATGCACTTCCTATGGAAACAACTTGACAGGGAACACCGCCACTGGTATCTCTGCAGTGCAACCTCAAATTCTCACCAACTTGAATTAAGCTCCCTGATGCCAGCAAAGGAGTTCAGACCTGTGAACATTTATTCCCCTCTCTGCAGAAGAGGATCCTCTTACCCCACATAGATTGCTGTCCTCTCGATCATCACCCATGTGCTTTCACAGATGCCCCAAACCCTTGGGGTGACAGGGAAATAACCAGGTGAGACTTGCCCAGACAACTCCAGCAGGCAGACATCAGCTCGTACTGTGTGCCAAAGAGGAAAACCCCAAATTCCCCAGCCTGCCCTGGGAAATTTCTCCACAAGACCCGTGTAACATTGATCCATTTTGAAAAGCAACCTGAAGCATCAAGTCTTGTGAGGTTCCTTTTGATTGCTTGTTTTTAAAAACAAGGCTTGAGTGAGTACCCGAGGGCTATACTGTTCTCACCGTTATGAGGCTAGCAGGTACGCGGGATGCTCTCTGCACTCCACGTGGAGTCAGGGTGCACAGAACCCTGGACCAGGAAAGCCCATCACCACTCCTCAGCCTTGTCACAGGGAATATATTCAAGAGATCCTGAAAAAATGTGTTGACCAGTCTCAGACTTGTAAAACACACAATTTTGCCTACCATGTTCACTGGCAGGATCTTCCAGAACACTGCAGCTCTGACATGAGACCATTTGTCAGCACAGACATTCTCTTCTGTTTCTAGAACTCTGGCCAAACGCAGACACTTTCCCAAATTTATTTTCCACGTGTAAATGCGTACATGTAATGATCAGTCACCCCTCGCCTTATCTCAGCTCCTGCACACGGCAAAGGATCTTTCTGGACTCCGCATCATGGAAGTTTCCACATCTATGACAGCATCTACCAGGACTGCATGCAATAATCTAGGTGCATTTTTACTAATCCCTGGTCCCAAACACAAAAGTATCTAAGTCAACCTGAAATACCTTTTTAATTCACTAGGTTACATCAGCCTTTTTCCGCAAAGGCATTGTGCCGACATTCCTGTCAGGGCAATCACCACCAAGAACCTTTAATTCCTTCCCAGCACCCTGCCTTTGAGGAGCATTTTCAACTGTATGAATGCATTACCTATATTTTATCTCTGGAAATAAAAATGCAGCGTGGTCAAATGAAGGTGCAATTGTGGCCACGTTACCATGTTACTCTGCAACATTACAGGCTATTCTGTTTTACTGTCACAGCAAGCTTTGTTCTTTTGCTAGAATTTATGGAAAATTTGTCTAATGAAGCCCTCCATCTTACTTGGTAAAACTCCTCAACAACTACATTTTGGGATCCCTAAACCTGTTTCTATTCCATCCACGATGGACTTCGATTCCATAAAGAAAACCCTTAATGGTATCATCCCATTTTTGTCCTAACGAGATGACAATCTCCTTCCACGCAGGCAGTTCCTTCCCATAGTCACACCTTGCGACCAGTCTGAGATGCACAACGGGGCAACTGGGAAAGGGATCCTCTCCCATTCAGCAACTGGCTGGGGCTGGAGCTGGAGCGAGCCGAGAGGAATCCAGTCATCCCAGCAGCTCTTGGCAGAGCTGTTATTGCTCACTCTGAACTCGCACACACACGTGCACCAGCACCACCGTGCAAGGATCAGTAGGGATTTACCTCTACGCTCCACTGCCCAGCCATCCCGTCTCAAAGACCCTACTGTAAAAAGCAAGTGTGGGGATCACAGATTGAACAGCCCAATCAGTACTTTACTACTTCGTTGTTTCCTCTCCCTCTATTATTCTGTATGTCTAAGATACAAATGCACAAGTTCCCAGACCTTCCACTGAACCCTCCTCATTGTGGAAGTGAAATTTATTCTTTTAAATATAAAGTTGCCATGCACTTGCCATTGTTTAGAACCCATTGTTTAGAGCACTAGGAATGCAAGCATATCCCAGTAGTGTGCCTTTCCTCTACTGTATGCTTTTCCTTCAAATTATTTAAGTGGTAAGGACTGAAAGCCAATTTAGCATTGTTTCGCTGGAAGTTCCACTTGCCATTACAGGAATGACTGCAACACACAGGTTTTTGGTTTGTTTTTAAACAGGAAGCTTCAACTTCACTAACAGCAGAACTCCACCCATTTATCTTCCCACTGAAACCCACAATTCTCATGGGCAAGAAACAAAGGTAAGAATTCAGCCTTGTCCTTAAGCTACTGTAAGTACCACAACTCAACTGTGTTGTGCTTGCTCCTCCCCCTAATTCCATGCAAGAATTTTTTTTTTTTTATTTGTGCATTTATGGCACGCTGGTTTGGAAATGATGTATTATAACCACACCATGCCTTGTAGTTTCAAATAAACCTCAGGAAACAGACTTCAAGTTCAAAAACCTTCATTCTCATTGTACCACATTGCTTCTCAGATTTCATGGCTGCTCACTGACACGCTGAACTATATATCAAATCTTTTACCTTCAAACTGCTGTATGTACAAGTTTAGGTATCCAATGGACTTTAATACAGATTACCATCAAATCCATGGATAAGTAAGTGCACGTGTATAATTAAGTCCACTCAAAATGACTTGCCAGCTTGAGGATAAAAATTGTATATCAAGATTTATAACCTTTAATAGGAGTGTTAAAATAAAGCAAGTAACTTCTATGTAATGGAAAACACACCTCCTTAAAGAGAAAGCAGAGGTTAACTTCAGAGGAGTCGTGGTTCTAGGTCTTGTTTTGCAATGCAGTAGCATGGATGTATCACTAGAAGTTCATTAATTATTCCATGTATTGCTTTGTATTAATGCAAGTGTATGTTTATATGATTGTTTTCAAAAAAAAGCATTTCTTTTTTTAAAAGATGAAATTTTCCAGTAAAGTTTACCCTGTGTTCTTAGGATTACCCAGTACATGAGAACACAAACATCAGTAATGAGCTCTATTAATGCAGATTTCACTTCAAGCTAACTTAGATTTACTTCACACAGTTAAGTGAGTTCATTTCACAGGAAAAAAAAAAAAAAAAAAAGATTCCCTGAAGCAAAAACCATCAACTACTGCGGATGATATTGCCCAACACACTGCTGAAAAATAAATTCGTCTGATTGGATTTTTCTATTTTCCCCCCTCAAGCAGCACTTTTAAAAATACAATCTTTTAATGATTGTTTAATTTTCATATAACTAGAATATAAATTCTTTACATACTGCTTTGCTGCGGCTGCAGCATAATGTCTCATTTTTCATGGAAAAAAACTAATTACGTGGTTCACTGAGTTGCCTGTGGTAACACATCAATTTTATTTACATTCAAAAGTTGGACTTCAGTTTGGTCTCAACACTCTTGTTAATTCCAAGCACATTTTATACAAAAGTTCGCTCCAATTCCTTACTAATACCTCACTCCAGCTTTAATTTGAAAGAGGTTCTGAGCTATTATGATCTCGGCTTTGAATTTCCATCACTTTTGGACACTACCAAGTTTGTAGCACCAATTCTGTTCTGCCCCTAGATGTACGCTATTTCCTGTGGAGCCCAGACTCAGTGAAATAGTCCTGCAAAAGAATCGATGAATGATCACAATGGAATGCAGCTAGTATGGTTTCACAATAAATGCCAATTCTTTATTTCCCCACAAAAAACAGTTATTTAATAGCAGTTATTAAATAACTGGCAATAATTAAAGACTAGTTACTCTAAATTTCTATTATTTCAACTGAATTAAGATTCTATTTTGAAAGCAGAAGTAAAAAAAATTTTAGTGTCCAGTAGAGAAATTATTGGTTTTACCTTCCATCATATTTCCTTTAAACCCCCCCTCCTTTTTTTTTTTTTTTTTTTTTTGCTGTTAGCAGTAAAATCACCAAATTCCCAAGTACGAAAAGATTTTAAAAGTTAATTTTCAGGACAGAGGGAATAGGAAGTGTTCAGCTCTTTTACACAGCCCTTAGGTCAATTTCATTTTTCTCATTACAGTTTAGGCCAAGGTATTGCAGACTGTAAAAAGGGGAAAAAGGTGGAACATTAAAACGGTATGCTGCCGACTAGAATCGATAATGAATTCATGACCGCCATATGTATTCATTTGATGCTACTCTAATCACTGAGATTCACTGTTAATGTTCAGAGGAAAACCACAGAAGAAAAGAACTACAGAAAAATAAAGCGTGATTCGACGTCTAGATGGAAGAGTCAGATCTGATTCCTTCACACAACTCATACACCGTCTATAATCATAAACCAATTTTCAAGCAGAAATAAGGAAGAAGCTGGGGTGGAGGAAAGAATATTTGTTTAAAAAAATAAAACAGACTGAAATGAAGACATTTTGCCCAGACACAATAAGGCTCTTGTCAACTTCTTCTCTATAAAAGGAGTTGACACTTTCCCATGAAGCAATTCCTTAATCCCAAATGATGGCATAATAACCTCATTCCAAATGCCTCCTTAAAAGAAAAAGTTTATTTTGTCTAAGCTAAACTTCAACTGGCAATCACCGGACACCAATTAACAGTGTCAAATATAAGGGTCACAGAACAATTCTGCAAGCTGAGAAAGTCTCAATTCATTCCTAAATCCTATCTTCTTCTCTGAAAGATTTTTTTTTAAGTTTAACTTCGTTTTCCCGTCTTTGGAAATAATCTATGCTAGGCAACTAAGAAAATGCAAATCGCTTACCGTATTGAAAGTAATCAGCCCAGAAACTTTTCAGTAACTTAATATTCCAATAAAGTCTTGTGTCATATGAACCTACTTGTTAATTCCACTCTCAACTCAAGAGCTGGCAATTAACCATTTTCAGATTTAACATCAAATTATTAATAAGTGGTACTCAGCTGCTTGATATTAGAAGCTGCCTTTCAAATCGAAAGCCTTCAAAAATACTTCCATGCCAGATTCCTTTTATTCCTTGTTGGTAAACTGCCTTTCAATGTAGGAGTTGTCCTTCCAAATAATACTGTGTGTGTGACAATAGTCCTGAGTTTTGTGTGTTGTAGAGTATGCAGAACAACTTGCTGTAATACATGTTTCGTGCTGGTAAGTTCTTCAGCTGAGCCCACCAAAGCAGGGAACAAGGAGATAACCTCTTGGCCATTTCAAAGAAGCGTCAAAGTCAGCCATGATGCGGCTTCAGCAGCCAACACTCCCTTCTTTCCAACCTCCAGTTATTTATAAGCTTGTAACACAGTGGAATATTTCAGAGCATTTTCATTAGAAGCAGCATTATTAATTTGTATACCCATTTCACAGAAGTGGTGCTTATTCTCCATTTTATGTGCTACTTCACACATTCAGACAGACAGGAACATCTTATTCAATATTTAGCACTACACAGCAGCTAAGAACATATTTCATTATATCCTTGAAGGGAGTCTTCCCCATTCCTTACAACTACAGTAAGTCACAGTACCTCGAAAGAACACTAAGTATGCTAGTCCAGAATGAGACAAAAAGACTTCTTACTGCATCTCTATCCTCTTTTACATTAGCAGAAACAAAAACAAGCTTACAAGTTTCAAGCTTTAATTTAAAAAAGAAAATCCTACTAAACACTGAAAACCACGGAGTACTCAAGTCCTCTGAATTAGGTAAACTTTTAACCTGTACATGTTCACCATTAAAATAAACTTCAAAATCTGGAAGTTAACAAGCCAACATTCAAGAATCCTATCCAGCTGTAGTAAAAACACCTCAACTGAGCTCTGACAAGTTAATCCTCTCCAGAAACACAGGTGGAAACAGCTTAATATCTACCCATCAGCACTTTGAAAGCAGAGAAACAATAGCAGAAAGTAAGTCTGAACCCCAACTGTATGGTCTAATAAGGACGCCTTAAAAAGTCCTTCCCACAGCTAACGTTTTTCTCTCCACATTTATCAGCACACGGGATTACAGCTGTGTCAGCCCAGCACGGCAACACTTTGGGAACAGGAAAAAGCTGAAACGCCACATTTTCCTGTCACACATCAGATTCTGACTACATTTTCAAACTTACTAAGCTGTGAATGTTCTAAAAAAAAAAAAAAAAAAAATTTACACCAAGTAATCATCTTTGTAAAAGTTTCCATCAAAATCCTGCCATGTAGCTATCCTATTACAAAGGTTATTGGTATCTTCTGGGGGAACTACCTCCAGCAATTCACGCACCAAGTGCAAAATATCAAGTACATTTAAAAAAAGGGACTGACTCAAAAAAATTCAACCCAGCATGACCAGTGTGTCATATACACTGCCTTCACTGCAAAAGCTCTTCTCCTTGCAAGAGAGCAGTGGTATGGAAAGGACCATCCATCTCATCTGTCTGAGGGAAAGATGCCTCCAAGTAAACCTGAAATGAGAGCAGGTCAACACCAACTACTGCAACACTTCCAAGATGACTATGTCCCAAGAGTAGCAAAATGCTAAAATTGCATTTATTCTCTCTCAACACGCTTGGTACTGTTGAGCATCTATTTTGGAGCCACATGAAGAGGCCCCTGACACAACGTGGTGTTTTCACTTCTGCACCACGGGCACTGCTGGGTGCCGGGGGTTTCTCACCGATACCCCAAGTTGTTCCTCATATTGCTTTGTCTGCATGGGTAGCTCCACAGAGGAGCATGTAATGGCATTCCCAAGTACCTACCAGGATCAAACAGTGATTTTAGGCAAACAAGGTATTAATCCAGAAGTTCTTAAATGAAACCACATCCAAAAACACCTCGAATCTTACTTATTCGTTTTCACGGTGCTGCCTAACAACTTGAGAGACTTCCACAGCCCATCCCCAGGGTCACGCTTACAAGTCCACAAAACTCCTTTCTCATCAGAGAGGCACGTCTTAATCTCTGCATTATTTCTGACCATTCAGGCATTCTCTGCCACAGATGCAACCTACAAAATGGAATATATCCATAAGCTCAGTATGCAGATTACAAATTTATTGACTGAACTGTCAGACAAAAAAGGTGTTTAAAATGTCAGACACAAGTACTCTTAGCAAGAAGCAAGCAACTAACAAAGAAACAATTACCACCTGCTTACAATCTAAGTGGAATGCACAGGGTACAAGAAAAAAAAAAAACAGAAGTATAAATTCTCTACAGTGCTCCAGATGGCATTTGGTCACCAAATGCAAATGAGAGCACTGCAACTTGCAAATCTACAACTTTGCTGTCAAAAAACGTGCCAACAGTAAGATACTACCTCTCTCCATTTAGTTCTCGTGTAGAATTTACAAAAAATATTTTAGTGGGAAAAGGCACAGCAGCTGTAACACTTGTCAAACCTTTTCAGGCAGTCATACCAATAAACAGCATTCCTCCTTGGGAAAACACCACTTTCTCAAATCAGAACATTTCCAACTTCTACAAACTTGTAAAATCACTCCGTTTTTTCCTCCACTTGGAGACCCCATACCAATTATCTTCTTTCACTTGGGACAGACTAAAGATCTTCCATCTTCTTCCTACCCATTTAAAATGCAATCAAAATAAACAAAACTCAACAGCTGAGGCTGGCAGGAAAAAGTGTAGGAGTATGTGCAAGACACACCCATGAGCACTATCTATTTCACAGCTGCCTAGCTAATCTAGCTGCCTAACTCATCCAGAGCTGTTCTACAAATAATTGTTTTTACTTAATCTTCCATGACAGTCTTTAATTATCTACACAGTTTTGGAAAGCTGCTGCATAAACAATTGCTCGTAGTAACGTCTGTTTGTAGCTCCTAAAGTTGTCTTTGCTATGACTATTTGAAATTCTTGCTATATGAAAGACAGACTGCTGGTTCCAAAATTATCTTGAATGTTAGACAGATAAGGCAACCCACATGCAGATGCAAAACTAAGAGGTGTTTCTGAAAGAAAAGGCTCAGTGTAGACTTTTCATTTGTTAAGCCTAAGTATTGAATGTAATGTAACATTGTGTAAGAGTGGGGCTGCCTTCTTCAGGTAAATCAGGGATTCCAACCTATACTTGGATGAATAAAAGTTTTAAAGTAGGCACTATATTTTTATTACCCTAATTTCGCTTTTGAAACACAAGTCCTAAGCAGAAAACAAGGAATTCAGAACCGTGAGCAACTTCACAGTCAGGAAGAATTCGTGATCTTATGAACAGCCACTACATCCTAGAGCTCACACTAAATAAAGGCAGGATTTGTAAAGCAGAAAGTTGCAGAGAGAGTGCATTCTTCCTCTTGGATTTACAGTTTCAGATTTCTGAGACCTGTGCTCCTAAATGCACACGTACAATCACAAAAGCAAAGCCCTGCTCGCTGAACTAGCAAGTTACTGACCACAGTGACAATCCAACCCATAGAAGTGAGATTTTAAGCTACTACAGTTTATTTTATGGCTAGGCTGTACTAAAAAAAAACACATAATATTCTAGTACAACTCAGCATACTAACAGACTTGCCTGTCAACTAACTTATTTTCAATTGTATGCCAAAATGCAGAAGCCCTTATATTTTCAAGAGCTGAAGATACTAAACTGTTTTTTCAAACTGAGGAAACCAATTTTGAACTTTTTAGTATTTCAGTGCCGTGATCTACTTATAAAATAAGAGCCAAAATAACCTCGTGTCACATGCCTTGCTGCTGCAGGAAATACTAAACAGTGTCCTTCGTCATATTTCAAGGAATCAATGTACATAAATGCCTCACTTTGCCAATCTGATGTTCAATATTTCATCAATAGGGACGTATGAACTGTAAAAAAAACTGCTGAAACGGAACAGCTCTATCAGCAGTAATTTTATTTTTATTTTTTACTATTTAAATCACTTTGAACTATTATCTGGTAAGTCAGTAGTAGAGTTTCAATGTGCTTCTAATAAACAAGAAGTGATGGTATGATTTACACACGTTAGGAATCCTTTATAAGCCTGCAGTGGAATGGAACAGAAAAGATTACTTCCCAGACCCTTGGAGGGTCTTGACACTTTGCAGGAGGATATTTAGTCTTCTTTCAATTATAACATAGTTCATTCCCATGAATGAATCACGCTTAGTCCTCCTTTCTCTAAGTCCAAATTCGACTTCACATCTCTTCACCTCCCTCTGCACAGTCCTTCCTTCAGACGTTACTTTATCATTGAGCCATCTTTACTTGCAGTGTTCTTTCAAATTAAAGCGGTGCTGTTGTGCAAGGGCAGACATACCTTTTTCAGTACAGCTGGCTGCGGTGTTTGTGAAATACACCAAGCTCAGACTATTTTTCATCTGCGTGGTACTGCTGCAGTTGACACTTACAAAACGGTGCTCTGGCAGCCAATTTTCAGCTTTAATTTCACTTAAAAGTTTCGGTACTGAAGGCTCCAGCCTTCAAAACATTTTGGACCAGGCAGAAATGAGTCCAAGCGATGCCATTCACCACTTGTTATACTCTGACCCATGCTATGCTCAAGCAGGTTCAGCTGCTCCAACATTTAAATGCTTCATACTGTTAATAGTGGGTGCAGCATTATATTGTTGTAAATAAAATGTTAGATCCAAACAAGCTGTATCAATTCACAACAGAAATAGAAGCTACAGCCTCCAACTCCCCTTTAATAAAAAGACACTTCAGTCCCATATACTACATTTGAAATATTAAGTAAACTGTATTTCCCAAAGAGAAAAACATATATTATTAAAGCTTTGCTGGGCGCAGAGAAATATTACCCACGCCTTCATTCAAAACAGGTGCCTCATAAAAAATTCACAGCGGTGGAATGGCTTAGTGCAGCACTTCGGAGCCATCTCTTTAATTATACATGAACACGCAGCTACCTGCATGAAATATGCCTAAAGATACATGGAAAGTGTTTCGTATCTGATTTCACAGGTTATCTTACCAAACAAACAATCCAGTATTTGTGAAAATATGAGGTCTGTAACCATCTGAATATAGGTGGTTAGAGCAGGATTAATGAGGAAGAAAACGAACATACTATCGAGCAGAACCTAAACAGCGCGAGGCAGAGGTGGGCAGATAACAGGCAACTAAAGCACACTTGACAATTATGATATGGTATATGCTGGAACTGGCAAATCTTATCACCAAGCAGCCAGAAGGTATGACAGGCTGCAAGGATGAAAAGTTTGTTGCAAAATGCAAGGAACTGATCCTTGACCTTACACTATTATTATTATTCCAGGACTGGTAAACTTTCATTGTTTTAATCTCAGACAAGACTAAAGGGAAGTATTTACAGAGTCTAGTTAAATACTTTTGCAACGTTACGAATTTTCAGGCAAACTAGGTCGACTCACAGTAACAACACGTAACTGAAAAGATCGACAGATGGATGGAATATGGAAGGAATATGGATGCAATCAACACCAAAACAGGTTTACATCAGGTGAAGTTAATTTTGTTCAGTCATTTTAAGGCTACATATTCTGGAAACAACGAGGACACTCAAACACGAAACATACAGTCATGTAAACTTGTTGTCACCTTTGTCCTACCTTCCTCTTCCTTTTGTTTATTACACTCACTTGTTGCAACTTGTCTCCATTTATGCTCAAACCCTGCAGCATGACCAACATTGCAAATTCTGACCTTGCAGAACCTCGATGATTTACCTGTGGTACCATGGAGTTTAGCTGACCCTGCAGGACAGGGATTTTGTTCCATCAACTATTACCTTATGCCAGATTTTTTTTGCTGCAACTATTCTTTGAACTAGATTTGACTGTAATTTTACAGCGCTTCAGATTTCACACAAATTTAGGTAATGGCATTGGATATTCTTCTCCCAAGTTCAAGTTCTGTTTTGCACGTTATCTACAGATCACTTGCACTGGAAAAGTCAATTTTAAAAGTATTTTTTTCCCTTTAGGTCTCAACATGCAAGTTGTGACAAAATCGTATATAGTTAAAGGCTTTAACAAGAGTGTTTTTCACTGCAAAAAAATATAAAGATGGTCTTTCAAGGTCCCTTCCAACCCCTAACATTCTGTGATAAATAAATCAAGAAATAAAGAAAGAGAACAACTTACTGTGCAGTTCCCGATGTATCACATCTACTAGGTTTGGTTCATCTCCCCACCAGAATATCCACAGTTCCTTACAATCCGGTTTGACGTCGCGGCGCCACACACAAAGCAAGTTGGCCTGCAAGCAGCGGATGAAGCTGAGCAGAATTGGATCATCCTGTGCTGGGGCTGAAATGATAGGGCCACAGTCCCCATGACCTTCAAAATTGTACCTACGCCATTTGATGCCTGTGAGTTCAGCCTAAGGAAAGGAGAGAAAAAAAATCATTAAATCATTTCATTTCAGAACATAGTTATCCTATTGGCTTGTTTCATTTTTTCTGTTGTTTTTTCCTAGAATTAAGTTCTAAGCAGCCGAATTTAAGAACTCCTCCTGTTCCCATATTTTCCCCTTTCTGATCCAAGGGAAAAAAAAAAAAAAAAACAATTTTAGAAACAGCACCGAATAGAAACCTGGCTTACCCTTTCAGTTAGGTTTTTACCACAACCAGACTTATTTTCAGTGTTCACAACCCAATTGTCATTTACTGTAAAACAGGTTAAAAAAACAAACAAACGAGGAGGAGTAAGGCCTGTTCCCTCATGCTGGTTGGAGGTTAAGTGATTTTGGCATCAGCCTGGAAGCTAGAAACTCAAAGATCACAAATAGCAAGTGCTACAGGACATAACTGACTGACAGAAAATAGCATGAAACTAGTTTCATACCGTGATGTTTCAAGTTTATCATGCACATTTTATTTTTTTGTGCATGTGAACAAGAACAGAGTAAGGACAGTTGCCATTTACTGTCTCTCGACCTCACGATACTGTGTTAGTTATCAAGAAAAAATAAATAGAACAGGAAAATGGCCACCTCATCTTCTGGGGAAGAGGTTCTTCTACAGAGGGTGAAAATCAGAAAACCTGGAGGTATTCCACTGCCTAGCCAGTTGAAGAAATCAACTACCAGAAAGGAAGAAAGCAAAGTACTCAAACCATGAAAGAACTGGCAGCTAGAACCAGGTTAGGAGAGCCAAAGTTGTCTTTTTCCCTTTGCATTTTTAGCAGCAGAGACTCATAGCTATCAAACATTGCTCTCCTTTGTTTCTGAATGTCAGAGTACCACCTTTTTTAAAAAAAAAAAAAAAAAATTATTCAATTTCTCTCACCCTGCCCATCACACCCCTCCTTTCCTTTCCCCAGCCCACTGGCCTGGCTCCCACCCTGCTTTTCCTGCACTCCCCACCCGGCCCCACGCCGCTGCTGCTCCGTCCTTGCTCTCCACCTCCTGCTGCCCCCAGCGCCTGCCCAGGACACAGGCGGGAACACTCGCTGGTGTGAGCACCACTGCCAAAGACAGAAGCAGTATGTGTGTGCTCCGTGTCCACAGTGGGCTTGTATTCTAGTTTCTAGCCCGTGTTACCGCATTCTCACTGCTGTTATTACCTTTACTGCTTCATTGAAGGCATTCACACCCTCCACTTTACTGCTCAGAAATAGCCGGTGTACTCAGCTCGCAAATGGTCCTACAGGAACAGCCAGCTGGTCTGCAGGAGCAAGCTGCAGAAGCTCAAACACAGCATCTACCCCGACAAGAGGAGTCATTGCCAGGCAGAAGAGGAGAGACGCGGCAGTGGAAACACTAGCTGCAGGAATGGAGCGTCCCCCCAGCAAGTAATAAGCTAAGCTACATGTAAATAGCAAGCATTCCTCGCCGTTCTCTGGGCGGTACACATGGGGAATGTGAACAAAAGGGCCACGTTTTAGTCCTAAAGAAGAGACTTGTAAGCCACACCTGCCTCCTAACGTTGTGATGTGCACAAGGATGCTTTGCCTACTGGCCCACACCGCACACAGTGCGTCGCATACACAAAGATCTCTGCTTTCAAGTCCCGAAGTTTACTTTATTATCCACCTCTAAAAGTCTTTTGCTGCAATTACTGGAAGCAGGCTGTTACCTGTTAACGAGCTGGCTGCTAGGTGCCTGCTGAGGAGCTAAAGGTGATGTTTGTCGTACTGACATCAGCAGAAAGTGCTGAAGCTCCTCTGGCCTTACAGATACACCCAGTAAAAGTTTCCATCATTCTGTCCGCGTGCTGCCTGGCACAGCAGGGTTCCCACCTGTGACCGGAGCTCCTGTGACTATGCCTCAAGGGCAGCTTTTTGCACGCAGTGGCCCTCACTGGGAAGGGACGGCCAGCCAGAACAACCAACAGCTGTGAAATTGCCCATACTCTTTGTATGTCCCTAAGCCACCGGTCACCCTCACCCCCACACGCCGCTACCACCCTGTATGGTGGCAGCAGGACACCAGCTGGTGTGAAACCACAGCAAGCCCCGGAGTCTCCACGCTGGGGATTTTCCCCAAGCAGCACTGCCACGCTGCACTCACAGAGGTGCGGAGCGATGGAAAAATCAAATGACCAGAGGGGCGCAGCGTGCAGGCCACGTTCCTGGCACAAGAAAGGGCACAGGAGAGCAGGAAGAAGAGGCAAACGGGAAGGCCAGAAATCTATTTTTTCCACAGTAGGCTGCTGTGTAGTGCTGGAATACCTCACACATTACATAATACTCTAAAAGAAAGCACTTACGCCTGCTGCTCCAAAACATCTGCATCTGCTCTACATAGATCCCTACCTACAGCTTAGAAAAGCAACGTGCAGAGCTCCTGAAACACGGCGGTGGCCACTGCCGCAAGTCACAAAGCCTCCAAGATCAGTGCCAGCACAGGCAACTGAGGAAAAAAAATACGTTACATGTTTGTGTGTCGTAATCCTCTAGAAACACACAGTAGGTCACAAAGAACACAAAAAAGGAGGATAAAGAAAGGAGTTACTCAACAGCACCACACGCTTGATCAACACAGCAATAACCAGAGATCAGCTGTGTGGAACAGCAGACATGGTCCTGCACAGCCTTCTGGTAGCTCGGGGGATCCACCTGTGACCATCCATACCATGGATGAAATACAGTCAGGAAGAGCACACAGAAGCCATCAGAGCTGCATCTAATTTAACTCTACACTCACACGTTTCTGGAGCACCTAACTCTGCAGGCTGGGGGATGACTTCGTGCTGGAGCTAACCAGGACCACTTGCAAGCACCCAGGTAAAAAAAATGACACGCAAGAAAAGGCAGGCAAGGATTGGAGGTTTTGAAGTTAGCAGCATCAAGTATCATCCCAGACATGCCATTTCCTGGTCAAAGCAGCAGAGATGCTGCTTGGTGCATTTATTTGGATACATCTGTTTCTGCCTACATTTTTAATAGGTAAGCATCAATACTAATCCCTTGAAGCTTCCAGATTTTGTCCCTCAGTTTAATTAAAACTGATTTCAAGAGAAGATCTGAATCCAGAAGTAGTACACATGAGAAGATTACACCAGGCACATGTATATATATAGTCTGTACCTCTACCGATCGCTTTCTGTTTAATATTAACACACTGTGTGGAGAATACCTGCACCCATACTGAGGCTTTTGAAATATTCATTTATTTAAACAACCATCACCAGTTTAAGAAGCCCTCAACCTGTAGCCAGGTTTCACAGACAAGACAGCCCACCTCCTGCGGTTCTGGTGACCCAATTAAAGAACTAAAAGGTGGCTGCGTTCACACGTACCTCAGCAGCGAGCACAGGCTGCGCCCCAGATGTTTCCATCTCCAGCTCTGCATGAGATCCAGAGATCACGCGATCGCTGGGTGAACGGAGTCAGCTCACCCACTGGAAGATGGACACCGAGAAGGAAAGCCCAGCAGCCCTACACACCAAAAGCTTGCCCTGCTCTCAGCAGCCACAGAAATACTTGCTGCAGCACGACCGAGGACAGCAGAGCAGGTCCAGGAGCATCGAGCTGCTGGTTTTACAACCGCCTGAGCAGTCGCTGACACTGGCTATCTCGGTTTCTGTCTGAGCACTGAACTGAACACGGTGCTTTTTGCTCACAACTGTTTAGAAATGAATGCAGAGTATAGCAAAAGGCTTGCCAGGTGATGCAATCTATTGTGTTTCTTGCATCTTTTTCCATATGCATAGTTTGGGCTTATTGTATTTGCTACACTGTTCTAAACACTAAAAATGATGACAAAGAAGGAATTTACAAATACTTACGATTAACTAATATTGTTAGTAAGTCATGCATTATGCAAGGGGCTTTTTGCTTTGATTCTTAAAGGGACACATGCTTGGGAGAACTGGGCTGTGAAAGCTTCAACTTCACAAACAAAAAAATCTGCTTCAGTTAACTGTAGCTGGATCCACAATGAAGCGTTTGCAAGAAGCCTGCTCTGCATGCACTGGGCCAAGACCATAAGGAAACAAAGAAAACAGACCTCTAAGTCTGACAATAATATCCAAAATCTTTACTAACATTCAACTTCTGACAGAATTCCCTAGACGCTACAGGACTTGGCTCTGACACGACCAAGAGCAGTTACTGAGGCAGAAGAGTGCCAGCATTCAGACCCCAAATTCCAGAGGCACCTGAACACACCCAAAACATGGCCAAGAAACAGGCAGCGATGAGAACAGCCAGGCCAGTGCTTTCATTCAGAAACATGGACTGAGAAAGAAGACCACGTACCATCCTTTGAAAAGGGGGGAGAACGCGGGTTCCTTCCTGACTGCCTTAACCACTGCACTCTGCAGAGCAAAACAGATCTCCCCTTAAAAAAAATGAAAAAAAAAAACATACACCACAAAAAAAAAAAAGAACCAGGAGTATTCAGTCCTCTGATATACACCAGCAAGAAGAGGCAGAGAAAGCAAATTAGCACTTTCTCTTGCAACCATTCGTCTGCTGCCCTAAATGCAGACAACCCCATCGCACCCACCCGCAACAGCCGGGGGCTGCAGCCACCTTCACTCCAGGACAGCACTCAGAACCGTAAATTCCCAGTAGAGATAAAACCTAAACTCTGATGCTTCCTTCCCCAGCTTAAATCCGAATAACTGACAGGCAGGAAGGCTCTTCTGCTGAGCTCGTAGCACTCCGCTCAGATTGGCAGAGTTGAGGCTGCTAAAAATCACAATTCCCCAGTAACACCGCCCGACTTGATTCTGGCAGGCCACCAGCAGTCCTGAAGATTTAATTAGTGCTGTGTAGCCACTGTGACTGCTCTCCTCTTCTGCAGCCCCTGCAGATGGAACACAAACAAAACAGATCTTCCACCTCCTCTTTTTTCTTTTTTTCCTTCTCATCTCCATCAAATGCTTATCCGACTACATAAACTGTATGGGAAATCCACAGACCAATTCAAAATGAACTTCTCAGAAAACTTGAGGAAGTCCACTCGTTATATTACACAAAGCTCCCTTGGAGAGATGACACCAGGATACAGCAAGGACCAGGCAGAGCATGAAGTTGGAACAATGCTCACGTTTGGGCATGCGAAGTGTAAAGCGGAGTTCCTTCTGCATTCCTGCACGTGATGTAACTTTAACCATCATTTTAACATACAGAAATAACCACACACCGTTTTTTGTGTTTTATATAGGACAGGAGGGTAGGAAAAGCTACAGCCCCAGGGTGTGGCAGATCAGCACTCCAGCACCTCCAACGCAGGAAGAACACACAGACAAGAGGCAAAGATCAACAGAAGAGGCCTGAAGGCTCTCACGAGCGGACCACCAGGTATCACCCAGGCCCTCAGCTCCAGCCCTGACTTTCTCAAATACTCCCAACGTGACATTGTGCAGGTCATTTCAGCTTTCTCAATTCTCCTAGCTGGAACAGGAAAAAAAACTATTAAAATATTTCACACTAAAACTATTAAAAGACATCGCACGCCCCTCTTGCCAAGGCGAGGCTCTTACGCTGCCCGGAGCACCTGACATCTATTTGACAGCCTCTCAAGCCTGGTGCAATCTAAACCCTCGCTCTAGTCTCAACTTTTGTTTGCTTCTACGTGGGAAACTAGTTGCCAAGTAGCTTTAGTCTACAATTTATGCTTCAAATTGGAACATAAAATATGTAAGTGCCATATATATATTTGCCAATTTTATTAGTCTCATCTCAGAGAGCTCCGTTCGAGTAAGTAGCTGTTCCGAAGCCACTAGAGACTCGTACTGAGGACTACTCACAGGAGTAAAAATCTGCATAAGAAAGCCCTTAGTTCATAGTCCAAGAATTTAAACTGTAGTTAAAGGTGCCATGGGAATTACACCACCATTTTAATTAAATGCTGTAAGATCCTGCAGACAGATTCAAGATTAGCACCATCTGTTTTGGTTACAGGGTTTCATTTCACTACATCATCCTCACACAGCAACAAAATACCACTTCACACTCTGCTCGAGCCACTCAAATACCAGACAAAATTTACGCCACCCTGACACACCTCGGTACGAAGGGAGGACAAAAGGATGGAGACAGAGGGACTGAGGAGCGCTGCAGACGCGTGCCTCCAGCGGGGCAAACAGCACACGCCGACAGCAACTCTCGTCCCCCACTCCCACTGAAATAAAATATTTAGTAACATCTGCCGAAGTCCCTGTCAAGTGAATAGAAAGAACAAAGGCAAGAAAAATAATGTACACACGCACACATCCCCCAAGGAACAGAGGAGACGGCTTAGCTAAAAAGATGCTTTTTTGGGTCGTGCGAGTGGCTACAGCCAGACTGAAGCAGCAGCAAGCAGCTGCAGGCAGACATTGTCTCCTACCTCTCACACTCCCGGCTCTGTAACTCTTTTGGTTTCAAAGCAACAATAATAAAACAAATCCTCCCCAACACTGTGCGGTCTCCTGAAATCAGGCCGTTTAATGAAGCACATATTATCACTCCCCTCTTTACCCTCTCCATTGGAAAGAAGGAGAGTGGTTTGTGTTCCCTTCCCTCGGGGCTTACCCCTCCTGTCCCTGGGAACGACAGGAACCCCACGGCATCAAAGCAGCCTCGTCCCATGCCACACACGCTGCGTTGAGCTCCACAGGGCATTCCTGCAAGAAACTGGCAGGCCGGTACCGGCTGGAGTGACTGCGCAAACAAAATCCTACACTAGTCTTTTTCATACTTCGAATTCAAGATTAAAAATAAATAAATAAATAAAAAACCAACAAATTTGAAGACATATCATATTGAAACGGCCTTCACACGGCCAACAGAAAGTCCATGTGATGCTGAACCTTTCAAAGAGCGGAGCCATCAGCCGGGCTGAGCGCCATTCCCATGCATGCACCTGATCGGCAGCAGAACGACGCCGGACTTTATTCCCTTCCTTCTCCACACACACTGTCAAGTGGCTGGAAAACAAAGGAGAGCCACTAACAATCTTTTAAAAAAGGATGAACGAGTTACCCCTTTTTTGTTCATTTCTCCTCAAAAGCCAGCAAGCACCTGAGTACGCCCCGGCTCGCAGCAGCAGCGTGCCCCCAGCTGCTTTCTGCCAGATCCCTCTCCGTTTCACGCTGCCCTCTCCGCGCGGAGCAGATTATCTGAGCGCTGCTGCTTCGGAGCTGTTGGTGACGAGCAGCAGCATCAGGGTACTCATAGGTCATCTTTTATCTTTGCAAGTCTCGGTGAAGGATTTAGCTGTAAGCAAAATCCTATTATCAGAAGTACTCCTGATGGAGTCCTGTGCCTGAGAACATTGCAGGTACCGCATCATGGTCCTGACAACCAGAAAACCACGATATTTAGAACAAAGTCCACACGTACCATTGGCAAGAGCCGCAAACAGTGGGAGCTGCTATGCCTAAAAACTAACCAGTAGTGACAGAAATGATTTTCTTCCCTTCTCCTAGATGTCAGCGCAACCCCGTGTGAGAAGAGGCAGCTAGGAAGATGAACAGATTGCTCCACAAAAGTCACACCAGTCTCAATGGGAATTTAAGGTGGTCACCATCCTTCCCAGTGGAGAACATAAACGGGCTCCAGTTTAATGCTCGTTTCAGCAGACCTAGCAGATGGAGAAGCTGCCAAAGAATTTGAGTGGCAATCACAAAAGAAAGTAGCCTGATACAAAGGCCCAAACTGCTGATACGTACCCCAACAGTCACAGAACCGCAGGGTTAAATAGCAAAATGAAAAGTCTGACATACAGCAGAAGGAGCGCACGATGACAGAAAGAACAGCACCTTCCTGGAGTCCAGCATCTCAGCTATAACCCAGAATTTCTTAAAGCTTCCATTGGAGAAGGAAAAGCTGTGGAAATGGAAGACCTTAATAATTATTCTCAAGCATTTATTAGAAATCAGCATATACTTTATTAATAAAGAAGCCAAATAAGCACCTGCCATGAGGGAAAAGCACTCCTGCAGGTAAATAGCCACTCGACATGAAAATTTGTCCACTTTCACAGCAGAAAACACCTGGAATCAATGCATAGAAAAGTGTTTTTCAAAATTTTCACAGATGATAAAATGAAGGGGGAGAGGAAGAAACCTGCTAAACAACGAAATCTGCTTACAAAATTAGAGTAGGAAGGATAAGAGCACACCGAGAAGAGCTTAAAGATTTCACACAGTGGAAGAAATCTACACTGAATTAACACACTGACTTGAAAAGGGTGGCATAAATCAGGAGCAGGGTTTACACAAGCAATAAAAAAAATAAGGAATTTTTTGGAAGACGACCTTTAGGGTACATCAACAACTTTCTGCTGCAGCAAATGGCTTTGCTTAGCCGATCTCCAGCCCCTTAACTGCACAGTGCCAAACTGCTGCCTGGTGCTCCAGCCCTCTTCCCTCCACCATAAAGACAGCGACGAGCTTCACCAGAGACGTACGAGGATAATGCGATAAGCGTGGCTGGCAGCCAAAGGGCTGAGATTTAGCCACTACTTGAAAAGACGCTTTCAAGTCAAAAATATTCGAGATACACAAGATAAGGAAACTGAAATACGATCGCAACATCTCAGGTAGGCACGTGACCCAGTCTCACAGGCTTGCAGCCGCACGCACCCCGCTTACCGGTCTGAGTGCAACAACTGGGACGCTGTCACGTCAGAGCCACGGCACGAGAAAGGGAAACTGAGAAGCCAATTTCAGCAACGAAACAGGTAGCAAATAGGTAGGAACGCAGATTTCACTGGGCGCTACTAGGTGAGATCTATCTGCCCACACGGATAACATGCCTACCCCTTAAACCAAAACCAGACAAAAGTATTTAAAAACAAGCTATGGGGGGGTTTGATTTTGGTTTGAGCATTTTTATGGGGAAGAGGGGAAGGGGAATGAAGCTTACCCATGTCAGAAGTGAGCAGGGAGAACAAACAAACATCTATCAATGCATGCTGTATAACGTCTGGAAGCACAACGTCTTCTCCAGGTCAACAGACAGAAGGAACTGAACGCTTTATTTATATTTTAACAGACCCTAGGTTTACATGTTTACTAACCTGTAATCCAGCTCCTATGATAGCTTGTAAAACTCTGCTTTTGTGGCTGATGCACTTAAACGAGATTTGTGGTGAGGTCTCCCTAACACTACGTTCTCTGAACCTCTGCAGGTCAGGCTATGCCACGATTTTACTGAGCAGGCCAAAAGATAGCACCGAGTTCCACAGCACTCCAGCCAGTTTCTTCACAAAAGGGAACCCATTACATTTTGCTTCCGAGCAGACAGCTGAGAACAGATAATAAAACGAGGACTACCACTGCACTCTTCAGCCACTTCAGATAGCGCACAAAAGAAAGCAAACAAATGTGCAACGCGCTAACCAAATAATCCCTTCCCTCGCTCTAGAGGGAGTGAATGATTAGGTTTCCACGTTCCCTTCAAAAGGCCACAATCAAACTAAGTAACTGCCCACTTTCCAAATTTTAAAATAAATAAATCCCCTCTCACAGAAAAGAAGTTGTCCAGAAGTTGAAAGAATACAAAAGACATGTCAACAGCAACAGGAGAGAAATTAAAAGCAAATCTGCAAGTAAACGAAGGAATCTTCTCTCTTCCCCAACTTTAACTTTTTATTTTTAACTGAAGGAAGGAAATATCAAACATCAGAGTCATACAATGGACTATCAGATGTTTCCCAAACCAAGTAATCTGACATATGGGCAGTAAAAAAGGAGGAGGAGGGGGAGAGGAAATAACAACCCAAGCAGAGTAAACTTTGGCCTACTGAGTTAAAGACTGCAGTTCCTTTTCTTCCCTTATAAAAAAGGCATCTCAGAGCTGAGAACTCGAACATTTTTGAACACCACATCTAAGAGCAGCTGCTTCGTGACCACCAGCAGCAGCTCACGTGGTTGCTTCGCGCTGCCTGCCCCAACTGGCCCTGGCCCAGCCTCCTTGCCGCAAGCTGGGCCGGTCGCGGAGGCACAGCCGTCCGCTCAAAGGGGACAGCATCAACACCATCCACTCTCAACGGGGACAGCAAGGAATGATCGAACTGGTAGGCAGCCTGCCAAAGGCCCTTAGCCCTAAAAAAAAGGAAAGAAAAAGGAAAAGCCTTCCCCTCTCAAGAATTCTTCCATATGAATCTTCCTTAATCTAGAAAGAAGTGCATAAATCCACTACATGACTGGTCACGTAGATTCACTTGGCCAGCTTTCTTACTGTCACTCCTGCAAATACAAAGATCCAGCACCTTTTACCAACAGGAAATTCTGGAAGTTCAGAGAACTCAAGCTAAAATTGTATTAAAACACACAATCAGAATTAAATAAATCAGAAACACCAGGCTAACAATGAAACCAGCAAATTCAGAACCAAGTAGTTTAACAAATTAACCTACTCTGCCAGCAGATAAATTAGTTTTTGCATAAAAGCGTTTGGCATGGTTACTGCAAGGCATTCCTGGAATTGATTTCATAGCTCGCCTAGCCCCAGCTACAAATTCGGTAGCGGTGCGGACCATCTATGACTGTGAACCGAGACTTCGAAAAACCCGACCCTAAGCAAGTGCAGATGTACCAGACGAGATCTGAAAGCTTCCGAGTAAACTAGAGACTCCAAGGAGAAAAAAAAATAAGGTTTTGTACTGACACAAACCAACACATTTTGAAACTTGTATCTCATACCCGTTAGCTCGGAAAGCACCGTTACCAAAAAACAGAGGACTGCAAACGCCTGGATCAGTAGTACAGAGGAGTTTACCTCCAGCTTTTCTTCTTGAGCCTCTGTCCTGTCAAAATCCTATCTTTTATGCACAAACATAGGGCAGTAAGAACAAAGTATTGACTGCAGCATAACTCTTTTGCAACTAAAGGATGAATTAAGTAGAGTTTTACTGAACAAGCTTTAAGCAGCCTTCTCTGACACACGGACTGGGGTCACGAAGCCACTCGGACTTGGCTGCTACCCACACTGCTGCCGAAGGCTGGCAGGGAGAAAGGGGTCAGGGGTACAGGGCAAGAGCTCAGAGAAAGGTTTTCACTATGTCAGTGGCCTGATCTGGGCTTAAACGTGAGCTCGTGAATCCTTTCATGGTCACTAAGGCATGGAAAAGAACGAAGGGGGAGGGAGAAAAATGAAAGGGTCAAGGGGAAGCACATCTTTTCCCTGTAATTATTTTCCTTTCATAGAAAGCTGAGAGCGGTACGTTGCCCTGCAACAGTGGTCGGAGAGAGAAGGAAGTACCTAGAAGTCATACAGAAATAAAAGCATGTCATATCTTACATTAAAAAATTAATTTCAGAGGACCAGCCATTTTTTTCCATTTTCATAGGTTAATTATATTCATTCCTTAGCACGGGGACAAGGCCTTTGCGTATGTTTGACCTCATCTGTGTTAATCACAAACGTAAATATTGCCTAGAGGCATGTTATACAACAGCAACACACAAAATTTCCTGTTTCAAAGAAACAAAGGAGAGAACGCCACTAAAAGCTCAAGTCATATTTCCATACACACCATCGCAATTCTGCTTTGGAAAGTTAATTAAGCCACAGATGACTCAGTGAGAAATAACACTGTTCAACAGACTGAGGTAGGAAGCGAGTCAGGATTTATCAAAACTAATCAAAAATCCCCAAACAAGCCAACAGAAAGAGCGCTTAGACCTCTTCGGTTTGTCATCTACGAAAACACAGGCGTCATGTTATTGAGTAACAAGCAAAGAAAGCTCCTGACCCAAAAGTTAAACTTACCACGAGGCAAAAGGGTCTGTTTTCAGTCGTCATCACCATTTTGGAGCACGGAAACCCCAGACCACGTAACTCACTGAAGCCCCAGCAGGAAGCGACACACGCGGTTGTCGGGAGCATCACACACGCACCTCGCAGCGCCCGCGGAGGGAATCTAGCTCAGCACCGTGTTTGAGGGGTGCTGTGGGGTCTGGTAGAGGAGTATGTCTTTATTAGCTGGTTTCTCTTGGAAACTGCCAGTTGACGGCAGGAAATGCAGGGAGAGAGGAGCTTCAAATGCACGCAGTTGTGAAGCTTGTGCTGAGCAAGAAGGATGCCCGCCGTGTAAATACACGCTCTGTATAAACAAATCAAGGAGGGCTGGGATGTGGGAAAACACTCGTGCACTTTAAAAACTGGCAGGATAATACTCGAACAAGCATGCTTCTCATCAGTGCAGTATTTTTTTCATATTATTTGTGTTACCATGGCACCATCAGGTCCCAAATCCCACTGTGCTGGACTCTGCAGGAAAACAGCAGCACACAGCTCACACAGAGAACACCAAGCAGGGAAGGAATACACGGATAGGAAGAGTACAAAGCTGAGCTGGTCGGCCTCGGGCAAGTGCCGGGACAGACCTGCACCCAGCCGGAGCCACTCGGTTGCCTGCAGGCATCACACACACATACTCAAGATGAAGAAGGGTTCAGGACAGCAGTTGAGTCCGTGGGCATCGACTCGTAACCTTCCTCAAACACCATGAGCTAGGGAAACAATCGGAAGATGGTTGTTGGTCGTTTACATTTGATGACAACAGCACCTACGGGAGTTAGGATTCACTTGGTACAAAACAAAAATAAAGGCAGAGACGGAACAGGGCTGATGCCTTTGGAAGAAGTCCCAGTAATGCAGGAGATGCAAGAGCAAGGGAAGACAACGAGAGAAAGCAGAGGCACAACGTGGTCCCAGCCACAGAGAGGGACAGAAAACTGTAGCAGTGTTCTCAGTACGAGCAGGGATGGTTTAGGCAAACGGATTAAGGGATGCTGCCACAGCAAAGGGGGTAGAAGTGAGGACGAGGGGGGGATTCCCTGCAGAGCCCAAGGCAGAGCAGAGACAGAAGGCTGAGAGCTCTCAGCAACCAGAAGCTTTGCCCCACAAGCACCAGTGTTGGGCTGATTACAAAGTACACCATGCCTGTAACATGGATACCCCCAGGCATTTAAAGAGCAGTCTATCTACACACACACCCTTCACCAAGGCATAGCATTTGTGAATAATTAGAGATACAAAAAAAAGGGAAGAACATCCATAAAAATTCCTTTTTCATGTAGTGACCAACCCGATCCAGCTAGCAGTCAGCAGCTATCTCACCAAAGTTTCTTCCCTGAAGATTAAAGATTTCAGTTTCTATAGATTTCTTCAAGATAATTGCGTTGTGAAGAAGGAAAATAATAGAAGAAAGGTCTACATCTAGGGTTAAAGAGTTCCTTCTTTAATCTCTTTCACATGAGGAAGTGCTCTCAGAAGCAGAGGGGAAAGAAAAAAAAAACTTGGGATCAAAACATTGAGAACCGGGGTTCTGATGTCAATGCTGCGCCAGTTACGGAGAAAAATCCAGAAAGGTTTTTTCAGCTAGTGTTAGAGCAAGTGGAAGTTGTGATTCCTAACAAAAAACCCTAGATCAGCAGGTCAGGCACATCACTGCAATGTGAGTATTCTCTGAGTTGTGCTAATGCTGACAGCAGCCCTGTCTCCAAAGGACTCATGCGGCTACAAGAAGCAGGACGTGGTCCTTGGTCAAAGTTTCCCAGCCTCGTGTGTGTGCTCAGAACCTCCTCAGGAGGTCAAGAAATCCTCCCTCAAATACTTCCCAACGGCTAGGACCCTTGGGCACACCTTGTCCTGATGTGCAAATAAAACTCCTCTTGATTTTCCTTGTGTGTTACTCAGAAGAGGTTGGTTACCCGACACATCAACTCCATCCCCAAGGGGGGCAAGCTAAAGGTAGCACCGCCCTGAAGGTCACTCTGCCCCAACCTCTTTGGGACCTGCATGTATTTTCTTTAACCTCACACCAAGAGGGACACCGTTAAACTCCTGAATACTCTCCGACAGGACAAAAAAGCCTAACCCCGGAGATTCTTCAAACTCCAAATAAATAATCTCCTATGAGATTGAAGTGAGCAAGTTTTCTAATACAGCTTTCCGACTTCTACCCTGTTACCCAATGAAATTCAGAAGAAAAACTAACTGCAGAATCCAATACTGCTGGGAAATTTCAGAAGTTAATTCCATTTCTTAAAAATATATTCGTAAAGTGACACCTCCATAAAAAGGGAAACAAGCACAGTACCTACCACGCAGACAGGTAGCATCCTACCTGCCTTGGAGCCCCGCGTTTGTAACCAAGAGCTAATGCCGGTTCATTTCCTACTGCTTATGGATTTGGTCGGGTAATCAACCCTTTACTGACGATTATGCACCACCGAAGAGGACCAAGAGAACCACTACAGCAAGCTCTGCATTCCTGATCATCGCTTTCGGATGCCACAAAAACCTTTAAGCACAAATTTCCATCACCCTCTCGGATCCCCTTGGCCCCTTTCAGTTTCACTACAAAAACAGCCACCAGACCCACTGATCGAAGTCAGCTGTCACTGCTGGTGAGCTGAAGGCAGAACCCCCCCAGGGAACCTGTAAGTTCGACAAGTGCTCCCGACCTCTTTGCTAGCGGACGCTACGAAGCATTACATAAACTCGTATCGCTTCCCAAGCACACCATCGTCTTTTCCAGGCTGAAGCCTCCCACAGCAGCTAACCTTCCATCACACTGCTCCACATTTTAAGTCACTCCTGACACCTTGCTGCCCGCTGTCTCCAGCCACGGCACACGAGGTGTTGTGCAACCTCGGCCCCGTTTCAGAGCGCGGCTCGTGCCTGTTATCACCACAGCGGCCCAGCCGGACAGGTGAGGAAACGTCTCGGCGCCTCATGCAAGCCTTTGCGTGATTAACCCTTATGCACAGGAAGAACCAAATTAATTTCAGCAAGGCTACCTGTGTGATTCAGGATTATTCAGAGGAGGACGGTATTAAAACTCCAGGCCCAGCGTGTTACCTCGCGGCGTTTTGTCTGGAGATAGTTAATAGCCAACTCTTCATTAGGATTTAAATAAACCGACCCTTAACACTTTCTTATTAAGTCATGTTTTGACAAAGTCTTTTTCCCAAAACAGCAGCAGACATTTTGACTGCTGCCGAAACAGTTCGGATAAATACAATTTCTTCTGCTGGGCTGGAAGCGCAGCCGTCGGTGTGTTTTAATGAGCCCATCGCTCCGCAGAGCGCAGACAAGTTCTCAGCCGAGGTGCACTCCGATGACAAATAGCCAGAGCGACCCTTGCATCATCTTGCTCACAGACGCTTGACACTGACAGCAGAAGCCCCGAAGTCTTTGTGCACGCTGCCTTGCCCAGCGGAGCACGCACACCACCCCGATTTCTCCAAGGGCGCCGGATTCCTGCCTCGGCGCAGAACAAAGCAGGGCGCAGGCTGCAGCCCTGCGCATCGCCGCGTGCGGGGGGACACCTCACGACACGCAGCCGCGCGAGCCCGAGAGCTCTTTCAGCGACTGGATGCTCTGAGCTGGTTTGTGAGACTCATGTCAGACAACACCTTCTCCTCACGTGAAATGTTGTGAGCTACAGACCTGTGCATCTTCTGGACGTCACCGGTAAAGCAGAATCGGTTACTAGAAAGCTTTAGGCAATATTTTTCATACAAACACAAAATACTTTCAGAAAATATTTCCCCTGAAGAGATTCAAATAAAAAGCGGTGTCTGTCATCTCTCTAAGCCGCCTGCAGCTGACAGAAAAATAAGCGACAAATCCCGAACTGCCAGAACAGCCAAATCCGTGACAGCGACCAGCACAACTCACGGCAGAGCCTGGGCTGCTCTGGGCGGGGAAGACGGCGCTCCTCGGAAACCAGCGCTCGTGGGAAGAAGTGTGCCTCACCACGAGCACGCAGACATCCTATTTCTGAGCTGCAGCTCTCCAGGCGAGAGCATTCCTTCTCGATTCCAGCCCAAAACAAAGCGGGAGATAAACAATGACCTCTAGCAGCCAGCGCCTACCAGCAGGACGGGTTTAGGACAGCGTCGCAATTCACCGCGCGCCTCCAGACGGGTGATTTCGCTATCCGGCTGGCGGGGCTGTGCACCCTTTTCTTCTGCTGCACTGCAAAAGTAAATGATTGGCAACAGCTTCTCTAATTAGTAATCCAGACTACTGTAGCTTTAACACTTCATAAATTTTTCAAAGAATATGACAATCTGAGGTGAAAAGGTCAATGCTGTCGGCCACAGGTTCCCAGTCAGTATTTCCTTTCCCAGTACCACTGGTCCATAAGCCTCAAACACTGATGTAACGGAAAATAACTCAGGCTAATAGTCACCGTGCGTTTGTATATGTGTGTGGATATACATTAAAAGATACTATTTAATGGGATATTTTTGCACGTAGAGCCAGGAAACAATAAAAGCATTGCAGTTTGATGCCCGGCGCCACACAACAGGTACGGAGAGCTCCCACAAAATCACACGGGAGATTAAAGGGTGGCATGTTAAACTCATTATTATCAAGCCCACCTGCAAAAGAATTTGGCTGGATTTATTTTGACAGTGTTATGCACCCATGTAAAGATCAACGTTTCCCTAGTAGGGAGAAAAACAAAGCAGACAGACCAAACCACAACGACTAAGAAATAACCCCACATTGTAACGCTTGCTAATTGCACACCGCCAATTAATGGTGCCAATGACAGATCTGCAGTTTGCAGCTACATGAAGTTATGCTCCTCAGAAACACGCTAATCAATTTGCCGTGAATAAACGGGGACCTCGCAACTCTACAGTAAACGATAAACATTCACTACCTTCCTCTTACAACCTTATACAATCGTGTCCCTCGTGCTTATTGTTTTTTCTCTGTGTGTATTCAGGAGCACTGCAACAATCCCCGCACCTCCCCACACATAGCGCTGCGATACGCCGCTGTCCCAGAAAACTGTCAAGCAGAAGCCTACGTACAAGCCTAAGTAACGTAGAAGTTCATCAAAGAGCCAAAAATAAGAACGGCGTTTATTCTCACGGAAGAATCTCTGGGCCAGTTTCCTAGCAGCATAAGTGACGACAGCTCTTGTCCCAAATTCTCAGTAGGTATGAGGAAAATACGGAAGGCATACAGACATAAACAAGCCAACAGAAGCAACATAACAAATGTACAGCAATAGAAAGAAAAAAATATTTAATATTGATCATTCATGTTTTGAGTTCATTTTTTTCCCCTTAATTCATATAAGAAAGCTGACAATAGTCTCTTCCTTTCTGTTGGGAAAAAAACAGACCTACAACTCAACGTGTTCACCCACCTCCAACTCTTGCAGAGCACCGGCTAAGGGAGATGCTACCCACCCAGAGCTTGTGTACTCCACGGCCAAGCCTCCGTTCCAAGTTTGTGGCAGCCGTACCACGCCACGCAGCAGGAGCTCCTCCTTCCCCCTGCCCCAGCAGCAGAAGGCTGGGGCTGATCCAGCAGCCCTCCCACTCACCCGCCTGCTGCCCCGCCACAAGGGACGCGGCTCCTGCAGGTGGCAGGTAAAAAACAAGGCACGGCAACAACCCCATTTCCAAGCGGCCTTGCCCTCAGACGGAAACAGACCGTTTTCTCGCTTTAAATTTAGCTCACGAAGCTGCAGCTGGCTGATAACGTAATTCCTGCAGCGTTAAAACCAACCGAGCCGAGCACAAAGTTGCCGATGGCCAACGAGACGGGAGGATGACATCTCCGCTACCCGCCTAACCACCAGAGCCCATTTTCGGCTGCTTCCCTCCAGCGAGGAAAATAAAACACAAACACCCAGCATTTCTGCCCACCCGAGCCCCATACACACAGCGGCAGGGCAGAGGCCCCCAGCCCTCGCAATGGCGCTTGTCCCCTCCAGCGGGGCCCCCCCAGGCTGGCAGCGCCTTACCGGGGAGGGGGCCGCTCCATCCGGCTCCTGCCCCCCAGCAGCCGTGCGGGGAAGGGCGCAGCGGCAGCGGCACGAAGCAGCCCCGGGGCGCCGAGCCGAGGGAGGAGCCAGCGGGAGGAGC
>CM021779.1:5746768-5800410 GCA_011076525.1 Nettapus auritus | reverse complement strand
GGGGGGGGGGAGCATGGAAATGGGGGGAAGGGGCGGCTGGTGGGCACCCCGTCCGGGTAGCGGCTGCAGGAGGGGGCGACACGCGCACAGTGAAGCTGTCTCGTGTCATTATTGAGGATTTTGTTCATAAGAAACCCCAAATCTGGGGGTTTTTCAAGGTCCCCAGTGTCCCGCTGGGTCCAGCCCTCAGGAACCCACAGGTGCAGGTCACAGCCCAGCAGCACGAACGTCACACGGACCGGCTGCTGCTCCCTGCACGGGGGACACAAAGCGACTGTCACCGTCCAAAACACAAAGTTTGGTTAGAAACTTAAGCTTTGGGACAGAACTAGGATCATAGGATCTATAGGATCTATAGAACCATAGAATCTATAGTCATAGTCTATAAAATGTGTAGTATCTGTAGAATCATAGGATCAGAGAATCTGTAGAATCACAGAATCTATAGAAGCTATAGGATGTACCGAATCAGAATCTACAGAATCTGTAGAATCATAGGATCATAGAACCTATAGAATCTACAGGATCTATAGAATCATAGCATCTACAGAATCTATAGGATCATAGGATCGTAGAATCTATAGAATCATAGGACCTATAGAATCATTCTGTGCTTCCGTAGAAAATGCAGCTCGCTTTCAGTGCTGTCATTCAGTGGGAAAAGTTTTCCCTCCTTGCCTAATGGCAGCTTTCCTTATCATGATTTTTAATCTTATTTAGGCTTTTATTATTTTTTTTTCAATTTATTTTCTTTGTAATAAATTAAGAAGATTAGCATCTGTTCTAATGACTGAATGGCATTTGTTTGGACTTACGTCATAGTAACAAATCTCTAAGACAAACAGGCATCACTACCTTTCACCCAACTTACGCACACAGCGAGGGAGAGAATTTGGGCTAAAAGAAAATTTCCACCCAGGCCGGCGTTCTCCCACCGCGCGATCTGCCGCTGACAAATCTGTTGTGCCCCGTTCGCGTCACTGTCACACCGAACAGGATTCTGTCCTGCAAAGACTGGGGCTATGCTGGTGTTTTCAAACACGCTATTTAAATATTCACATTCAGCTACAGGTGCACTTTTTTATTTTTACTTTTAAACATACTAGATCACCAAATAACTCCAAACTCACCCTAGGGAGAGACTTTTACCCTCCTTCATTTCATGTAGGAGATCAAAGTGCCACAAAGGTGTTGTGAAAGCTCCTAATTGGTAAGGGACAAAGCTGACAAAGTAGTCAAACTGCCAATATTCTAAAAGCACTTGCTGCAAGCTGGTAATCCAGAAGCAGCAGAGTAGAGTACTCTGCTCCATATTACTCCCCTTTCTTTTGGAGACAAGTCTCATAAACAGAGAACACAATGTGACACCTGCAAATTTGTCAAGCAACACGTATTAACCACAAAGGTTGAAAAACACACCCTTCCACATCAATACACCACAGCTTCAGTTATAAGTCCAATTACTAAGTAATGCCTAGGGTACAACACTTTTAAAAAGCATCCGTTCCATTTCTGAAATAGAACATCCATTAACATGAAAAAAATAATGTTTTTCTTCTTATAAAAATATTTTGAAATCGAGGATCACTTTACTACTTATCCCAGAGAGCAACAACAGTGTGCAGCATTAGACACCGCAGAGCAGTGTGCTCATGTTTCCTCCATGCACTGCTTACCCTCGGTACACCCAGTTGTCAGCATTTCTCTTCTGCATCTTCCAAGCAGAGATGACTTAACTGTGCTTGATTTTCTCCTGATCTTAAGATAACCCCCACCGGGGCCTAACACATAATTCAAATCCGTTTTCGGGGAAGAAATGTTAACATACTCACACTGCTGCTTTGGCCATTTTTTCAGGATTCTTTTGAAAGCTAACAACTCTTTAAACTAAATATCTTTCAGTGTAATTACATTCTCTTTGCGAGTGAATGTTTTAAAGTCGAAGAGTTGCTGTTCTGTTTGCATTTGTGCAGCGCTATCAGCTGAAAGTTTTGGCCATGTCTCTGCATTGCAAAGTTCACTTTGTTTTTAAACTGCACAAAGATACCATCTCTTTAAGTCTTTTACTGGTTACTTGACTTCATATTATGTTCAATTTAATAGACATGAGAAGTCACTACCGCCTAATCATTCACTTCAGAGTACCAAACCAGGATTGCTGTCTTCCGTCAATAGTGTTACTTAGAACAGAAATTGTTCCACTTACAGATATCATATACAAACACAAGTGACACTTGCTCATGCATAATTATCCTAGATGGTATGTGGTAGAACGTGTTTCCCAACTCAGGGTATTCAAGTTTTATTCCCTGTTTTCTTCTACTGCCAACTTATCGATGAACAACACCATTGGGTTTCTTACCGTAACCCAACAACCATTTTTCTGTAGTAGCAAGGTATAGGAACTTTCTAATTAATATTGCCAGTGTATTAAACTGTAAGCAACAAGACCAAAACTCTGAACTAGAAAGGAGTTTCCAGCCTCCTGGAGGTCAGCTGTGTCACACTTACCCCTCACTAATGGTAATCGTTCTGGGAAGGAGCCAGTTACCTACCCCTCCAGACACCTCCCAGAACTAGAGTCCAAATAGCGATAGGCAAGATTATTTTGTTCTACAACACCTTACTAGAGCCTACAGTAATGATCAAACCTGTTCTTCCAGGAGGATGGCTCAGCAGTTTCGGAGACTTTGTTTTCACCAGCAGGTGTTGCTTCTGCTTCAAACTAAACATGGAGGAAAAAACAAAGATGTCAGGAAGCTAAAGTAAATCTAAAATGTCAAGCAATCACTTGGGTTTATTGTCATTAAAGTACGTCAACTTTGCTGTGCTTTTAAGCACCTCAGATTTATAACAAAAATATTTACTTGAGCAATACAACTGGCTTGAGCGCTGGATTCAGGCAGGGTTATGAGTTCGGCCCTTCTTACACCAGGAGCAGAACTGGAGGTCAGCCAAGTTTCATCAGTATCAAAAAGAAGTGTTTGGCATTTCACGTCAAAGATAACTCACTTCTAGGCAAAAGAAATGCTTAGAAGCCTAAGTTGCAAAAACATCCCCCTCTCAATTGTTGTTTCCAGTACAGTCATTATTGTCTAGATAGGCCCACGTGTTTATATGAGAATAAATCCAAAGCCTAACTGAAATGCAACAGTGGCAGCTGTACTACTGACTTTGTGTAATTCTACATCTTGTCATTTTCCAATTTTCTTAGAAATTATCCTCTTCTTTGACATCCAAGTATTACAAAGGCACAATCAATACAAATTACTTCAAAATGCAAGGCAGCAAAAATCAATAAGAGAAAGATAATCTTGTATTTCTCTGCTCAAATTTTATTTTTTAGTTGTATAGCTTAATAAAGATAAATCTATAAGGATTTTGCTAACTGAAGTCACATTTAGAAATCTAAGATTTGCAAACTTTTCATAAGGAAAATGAAAGGTTTATTTTAATGTTATCTATACTTGTGTTTGTTTTTTTAACCTCCAGGAATATAAAAGTAAGAGCTTGCTTGTTTTGACTGACAGTCTTGATAAAAAAGTTTCAGATAAATTCTGGTGAATTTTAGTCCTTAGCTGGAAGAGCAGCAAATGGATTATTATTATTTTTTTTAATGTTCCTATTTTTTCACACATTTGAGATAGAGACTATGGTTATTCATTTGCACATCTTCTAGCTTTTGTAGTGTAAGTAAGGATTGTCTTGCATCTAATTTAATCAAGCATCATTTTTGCCATTTCCCACATTTTCCTCTCCAGATTCCTACAATACACAGTAATGGAAAGGATAGGGTAGAGGAAAATGATGAGAACAAGATTATGAATATAATACATGTAAATGGTCTTAAACTTTTCTCCAAGTCAAAAAATAAAAATTTAAAAAAAAAAATTGTTTAGATCCCCCGCCCACCCATGAGATGCTCTGAAATGAAATTTACTCAATTTAGTGATTTCAAAACCCCGACAATTTTAGAAGTTCATTGTCCGTGATTCATGTCATTTGTTACTGCATGTTTTTGCAATACAGTGCAGCTGAACAGGCTAATTTCAAACATGTTTCCAGTAGGCTCATTGTCTACTTTTTATGAGGCTGCATACATTTCTTAAGTGTTTTTTAATTTATCCAGTAATTACATTTTTTGTTCAAGTGGTTATGAATAAGAACACATAATGGTTTTGTTTTTAAACCAAATGTCTTTACTTCCACAAATTGAAGACTTAAAAGAAAAGAAAAATAGTTCACTGACATTAATAAATTAACAGCATTTAATTTTAACATTAAAAAATCAAAATTAAAAAAAAATCATGTATTAAATCAATACTAAACAGTCCTTTGGGATATTTTTTTAAACATTCATAATCTAGAGATTGCATGTTAAGTAACCTTTTAATATCGTTAAGATATATGACTGGCTATATTAGTAAGTTTATTCCTCGTATCAATAAAGATAAAAAATTACCTCAGTTTTACAAGATACGGTGTTTCTGAAGGGAGGTACTTCTACCTATGAGGAAAATAAATACATCAATAAAATATTTGTTTGTAGAGAAGTAGTACCTGAGGCCCACAGTTTAAGCCCAGCTTGCGATTAGACTGTGGCCTTTGAATTAGTCATCCTTGTTCGCCATCGTTATCAATAAACACTGCAAGATAAATCCAGGCGGTCTGTTTATGATCACCCCTAAGTAGAGAAATAGCTATAGACACTCTGTATATTTTTAATCAAAACGAGTAGCAGATTATTTTATCGTGCAAAAAAGCAATACAACCACATCCCACGTGACTCCAAACCTTCCCAAGAGAGGCTGTCCGAGGTGTTTTCATGTTCTCTGGTACCGAAGTGTTGTACTTTGGCAATCAACAGCAGCAGGGATCATCTGCTGGGACTTCACGGAGTTTCTGTTCCTCGTCCTGGATAAGGAAAAGATCAAACATTGGCTACTGCCAGATGTGATGTCAGACTGCCCCAGCTGTTATTCTGCAAATGCCCTCACAAACAAACTGCTTCACCCCACTAAATCTGGTGATGTCATTGGGATTTCTTAGGTGAACAAACCTCACATGGCACAGCTGCCTCAGGGTCAGGCCCTGGTGGGGGTTCAGAAAAGCATGCATAAGGCAGAAGTCAATGTTTTAACACCTCTGAGAATTATACACCTGAAAATTCCCTGAAATTCACTTTATTTGCTCATAATGAAGACTGTAGTAACAGTGCCTATTAAGGAGTAGTTTGAGGAAAGGTTAATGACCTGGAAAGGCAGTTTTGGGAAGTTTTACACACCTGGAAGATAATGTTGAAAGAAATCTTCAAACTGTTTTAGAGGACACAGATTAACTGAAGGTCGTATCGTTCGCAAAGTGAAAAGAGAAGAAAAGTCCAGGTTAATAGGAGAGTCATAATTGCAATTACCATGAACCATTACACTTATCCTGGTGAAGCAAAAATCTGCACACGGGGTTACAAGAAAATGCTCCTATATTTTTATCAAAAGCCAGAGGAATTATCTTAGTATTTCTTCATTTTCTGGATTGTAAAAGAGAGAAGAGAGGCAGGAAAGGAAGCAGGGGCAGGCAAGAGGAGCCTAAGTAAGGTCTTTTACTGGCGAGGAAGAGCAAAGGTCATTACTTACTATTAGGGATGAAGTAGTAGCAGCAGCAGGGTAAGAGTGGTGATCAGTGATATGAGCAAAGGAATGAATGGCAAAAGAAGTGAAGGTGCCAGAGGTGCCTGATTTGTTATAAAGAGCAATATCAATAACACGGTGCCTTTACTAGTGACAGAAGTGAGGGAGTCGGGGACAAAGGATAGCTAACTTTAGTCATGCGAAGTTTAAGTTGCCAGCAAACAATTCAAGAAAAGAAAAGAAAAGAAAACTCCTTACAACGTAGTTTTTGATGGAAGGATAAAACCAGTTCAGGAGCAGAGAAGTACACTGATTTCTTTCCCATGTCATGGTGATATTTAGATGACATTTCAGGTATAACTGGAAGGGATGAATAAAACCATAGCCAAATGCAAACCGTTACTCCCAAGAAAATACCGTGCTAAAAATAAAAGTAGTTGAAAATAGTACTAAATAAGATTAATAATTAAAGCTTTAGGCAATCCCATATATGATGTCTAATCTGAAAGTCAAAATGCTATTGATGTGGTAGCAAGTTTTCACTTTAAAATATATATATACACCACAGGGACCTTTGCAAAGCCGACGTGTAAGTGGTGGAAGTCTCCACATGGGGTGATGGCCAGCAAGGACTTACAACAAGGGAGCTGCCCAAGGAGCGTGTTTATTTTTAGTTGGAGGTAAAGAACAGTTTTGTGCATCAGCATGCCCTTCTGGTTTCTGTGAGACACAATTGTAAATTCTCATTTAAATATTCTGCAGGACTGAGGCAAACGAGCTATTTGGAAAACCAGAAGGGAGAAAACGACAACTGAAAGTACTCCAGAATAAAAGGGGAGCGTGATTTAAGCAGAGCAAAATGGCAAATATTTTTTAATTGTAAATTACTTTTGAACTCAAAAGAGGAAAGAATTGTGATGTCTGCTAGATACCTTGCATTATGAATAAACATACCTGAGTTTCTAAAGGATTTAATAATCTAACATGAAGCTCCTACTAGCCCTCTAGGCAGAGAGTGGGCCTGTCGGGTCATGGTTTCATACCATCAAAGAGATAGATTTCATCTTTCAGATGTTGTTGTGCTCGCTTGGTAAGAATTCAGCTTATTAAAAGGTGTGAAATAAGATACAGGATAAAAATACTACAAGAGAAAAAAATTTAAAAGATTTAAGGCTAAAAGGCAAAGTAAATATGGAAATAACATTTGGCGAGCACATTCTGAGAACAAAACTCCAAGTTTATTCATTGGAATAGATCGCAGGGGAGGTCTGGATGGGTGATGTAGCTTGATGTGCTCTGACCTTGGAAGCAGGCAGTCAGGCAACACCCCGTGCTGCACATGTGGAATGTGCAGCTTTTGGCATGGGAGCTCAAATATTAAAATTGGCCCGTAAATCTGAGTACAGTTTTTAGTGTTTAAGAAATTTATTTTATCTGGATTAAAGTCCTCTTCCCCTTTGGCATTAGAAGGTGTTTATGGCTGTTAAAACAACAATTGCAAAATATTGCCCTGAAATACATATGGATTTATCCTGCCAAGCTTACAAGGTTTACTCTGCAGTTCAGAATTAAAAAATAAAAAAGTAAAAAGAAAAAAGAAAGAAAGAAAGAAAGAAAAAAGTCTGTCAGAGGCAGTATGGCCTTTCTAGACAAAGTGCAGGAAACATATAAGCAAATGGCATTTTTTTAATTCTAAAAATCATCTTACTTTACTGTGTCAGAAAAAGATAGGATAAAAGTTTTGTTATAAGCCCTAAGAAATCTTTGTTCTTCTTTAAGTCATGTTCAAGTTCTGTTACAATAGAGGAATGAAAAATGTGGCCTACGGTCTGTGATCACTGACCACATTAGAGCCTGAACCAATGAAGCTCTCGTGGGTTTCTGCTGCCAGTTTGTCTTTAGTTATCTCCTAACTCATCTCCCTTCAAATATTAATTCTTTCTTTTCTAGAAATACCCTTTCTCTTCTTGCAAATCGTGTAACTGTGAATAAAAGCTCTCCGAGAGCTGACTTTAACACATCCTTGTAATTTTAGGGCTATTTTGATTGTACTCTGATGTAAACAATTTCACACCCTGTTAAAAGAACGAAAACCAGGATTCTTTAGAAAACAGCATCACAGTAAAATCACAGTATACACTCAACTGAAGTGCTGCCTAACGCGTTTCTATATGGATATATGGGAAGAGTTGCCACCACCTGAAAACATGTGATAAACTCCTTCTAGACAACAGCTCCAGAACTTCAGGTCTTCCAGCAATCAGTGTGCAGATTCTTTGTAAGGAAGGGATCATTTTTAATATCTCATTGTACATATATCCATCAGTCATAGTCAAGTCATTACAGGCACTATTAAATTTGAATCGTAATTTTTCCTCTCCTCTTTCCTCTAGATTTGTTTTTCTTATCATTAAAAGTATACGTTATTGTGGCACCCCGGCTTTTTGTACTTCTAGATTTCTCAGGCTAAAAAGTTAGGTTGCAAACCGATGAGAGAAGAAACCACTGAACAAGTTTGGGACCTTAAAAGCGTTGTGCAGTTGTTCAGGCTGTATCCTGAACAAAACTGGGGGTGAACACAAACCAGTTTGAAGTAGACGGCATTGTCATAGACTTTGCTATTTAAAGAGAGAAGCTCATCTAAAAACTAAAAAAGCTAGTGAGTCACAGGTGCACTGACAAAAATGCAAAGGTTATGTCCATGAATTTCACTTTCCTCAGGCACACGCATTATAGTATTTGTATTAATTTCTACATTATTCACTTCTGATGCCTGTTCTCCCTTCTGTCCTTCCTTTCCCCCATCCTGCTCCAAATCTGGGAGTGTGAACAACTAGGGAGGACCCATTGGAGGCCCATCAGTGATAACGAGATTAAGTGAGAAATGTTCTGGTTTACATTCTGCTACTGCTCTCTTACTTCTTTAAGGCCCTTTTGTTCTGGACCCTAAGAATCAGGACTTCCTTTTGGCCACAAAGCTGTCAAGTTCACTCACAGCTCAGTTGTAAGGAATGTAAATCAGAGCAAATAGTGAGTTCTAGCTAAATTCTGTCTTCAAGCCACATATAAACTGTATTTTTATAGAAAACAAAACATACGGAAGATGATGTTTGCTCTGTGAAAGATCCAAGTACTAAAATAATTCATTAGATATCTTTGATGTTCATTTTTTTTCAGTTTTAAGCATTCAGTTATCCATCAACTGCAGATAAATGTTGTGCTGAAAGCTTTTGCTGAAATTCAGAGAATGAATAAAAGAATTAGAGGCACAGCACTTCCACAGATGCCCTGTGCTGACATCCCTATTTCCAAGCCTTGTTAAATGAAACAATTCATTTCTCTGTGATTTTAAGGTTTCACGGGCCCTAACCTTAAAAAGGAATTACAGAGGAAATCCTATTTTACTAGGATTTTTACAAGGATACTATTTTACATTCCTACTACTAACAACTTAAAAGATTAGTCTTAGAAGAAATTATACTCATAGGTAATAAAATATTTCAACTGCTTTTGATTTAATTACTCAGGAAACTAGCCACGGCTTGAAATGTTTGTTTAACGGGAACTTATCTTTCAGACTGCTGGGCAAGCTTAGAGATATCTGTTCTTCCTTCTGTTCTTCTGCAGGCCAGCGAATGCTGCTTTACTGCTTTTTTGGATTTTTCTGACAGAAACCACTCAGCTCAGGAAGAAACTGAAATGGCTGTCTTTGTTGTCTTTGACATGTGATAAAATGATTTTTACAGGTATATTTATTGTTTTCTTGCATGCAGCCTGAAGCCTCTTGGCCTCACTTGACGTACAACAAAACTAATACCTGCATATTATCTCAGTTAATAATTTTTGCTGAAAATCCTTTGACTGAGATTTGATGCAGAAGAGCGTTCAAAATGTGAATGGGTTTGCAAAACCAGATGGAAGGAGTAAGATCGACCTGGTTACGACAGCAGCAGGCTTTCTGGCCCAAAGCAGGAATTGTCCTTGCCTTCTTGTTCTTTACCATCTACTGCCTGCTTGGACTAAGAGCAGTTCATATTAGAAACCTGATTTTCTGAAGGCTGTAGATGATTTTGTTCTCCTCTAATCCGGGATGACCTTCGGTTTCCTGGCACACGGACACAACTTGGGCAAAGATCAACTTTGCTGATTTAAACAAAACCTTCCAGTCATATTAGGAAACAAGTAGTGGTTGTACTCACTGATTATTTTGCATTTATCCCGGCTTTTTGGGTACAGCCTTATTCTGAGATTCGTTTTGTTGTTTTTTTTGTGTGTTTTTTTTTTTTTAGTTAGAGGTACAGCAAGTGTTGCTAACAGAGATTTCTTAAGACGATTGACAAAGCTACAAGTCAGGCACACAGCAGTGTCTAAATTCTGTTCTAGAACTCAAAGCTAATACAGTGTTTGACAAAATACATTTGGTGCTCCAAATTCATACTTGGAAGAAATATTTTTGGGTAAAATCTAAACTAAAATCACAGCTGTTCAGCTTGAGGAAAATGAGAAAGTTAATCATGCTGCTGAATCTCTATTTTGTCTTTTAATGTTAGCCCAGGATGATGGACTGTACGAATGCATGCAAGTCTTTATTTTGTTGCTGTTCAGCACAGCAGACACAGAAAGTCTTTACTAACATCCAACAGGACACAGACCCCCCAGCTTGCAGGGTGAGCAAATTCCCAGTCTCTAGATCTCTCCCTCAGGGCATTAAGAACATGGAAGATAGCAAAACAAGAAAGGAATTGGGAGCGTAAGAGCTGGATAACATTTAAAGCATTATCCTCAATTCCCTTCATGGTTTTAGGGAAGTCAATTGGCTTCTGGATGTCTGTCTGTAATACAGGCCCAGTATTTCAGGTAATACTTGCAGATTTTAAACAAAGAATTACATCAGTGCTGTAAAAAATTATTCCAGAACACTGTTTTTGAAGTAATGATACCATGTATGTGCCAAAATCCAGTTTGCAGCTTCAGAGCAAGAAGTCCATCAGTTCCATCCCTTTGCAGACGCTGTGTCTACAGTGTTGTGCTTGCTTCTGCCGCCGACTAACACCTGAGGTCAAACTCTGTCATCATGCCCGCTGCCTGGATGCTGCTGTGTACTTTGGCTCCAGCCTGGGGTCATCCAGCAACCTCCCTATCAAGGACATTCCGGCACAGGGTGGGAATCAATACTCAGAACCTGCCTCTCAGCAGCAAGGGCACAAGTCCCCGGAGAGCATGTAAGCAGGCATTCAGACGGTACCAAAGGCAACAGAATTCCTTTAAGTTCAGTTTTTAAATACAATATGAGCTGTTGCACTTGAGCCTGCACACAAACTTTGCAGCCGAACAGCTGGGAAACCACTTCGGCATTGTTTGCGTCAATAAACACAAAACAATCGGGAGATGTATTCCATAACGATTGATGTCCCACCTCACTTCAGGAGAACCCACATTTAATAAAGCACTTGTAACGTCGCTGCAGAGTTCTGGCAGTCTGTTTAGACAAGGCACAACAGCCCAAGTCGGACGTACTGTACGTATCAAACCCAGTATTTGGTCAACAACATTCCTTCAGATCAAGTTTCATAAGTAGTGGTCAGCTACTCGGGCCGTGCAGAAATAAGTCCCGAACTGTGCTACCAGAACAGTTCCTGTCTCCTATAATTACTTCGACTTGGAGATGGCTGCCAAATTCTTCCCAGTGGACATATGGTCTCAGCAGGTAGGAACAGGCTGAAAGTGCTTTTCTTGCACTGACGTCAGTGGGGGAAGTACAACTGAATTCAGCTCCCACGAAAATTAAATATTACCTGACTATTGCCTCCTTTTCAAAAGAACAGTAGCTTGGCCTGCTTCTTTCTACAGCTTCCTGAGAGATCCTAATACTTCTTCTTCCAAATAGGAAGTGTCTTTACAGTTAATTAGAAGATAATACCAGTCAGCTTCTGCTAATTATTTGTATTTTCGCTTAACGCTTATAAATCTACTTGTTCAGGTATTATTACAAGCTAATATTTGTCTTGTAAGATGCATTACTCATTACAATTAGCAAGTAGAAATAGATTAGTCATGCGCAAACAATCTCATAAATGAAGTATTTATGCCCCCTTTGGGGATGGAAAGGAAGGTAATTTGATCCCTTTATGATTAGCAAGGGAAACCCGAGTTGTCTCCTCTATACACATCATTGTTTCAGGATTTCTTCTGGGGCAAACTAACTGGATGTGGGCTTCCTTTAAAGTCCAGTAGCACCGCTAGAAGCTGTGTTAGTGATTTAATGAAAACCATCAGGTGTTACCTTTTCTTAGGACTGCCAGTCTGCGTTGTTCAACCGAAAGTCTTTTTTTTTTTTCTTCCAAAAATCTTTTCAGTTAATGTGTCTGCTTTTCCTGAGGCTGGAAGAAACCTTCTCTTCACTTGTATGAAATTAGCAGTGAACAAGACCTTTATCCAGACTTAGTGCCCCTATTAGCCCTCACTGAGAAAGGGAGGCTGAAGGTTACAGACCTGGCCTGAAGTGATTCAGACTGGGATGTCACCGAAAGCTGTGTGAGTGCATGACCAGTGGCTTGCAGCTGAGCAGGCAGCTCCCTGCAAGACTACTCTCAAAAAAATCCAAGCTGTGGTCAAGAGTTTCCAGAAGTACCTTCCAAAGTAAGGGCTGTGCAATGAACAGGTTGAACATGTTAGTCCCCAGGTATACCTACGTGAAGCACGGAAGGAATGGGTCAGTAGAAGCCTATTGCTTTTTATTCCATTCTCCATTGGCTTTTCTTTACGTCACTTCTTCCTTTCCAATTTGATTAACCACTCAAAAAGCTCTCTTGTTTGTGTGTGGCCAACATATCCTAAAAAGTAATTTTAAAAACAGACTAAGTCAATACCTGAGACCATTTACAGATTAAAAACCTAAGTCATTTCACAAAAGTGAATTTAACAACTGCATTAACCTAATACTTCCTTCGCTGCTTACGCCACTTTCTTGTATGGGTCACAGGTAAGTGCACTACTACTGACAGTGCAACACATCACTCTGCTCCTCCTCGTGTTTTCTTTTTTTTTTTTTCTCTTTGCTATTCTTCATTTCCTCTAGTATTTGAAAAAAAAATAAAAACAAACAACCTCACATCTCTTCCCAAAGGAAACATTTTCTCCACGTAAAGAAGTTGTCAGGCTTTCTGGAAAGGTATTGGGAGCAGAGAAAAAAAGGAATATGTGTTGCTGTGTTTAGCACAATTACAGAAATAGGTCACATATTGTTTCTGAAAGAAATGGATCACCAGAATACAGCCCCCCCAACTCATCCCGGTCTCCCTCTCGCCACCCCCGTACACAGAGCTTGAAGCATTCCAATATCCTTGCCAAATTCCCTCACAAATACTTTAATTCTTTACGTGCATGTCTCATTCCATCTGTTCCACATGCTCTTTATGCCATTTACATTCATTGGCAGAGGCTGTGAGATGACACCACACGTTATAAATTTGCCATGTTTTAGAGTGGCTTAGGTACACCGAAAGGGAAAAGCGGAGCAGCTCAAGGTCTGCGCTTTTCTCCTAGAGACCTGGGTTAATTCAGCTGCAGGGCAAACTGCACGTGAGTGTCACCAGCAGGTTTTCAGATCAGTAAGGCTGTGGCTGTGAAACGTGCTACATTATGCCTTCAGGTTCAAAAGGAAAAAAAAGGCAATCCTCTGCAGGATTTATGAAGTGACTGCGTGTATAAGAGATTCTGTGCCCAAACAAGCAACAAAGAAAAGGCAAGTATGATGTAAAGGGGGAATAAAGGAAAGCTGCGCTCAGTGGGAAAGGCAGTGCTTTGGAATGTGCACTGGTATCTCTTGTGAAGTAAATGCTATCGGTCTGATCCTTCACCACAGGGCACACCACAAAAATGGGCCCACAAACTCTGAGCCTTCAGCCTTTGCCTTCGGGAAATACGTGGTTAGTTTGGGGGTTTTGCAGTATGGTCACTCCAGCCCACAGCGAGCCTTAAATCTGTCGGTGAATGCAGAGGTGAATCCAAATCTGTTGGATGCAGATTTAAGAGTAGTTTCCAGGATAAGAACAGGAAAAGAAAAAGCTCTTCAGGTTTCGACACAGGGACATTTGTACAACCAAAACACAGATCAGCTGAGTGTTTGGCCATGTGCCTTGAACTCCTTGAACAAGTTATATGAAAACCTCAAGCCATAAAATTTCACTTCAGTGCTGGACACCAAACCTTCTCCTTCATCTGCATAAGAGCAGCTCAGATAAAAGAAACTCACACTTAAACGACACAGAAGAGTCCGATGGAGATTTAACTAAGAAGCAGCACAGAAGCTGAAGCTCAGGCTTGGCCAGGCTCGTGGAAGGCAGCCACAAGGCATCTGCTGGACCCCTGCACACCCAAACGTTGGTGTATCCTACTGCACGGAGAGAGGCATCCCGGCCACCACAGTACAAGGCCAGGTGCTAGAATCCGGTGTTTGAAGCATCCATTTCTCAGACCATTGTGCAATCCAATTGCTTCCACTACTATTATTAAGATGTTGTGAAAAGCATATTATATCTCATCTGAGGTCAGTCTGCAGTTCTTACAGCTTACTTACCTGGCCAGACAGATTCCTCATCCTTTACCTCTCAGTTTTTTCACATTCCTTTCCTCATCTAATTTTTCCTGTTCAGCTTGTGCACTCTATCCAACACCTTGTTATCTTCCACCCCATCTCTCTTTTTTCCCTGCCTGTTGTTACTACATTGGCTTTAATGCTTTCCCACTCCCATTTGTTGCCAAGCTATAGTTTTCAACCGCTGTGAAAACGTTTGATTCATACACTTCATTGTTTCTCCTGCAAAGGCATCATCATCTAAAATAACCTGCATATGCTTGAGTAAAAGCAGTAAAGGAGAGACTGCCATCCCATGCTCGCTCTCACAGTTTGACGTCTTGTTGGCTGTTGCATAGCAAATGAGAAATAAGAAAGATAAACAACTGCCACTATCCTGAATGGGGAAGGAGCTTGAGATAGTCTTTTCAGCATGGCATTGGATTTGGGATGCAGTTTTTTCATGTCAAGGAAGAATAAAGGCTAGATTCTGCGTTATCCAAACACGCGCCCCGTACAAATGTGCCAAGTCAAGTAGAACAGTATGTCTGATTCAGGACCACTTCACACCTTCCTGCTAAAAAAAGCAGAGAAGAATCAAGAGCTTGAGGTTCTGGCATCATACTTGGTTTGGTCTACACCTGAGAGCTACCAGACAAGATAATCTGACAGGAAAAGCACTGAGGGCTAGACTTACAATGAACTTTGGCTGATGCGTGAGCCTGTCTGAAAGAAGGCACTCTTCTTCCAGAAAGGTGTCCACGGGCATGCGTTCAGGGCACGTGTTCATTCATTAAGAAAGTTTGATTCCTCAGCAAGGCAGTCGTGGAAGATAACATGCTGTTGAGGGGACTCCTAGCCAAGCCAGGGGGAAAACACTGTTGAAGCCTCTCCCTTCAACAATCCCGTATACCTCTTGGTCCTCAGAAACAAGATGATGACCTTTATGGCCACCTTTGCTCAACTCTGACACAACTGGATCCCCAGCCAAGAACATTCTTCTCAAGTTTAGGAACCTAAGGTCTTTTTCTAGAAAATACTTTCTTAAGACGCTGGGGTAATGTCCCCTTTTAATCCAGTAACAAGGAAGTGGGAGACACCTGCCTGTGGAGGTTCAAACCCACATCTCTCATGAAAATGACCTAATTGCTAAATTACAGGGTGTTCTAGGTGAAGTGCTCTCCACCCATCCTTTGATGATAGTCCAGTGTGTGGCAGAGTGAAAGATACACTGGGCAAAAGAGAAGAATTATTAAAGCCTGGTGATTTAGGCACTGACTTATTTTGCCTTGTTTTACCACTTACCGCTTTAACTAATGACATCATGGTAGGCCCCTTGCAAAAGAATGCTCTTTGATCCACAGAACCCCCAATCAATCCTTCACTGAATTTGCTCATCTCATGAATTCACTTGCCTACAAGTTAATTTCCCTTCTGACTTTGTTATTTTGTCTGTTAGATTTGTCTGTTAGATTTTCTTCTCTTTTTTTTTTTTTTTTTTTTTTTTAAGTGCCTATTGTCTTTGCTAATTACTGCATTATCTTTACATTTGAAGATTTCATCCTTTGCATGTGCTGCTTGTATAATGGCGGAGAGAAAGAAATCATGTTAGAAGACCAGGGGGATGGGATACAATAAATGACTCAGTAAAACCATCCAGGTAAGTCAGTCCTACTAGCTCCACTTCATCAAATTTAAGCAGTTCTACATTACAAGAGATATTAATTCATTTTACACTTTCGCTTCTTTCCTGGCTGATTTGAAATTTCACTTCTTCACTTCTTCACATCATAAAGTATGATAGAACAATGTTACACACTGCATGTATCATTTATGGTTTCTTATATTACTTTGTGACCATATATTTGGGAGCCAGAATGACGTGGGAATGAAAACTATGAGAAATATTTCCTATTCTCTGGTTAAGTTGCCAGGCATCTACATGTAGAAACAGAGACATGAGGAAAGTTCCCAACACAAGTGTGCCTGCAAAGTCACAGCCAACACAGAACGCTCTGCCATGTAATAAAGACAGCACCTTGAGCTGCCTTTATTTTAAGCGTGATCATACAAAGTGCATGCCTTTGTTCTAATGTCAAAAGGCTTTTAAAAGAGAAAAAACTCTTTGTTTAAAAAGTTGTGTTCTCAAAATAATTCTAACAAAAAAGTGGCTATGAAATAGAATCCCTGTCCAAAGAGCTTCATTAGTATTTCTGTTTTACAAGCGTAATGTCCTGAGCAAAGACATTGGAAACAACAAGAGTTGTTATCTACATCAGCTTAGGGTAGAGTTCAGTGTCTCCTGTGGTTTGGGTATGAAAAAGTCTCCTAAATACGGGGGGAAACTGGTCAAATGCACAGCACGTAGAGGAGAAACAAGAGTACTCAGCTGACACATGAGGAGAAGCGACAGCACGGGGAAAGCATGGTATGTATTCACATTAAGCACCAGCCACACAGCGATTTGAATCAAATAAGTCTGAGTAGTAAGCCCAGTGGGACTTGGGCCAAAAGGGTGAAAGGAAGGGAACAGGAGGGTGGCTGCACATTTCAGTTGTGATTCAGGAAGTCCTGGAATCCTTCCTGACCCTCTAGGTCGGAATTTCTGACTCGACACCCTGCTTTGACTCAGAATAGGAAACTGTATCCTAACTGCATGTTTCTTTTTATAGAGTAAACTTTATTGCCAACTTCCTTTGGAGCACAAGATTATTCCTCACAGTCTTTAAGCAAGACGCCAATCATGGGACACAAGTTCAAGAAAACGTGATCTCTGTTCCCGAAACATAACACAGGCTTTATCCAAAATGAAAACAACAGAACCAAAATTTGTCTTTATTACCCATCTCAGTAAATACAGTATGCTCCGATGGTTTTAAAAAGCAGCTGGCTAATTTTTCTCCTCCTCCTTCTCCCCCTTTAAACTTGGCCAACATGAAAGCAGACTGGTATGGTCCAAGAAATGCTTGCCAGGATTAGAGGCTAAATTGGAGATTTCTTGTGTAATGCAGTAACAGGCTGGGGATAGGAAAATGTGCCCTCGTAGAGACACTAATCACAAGGACTTCCACTAAATTCACTGGAGAGGAGATAGGCTGTCCTAGAGTATGAGAAGAGACAGCTCAAAGCTGCTTTGGGCACTGGAACTGATAACTTTGCAAACAGAAGAATAGAATATACCTTCTGCAATGTGTTTAGCTTTTGTGTTGGTTACACCTTGAATAGGAAGAGGTTTAAAATAATTGTTTCCCCTTTTGTATTATTTTATCTTTGAAAAGGGTAATTTGATTCTTTCAGCATTTCTATTGAATAGAGAAGACCAGAAATACATTAAAAAACAAACCACACATAAATCATGTAAGCAAAGCAATACCTCTCAAAACCTTTCCGAAGCTTGAGCCAGCATTGCCTCTTTGAAAAAGATGCACTTCACATATTTAATCAACCTCGATCATTCCATCCTATTGTCTCTCACATGCAACTTTTTGAGTGAATGAATAATGCCAGATCAAGTGATGTTAATTAATCGTTCACTTTCCTTCTTACTGAGGCTTCTCTTTAAGGCTATGAAGGGGGCAGAGACAGCAGGCAGGCTCCAGCTCTTGGCATCCAATTTGAGCTTGAATGAAACGGAGGTGACTTGCCCAGCATTATGAAAAAAATACATAGAGAAGCAACCAAACAGAAACTGTAGAACCAAGTCAAACACTTACATTAAAAGGTCTTTTGCCCCATCCAATAATTTTAAAAATAATATATCATTAAGGATCAGAATTCCAGACAAAGGTGTTTGTAATACTGCATTTTAAATTGCTTGTTCTGTAAGATAAATTAATTTAAGGTAGTAAGCCAGTAACTTAAGTAGTAAGCCAGTAGTAAGATGTAAAGAAAGTCTTCCTATTCTTCCTATACAACAAAAATTCTATGAGTTTATGTTGTAATATCTGTTTTCCAGAAAGACTTTTACTCTCCTCAATCCCATCCAGTGTTATTGCTGTGGGAAACTGCCTGTCTTTGTTACAATGAGGTAAAATAATTTTCTACCGCATCATTAAAACACAGGTAAAATGCATACGTTTTGATTTTCTTCTTCATATTTTATCATTAACAAATAAACAAATTGCTGTATCTAGAAACTGGACCTGCAAAGACCATGTCCTCACGTGCATGGTCTCATTGAAATCAAAGGAGAGTAAAGAGCACAGCACTTACAGCAGGGTGAGTTTCTGTTCCTGGAAACATGCATCCAGCTGCACTCAGCAAGCATCTGTAGCACGTGGATTTAGCCCTTTCTTCAGTTTGCAACGCATGAAGAGTCAAACTCCTGTGGATTTGTTTCATCAGGTCCCCTGAACTGACTTTTGTCCTTGCAACAGGTGAAATAAAATTTCAAAATTAGTAATGTAATTACTAATGAAATTTGTAATTACTAATGAAATTTCTACCATTTCCAAAATTGATAAATTTATCTAAGCCTCACTGATTTTCAGGAGGACTGCCAGGTGCCCAGGTCCCATTCCAACAAAATTTTTCAAAATTTCTCTCTGTATCTTTATCTATTTGCCACATATGACATGGAAATCGTAGAATCATAGAATGGCCTGGGTTGAAATCTGAACTGGATGCCTTGTCTTGCCCTCTGCCTTTTCTCAAATAAAGTGTTCTAGGGAGGAGGACACATTTCAAAATGGCTACATAAATACTTCTGCTGGAAATTACTACCAAAATACAATTCCACTGGCATTTGTGATTTTTAATTTGCTTTTCACGCTACCTTAGGCACAGGCACACACACAGACACAAATGTATTTGTGTGAGCCTGGACGGACAGAAAAAATTCAACAGAAAATCCAAAATACACCTAGGTGAGATTTAGGATTTTCTTCCAATTAATATTCACTGCTGCTATTTCATTGGATTTATTCATTCTAATTAGCTGCGATTTAAAGAGAAAATCCTGCTTGCATTGCCTCGAGGCACGCAGAAGCAGCAACTGACGTTGGCTTTAACGCATTCTTCCTACACAAGGGAAGGAAAAGTTACCTTCCCCTGTACAAAAACTGAAAGGATTCAGATCCATTTCATCCTGGGGGTCTCCTCCCTCTGGAATTCTGTGCACGTGACAGAAAGGATGGATTGGAGGGACAGGGACAGCGACAGCTTCCCCAGCCAGCCGCTCCAGCCCAGCTGCTAATGGAAGGAGACGCAGACATCTTTAAGGCAGCACTGTAGGGAAATTAATTCTTCCCACATGCTGGTAACAGCCCTGCCCGTAACCCAGGCTGCAGGGATTTGTCTCTAACGGCAAATTTTAGCTAGCAGGTTTGCACAGTTATCGCCTCGTGATGAAGAGATTAGAGAAGCTAGTCACAGAAGCGTGCGAACCCTCGCCAACTTCTCCAACAGACCACAGACTGTTCACAGTTCCTCCAAGAAAATTTCCTGATCCCGTAAGAACCAGCTTAAAATGGTTGCTAGCAGCCCGACTTCAGTCCTGGTCTTGATCTTGGTCCTGGGCATTCAAGGTAAACCAGGGGAATATTCTTCCCTCTGGCCTGTTCTGTGTCGTCTGAGCAGAGCCCGTGCATGGAGCTCCCATAGACGTCAGTGGAAGTTTTATGCATAAAATGAATGCAGAAAGGCAGCTGAAATCTGCTCTGCGGCTAAGGCATCTGCATTGCAGATTGGAGAGGAAAATTTTGCCCTGAGTGCCAAATCTCATCTTTTAAGAGGAAAACTATTTTTGTTTTACACAAGTGCAGAAAATGATCATTTGGGTAATGTGGAACTCAGAAGTTTAAAAGTTAAAAAATGCAACCTTCCTGTCATTTCACAAAGTATTTTAAAAATACTTCATGTATTTATTTATTTATTAAAACATTTTTATTTCCATATGTTTGTAAGACTGACAGTACCAACACATGATATATATATATATATATATACATATATTTGCTTGCTAATTTCAGAACAATTTTGAAAACTCATGCTGATGTGCAGCGATAACTAATCACTATTGATGTGGGGAGAGGCAGCACCATTAAGGAGCAAGAGAAAACTGTACCAAAATGAGAGGAGACTTAGATAGCAGCAGTGGACAGTCGTATCGGGATCGCCATGTTTCACGGCAGTTATGAACACAAAGAAAAGCGTGCCACATAACACTTATATTTTGAAAACATAGCCAAGGATTTAGAAGTGGGTAAGCACTCAGTCAAGTTTGGGGTTACGTTTCAGATTTAACACATTTGGTCATGAGTATCATGAGTGCCCTGGGACATTTCATTCCATCTTTACTGCAACCTCCACTGCTTGAAAAATGAGCGATGGGGAAATAAAAAGCTTCCTTGTTCTTTTATTCATACACTAGACAATGTTTTTTCCTTCTCTCCTCCTCTTTGCCCCCCATTAATGATAAATCCAACATGCAATTTTCTGTCATTTCAAAGCCCCGTTTAAGTATGGGTTTAATGAACGCTTACAAAGAGTAGGTACATTTATTGATACACCTGATGATCTGAAAAATAGGTACTTAGGCTTACAAAGTAACTGTAGTGGAAGCTTTGTGTTATATTTCAGCTGGAAATGGGTTTCTTCACTAGAAACATGTTTTGTAGCAGTGGCATAGAATTAAGAGTGCAGTGATGGAGCAGTAAAACAGACAGGTTCAGCAGTGTCAATGACTGCAGGATGCAAAAAGAAATTGCTTTGACAGATAAACTACTTCTTTAAAATCAAATATAGTAAGTCCATTCAAGGAGCTCTAGCCTCAACTCCCATATCAGTCAGTCAGTGAGAATAATGATAGAGGACAGCCTCTTTTTGTGTGCACATGACTGTGCTTCAAGCACTCCTTCTACTCCTTTTCATTAGCTTGAATATGCCTTTAACAGATACCTGCATCGATGACAGATGAAATTATTTACATATTTGTAAAATCCTGTATGGGAGCAACCACCTGTGAGCACTGCCGCTCTACCTGACCTCAAGAAATCTCCACTGGTTTTCAGATGGGCAGCTGAGTTTGTGAGTTGCAACTCATGCTGGGATCTCTCCAGCAAAGCAAACTATCCAGCAAAGAAGTAAAACAGATGACAAACCCAAACAATGTTGCTTCGTATTAGGGTTCAATGGTACTGCTTTTCATAATTTGGCTTTCCTTTCTCTGTTGCCATCTATGTGCTTCAAGGAGATATTCTTCCCAACAGCCCTTACGTTAATCCAGACTGTCTCTGTTGGCTTGGATGAAGCAGATAATGACTTAATCTGAGATTTGATGTAATAGTAAATGAAAATTGGCCCTGACATCAAAAGCATTTTGGGAAAGGGACATGGTCTTAATTATTGCCTGTAAACAATCCATCTGTTCCCCTGAAAAAAAAAATAATGGGGGTTTAAAAAGGGTTCCGTGTATAATTTCATAAGATGGGATCCTGTAACGTTTTCTGTTCGAGATGGCTCTTCATAATTCTTACTGTGATTGTCCCTGTTACATATACCGAAAACAGACAATTAATGAGCAAATGAATAAGACCCACCTATCAGCCAGGCACTGGCTGTACTCATATAGCCAGAGAAACAATTACCTCACTATCTGCTTCAGAAAATGAAAACAAGGAAAAAATCAAACTCTTAGTGACATATTGTTTTGAACATTGTGTGCATTTCTTTCCCCCCGTATCAATACAGTTAGCTCATGTTCTTTTTTCATCAGGTTACAGTACATTTCACTCTGTCAGCATGATATAATTTGCAACAGAGGTGATATATCTCCCTTGTTGAAATAAAGGATCTTTTCATGCCGCTTAACAAAGCTCTGATTCTAATCACATTCATCACTATTTGGTTCTGAAATCTGCTGGAATATTTACATTAAGGAAAACAAAGCGATCTGAATAGACAATCTGAAAGGGAAAAACAAGCTTTACAGATTAAGAACACGGCTATAACCAAACCCCTGAGAAGAGAACCTGGTAGAACTTTAAAAGTTGCCATTAAAACTCTTCACTTAGAGCTAATCTCTCTTTCAAAGATTTAGCAAGGGAAAAAGAGTTTGAATGAGACAAATCACAATTTAATAACAGTTAAATTACTTAAGAAATACTTACATAGGATTTTGTCTTATCCTTTCACTTGGTCCAGGAATGATGGATTCGTTATATGAATTGTGATTCATGAGGGAGGGAATGAATAAGGAGGTGTGGGGGACATTTCTTTCAGCTAACAGCAATTAGCATTTTGAATGGGCTCACTGTATACCCTTCTTACATAGCAATATTCATATTTTAGAACCGAGAAAATTTTAGGAGTGTTTTCCATCAAATAATGGCCATATTTGCCAAAACTGATGCCTGTAATTGATATTTGTACTTTGTGAAAAACAACTTGGGAATGAGAATGACCAAATTTATACCCATGTCAGCGGTATGCATACTTGTAAATTAATTTCTAGGTAGCATTGTGAATGCTGTGATACATTTTTTATATACTGGTCCTTAAGTTCTTTAAAAGCACCAATTACCTTATCGCACAGGGAGTACTGTCCTCATTTCATATGCACAGACACTGAGGAGCAGAGCCATGCAAGGACCCTGCAGCAGCAACAAAGTTGTATTAACTGGTTATCTTCAGCTTGGAGAAGGGGTAAAGAAGAGAGATGTAAATTCTGAGTAGGACAGATGAAGTGGATGAAATATTAATATTTAGCGTTTCTCACATTACAAGGAACAAGGATGCATAGTGAAGAAATGCAGTAATTTAGTTTAAAAGCAGACAAAGCAAAGATATTCTCTTTTAGACATTTCATAATTGAAACTCTCGAATTCATTGATTCAGGATTTTGTGGAGGCAACATGATTTGAAAGGGCTTAAAATATTTCATGGAGGACCGATCCACTGCTGCTTATTAAACATGATGACTTAGGTGAGTCCCTCATACAAAGACACACTATAAACTCCAACTGCAAGGGGCCAGGAGGACACGAAAGCAGGACTTTATCCTGTGCATAGCCTAAGTGCAGCTCTAGTTTACCCAGCACAGCAGGTGTTGGTTGTATATTATTCAGGTGCCATAAATACACAGAAGCCAGGTGAGCTGCCCTGACATCATCAGAGTTTTGAAAGAGAATTTCTACTTTGACTGAGAGTACAGGGATAAATAGGGGTACATTTAAGCAGCCCTCTGCGGGAGGTCTGGGTTTTGAAACAAGGTCACAGCATGGCTTTGGATTCTGGGTCCTCATCCTGGGGAAGGAGCAGCCGAAATACCACAAGGATAAGCAATCTGAAATTACGAGATAATTTAACCACTTAATAAATAAATAAATAAATAAATAATTTTACACAAAATTTACAAAATTCATCTTAAGTCATCCTAAAATTCTTGACCCACATCCAGTCAGCTTTCTCCTTTTCTCCCTCGTCCATTCTTTGAGGAAGAATGAAGAAACCATCACAGAGCTGTGCAGAACCCAGGCATACTTCTTGTACATGGAAACGCACATCAGAACAGAGAGACCTAGCAAGTTTCCTCTCCCTACTTTCTGATTTGGAGAGCTTCATTCTTCAGACAGGAAGGAAGACACCAGATTCCAGGGATGAGATGATCCTGTAAACTTTACATTTGCCCAGCCGACGGCTGTCCCGCCTCAGAGCGCTCCTCCTTCCCGCAGCCCCTCAGAGAGCACAGGCCGTGTCCAGCGCTCAGGCCAAAGAAAGTCTCCGACTGCATTCCCCAGCTCCGCCTGAACTTTCGACCCCATTGTATACTCTGATTACTGGAACCAGCAGGATTATTTCCACGACCTACTTTCTAGTATGTTTTGCTGCTGCAGTGATATGGCGTGAGTGCTACTTGATGCTGCAGTTTTCGTGTGGCAGGAGCTGTTCCGCTGCCACATTAAAACTTGCATGGAATAGAACAGTGCTCCTGAACTCTCTGCAAATACATGACTATTATTTCCAACTAAACAGCTTTTAAAAACCAGGATTTCTGCTGCTGGAAGCTCCCAAGACATTGCAGTAAACAGTTTTTGAGTGATTCCTCAAACTCATCGACCCTGAAGTCACAAAAACGGAGAAACAAAGCCAAAGAGAGTTTTCTTCATGGCTTTATTAATTAAGCAGCTGTTCCTGAGGGATTAGTAGGCGTACGCCCTGCTCCAGAGGCAGACGTATGATCTGCCCTTGATGTACAGCAAGGCATTGTCTGTGTCACATCCAGCTACCAGAACAACAGCGCCTCTGCAGCAAGGCGTCTTCCATCCCACCCTGCTCCCAGCTCTAATCCTTCCCCTTGTCTGTCAATACACCTTCTTGCATTTAAGTTGTCCTCAAATTGCCCTGGCCTCAGAAGTTTGTCGTTTCAGATGAAACACCCTAATAAGCAGTGCCATTCACATCCGTTGGCAGGATGGATATGAAGTGGTGTGTTTGCTCTTTGTGAGACTGACCTTACCCAGTTACACACACCGTTAAAAAGGGAACATTTTCACCCTTCCAGATTGCATCCTTTCTGCTGCCCTCAACTCTTGAATTCCTTTCACAAACTGGACTGTAAATAATAGATAGTGTCAAGATTCCCAGCACAAGATTACAGAAGCCTCTTGTGGTTCAGCCAAAGAGTACAGAGCCTTTGACAGAGGGCACGTGTGTCTGCGCTGCTGTGTGAGCACGGGGCTCCTGAGCCCTGCTAAAATCAGTGGAAGTACAGTGGTAGAAAAGAACAGACTATCAGGAACCGCCTGTTTTATAGGGGGCTTGCTTTGGTGACATTATGCAATGAGCAGGTTCTTCTTGGCAAAGCCCTACCTTTATTGTATGTTTTACTAGGTCTGTCTAAACCTTAAGGAAGTCAGGCAGGAGCTGACCCAGCAGAGCTAGGCCTTGTCATTTGACTGCCAGGGTTAAACTGACTTCTACTTAAAGTTTATTTCCAATATCAACGTAGCTGAACTTTTCCTTGTAATTCTGAGTATAGTTTTAATTGCTGTCTGAACAGCCACCACCCAGCAGCTTATCTACATTACTGCTGCTTGACAGGACTGTAAAAGGAGAGATAAACCCAATAGCAGGAGGTCCACTGTCTTAATGGCCATTGGCTTCAATAATTAACAAGCAAGGAAAAGGAAAACAAATACTGAGCACCAGGCCAGTGGTGCTGGCCTCAGAAGAATCCCTGGTGCAAGGATGCCTTCTCGCTGGTGTACTGACCAGTCACACTGCTTATTTCTTTTTTATGTGGCGTCTCTTTCTTCCCCAGAAGTCTCTCTGCTTTCTAATACCACGATGTCCCTGCATCTCCAGACACAGTCCCAGACCCTCACCCCAGCCGGAACCCCCAGCCACCTTCCTGCAGCCCACGCTCCTCTCCCTGTGCTTTCTTCTGCCAAATTTCCTGCAGCAGACACCACTCACACACAGTCCCTGCAGTTCCTGTCCCTCCGCTGCCACGAGGGCTCTCCAGCTCCCTGTCCCTTCGGAACAAAAATAGCTGTAAGTTGCTCTTCATAGGAGAATAAATCATCTTAGTACCTTTAAAAATGTCAGATGTCATGTGGAGATGCCTGAAAGATTATATGAACATTTAATATAATCATTAAAATATTTGGTTTTGTCCGCAGAGTAACTTTTTGTTTCTATTTGTTCTAAGTTGAATAATTCCTTAAGCATTACACAGTTACATAAAAGTTGAAAAACTGTAAGAAATACCATTTAAGAGAAGCAAATAAGCAAAAACAAACTATACAAGAAAACTCTGAATAAGGCAAATATCCTGGGGTTATGATAAAGCCAAAATGACTTAGTTATTCCATTGAGTGAAATGCACTCCTCAGTTTACCTTGAGCTTCCTGTATCACTCAAGGACAGGGAATTCATACCATCTCCTGGAGGTACAATGAAATCCTAACACTCTTATTCCAATGAAGAGGGGCAAAAGCTTTCAGGAGGGTTGTGTCCTGAACATAAACTTCCCAGGCTTTGTCCAAAGCAGAAATCACTGGTGAATAACCCTGAAGCACATCACTGGATTAAGCTCGAGGACATTTGCAGAGAGGGCAGGCTAAATCGCTTCCAAGTTTGGCTATCTCGACGGTCGCACTGATCTGGAGCAAGTGAGTCGGGATGCTTTCTGCAGACCCCTGCTGCACTCCCTGGCCCTGTGCTAAGAGGAGATGGTGAGATTTTGCGACAGCACTGGGGCACCATAGGGACTAGATGGGTTGTTTCTGGCAGTTGCATCCACACTGACCCTAACACAGGGGGGATGAAAGAATGCACAGAAAATGAAACTAATCTAGACAGTATTAGGCAACACTGTGGATAGTTTAAGCACTTCTAGGAAGCACAAGGAAACACAGTAGCAGGATCTGTTTGTTCTTCTGGGGTAAATATCTCCGCTGTAGAAATTCATAACAAACACTCTGTAAAGAGCTGTAGCCCTGTGTACTCCAGATGGCCCCTAGCCAACATCACTTATTCTGTAGGAGCCTTGTTGGAGACATTTTTGGAACCAGTCTTGACTGACTGACACTCATCCTTCTCCCTCCTGCTATAAAAAGGAAGGATACATTTGCGTGCGTGTTGTTTTTAAACGAGCTGCTTTTGATAGTGTTGTGGAGGAAAAATAACTGTACACATTATTAATAAGCCACTGAAAATAAGGTAGCGTATCTGGAGCGTCTACATGTCAGCCTGTTCATAACCCAGAAGGAAATACTTCTATTGTCATGTTGTCAGTGCCAGAATTAGTCCCCAGATCTTGACTTGGGTTGTTCTTCCTCCAAACCATCAGAGAAGAGAATTCATGCAGCTATTTTCTGGAAGCAGAGCATGGTCAGAACACAGGAGCTGGACCCAAGACACGAAGTACAAGAGACTGAGCAGGCACAGGACAAGATGGTGCATTGCCCTTCTTGAAAGTCTTCCCTTTCCAACCCTGCTTTTAAAGCCACTCCATCATCAAATCTCCACACATGCGTAAGGCTGCTCCTTCATTTGTGAAAGGGACGAAAAGTCATTAAAGTTCTTGTAATGTCATCTTTGTGATCCTTCTTTGCCCAGTACTAACACCAGTAGGATTCTCAGGACCCAGACACTGGAAACTCTGTCATGAATTAAATGTGTTTAGGCTTAAATGACTTTAAAGCATCCGGTTCCAATAAAGCTATTGCAGTATTTCAGTTTTATGGTACATACAATTAACATGCACTCTAAGTTCACTGAATGCTTCAATAAACACGACGGTTTGATGGGCTTTCTTCTTCCACCCTAGCAATAGTTTAACTCAGAAGTAGCCATTTCTGCATAAAGGGATATGAGATGTTCGGTCTCTGGGGGTGCAGGTGCACGGGAACATAAGGGAACATTGTGGAAATCGCAGAGCAGCGAGATTGCTGTTTTGTTCAGAAATCTGTCAGGGCTCCAAAACGAATGCTCAGATGATGAAGCTGCCAAGCAGGAGTGGGTAGAGGAAAAGGGTGAAGTAGGAACTCTGAGCTGCCTTACAAAATCCTGGAGTGACATAACAAGTGAGCGTACCTAAGTCCTCGTAGTTTCAGTAAAACAGCTACAAATATGTCTCCTTGAAACTTACTTTCATTGCTGGGCTGCAAATAAACTTTGTCTTCCATGTCGGTCTCTGCAAATGGCTTTTCCTTATGAATATAAAGGGCTGAGGTCCTCCCTCTTCTGAGTGTTTCCTTTCACATGTGTGCTGGAGAGCCGTTCTCAGGGCTGGGAAACCGAGAGGCAGATGTGAACAAGGATGGCTGGGGACAGAACAGCAATCAGAGGAGAGCCTCCTAATAAGCCTACAGGCTCACATGGATCTGCTTTTCTACATGCGTTGCTACCTTTAGGCCTGAAAATATTGTTTTATAAGGAGACTGGACTACAAACATCTGAGCCAAATTCTTGGCCAGGACTCAAACAACACAATCTGGAAAAATAATAATAAATAAATAAATAAAGATACACAGAGAGAGTTTTCCTTTATCTACCTGCATTCTCCTGGGAACAGGAAAGCCATCCTGAAGTTTTCTTCTCTAAGCTACCGACACCACGCTTTTCCTCCCCTTGCTTCATCCTCCTGGCATTGTCATCATTCAAGAAAAGTTAATTTATCTACCCTGAATTTACTTTCTTTCCGAGACAGTAATGGCAGCAGGCATGGCTTAGAACTGGGTCCTCCTGCCAGCACTGCTATTGGTCTGCTGTGACCTTCAGCAAGTTATTTAACCTCTGAATGGCTCAACTTGCCAGTCCGATGAATGGCGATGAAAACTGTTTCATGACAATGCACTTTCTTAATAAGTTATTAAATACCTTGCAATTACTGGATAAAGATTATTTTTAGCTGTTCAGCAGAATTCCTTCTCTTACCAGACATTACAAACAGCTACTGTCCAAGCCTGGAGCCCAGACACCTCTGCAGTGACAAGTTAATTTTCTCAGCAGAGCACCACCACCTTATGCACATGTCTCAGCTTTGTGTCCTCCTTTCCCAGACACACGGTCTTTTCTGAATTCATTTCTTAAGCACAGTGAAATACACGCTTCTGGCTGCTGAGCCAGGCAGTCCTTGTTTCTAGGTCAACCAGCCATGATAGCTGATTTGAAACGGGGGTGAAATAAAAGATTGGCGTATTTAATTTTTTAATGTAACAGTGTTCCATTCATTCCTTCTTTCCAATCATTCACCTTCAGGAATCATCTTTGATTCCGCTTGCTCTTGTGTAATGCTCAAATTACCAACAGCTGATCAAATAGCACAGTTTCTAAGCGGTGACCCCAAATTCTTGGAGAGCCACAGAAGACACAGAAATGTGACCTGACCTGCTTAACCCTGTCTGACCTTCCTTGCCACGCAGTCTGACCTGACCTCACTCCTTTTATTCTTCCCAACACACTTTAATAGAATCCACCGGAGGAAAGCAGTGGGGGGAGAAGTAGTCAGCCTGCCTTAACGTCTTACTTCAGAGAAGTGTTTCCTTAGCTAAACATTATAACTCTCAACAGTGATTTCCAAATTGCTGGAACATTACCTCCCACCTCGCCACTGTAATCAGCTCTTTGCTTGGTACATATTCGAGAGTGTTCTTGAGCCACCGTGCCTTTGCCAGCAGCAAATTAGAGCAAACAGAACACATTCCTGTGCAAGAATTTCTCGGTATCGCAGAAAACTTCCTTATTCTGTAGATAAGAATATTGGGGAATTTTACCCATCAGTTTGAAAGATGCTGCCACTCTGCTCAGATTTGTTGGGAGAGGACTTCGTGGTTTTGGTTTGTCCTGCTGCTATATAATCCTCATCATGATATAAGAATAAGTAACCATAAAGAGTTGCAAGAGCAACTGGTAAGAAAGAGCCAGGATTAGCAATAACCACACTACTGGAGTTTAGCCAGTGACTCCTCATCACTTACTCCTCTCCCTGTTTCAAAAGCACTGAGATACTTCTGCCTTTCCAGGAGACCTGTATTTGCAGGCAAGCCTGAAAACTCGGAGACTTAACAGATGTCTCCCTTCCCTTTAAATTTTTGCTTTTCTCTCCACTTACATAATGCTAATTAATTTGGGCTGAAGATAGCTGAAATCTCCTATTCGTTGCTTCCACAGCATACATTCCAGCCTCGCTGCTCTCATAAGCAGTCTGATCAGCATTACTCTGCGTGTTCCTGCCAAATGCAGAGTGCTATTTTAACTAAACCCCATGTCTCCCCTTGCCCCCTAACATGAAATATCACTGCTTTTGAATGGATTCAGCGTAGGATAATCATTTACACTAAGAAGTGCAAGTTGGTTTCCAGAATATGCACTCAAAAGCATTTCCCAATCACTATAAAGAAAGTTTTCTGTCTTCCCAAGGAGAACGATCTAAAAAATCAGGCACGCAGAAGAGAAATAAAACCATTGAAATGGAAGGCACCTATGCCAAGGAGCTCCTGTGTATGGAAACTCACCTGCATGGTGAGGTTCTACCAGAGGGTGGGGAAGAACCCAAGGGAATATTGAAGACTGCACCTGAAAAAAAATGGGTTCTCTCATGTCACTATGTTGATCTGGAAATCAGGACGATTCTGTAATTTTGGCATCACATGATGTGTGGGAAGAGTTGGCAACACAAAGCTCTAGCTCTCTCCAAGCTCAGCTGGCATCAGGAAGACCATGCCTGGTTGGCAAAATGGATGCTACAAAAACCACGAGCACCCTGACCGGAGACTCCGTCACAGCCAGAAGAACAACGCTGGACTGAAAGAACCCAACACCCAAACTAGAGTCGGCACTGTGAAAAGTCAAGCTAACTTTTAACTGTCCTCCTAAAGGGAGGTTTGGAATACAATATAGGTGTCCCAGCAGACTTAGAAATGGACTATTTTTTTAAGAGCATGAGAAAGCAGACTTTGCTAACCAAAAGAGCCCTCTTGTAGGGTGATGAGTTCCAGGTCTCAAGACTTTCACAACATTTCTTCTAATAGCTCCACAATGAAAAAGGAATGAAAATGAAAATGGTGCTGGGCCGGATACCTCCTTCTGAAATTTCTAACTCCCACCGCATCAAGTTTGCCTTGCAACATTTCTAACATCAAGGTAAGTCTACATATCCCCGTATTACCAAGAGTCTGGACATCTGCTTGACAACTGTGTGCTGCCTCCTCTTTTTTCTTCCTGCCCATGGCAGGAAATGGCAGAAAAACACATGGCAGAGAAATAATAATGCCACCACTGCCATCATGCCACGTCGCCATGGCTTGCTTCTTCAGCTTTAACCACCAGAAAAAAAAAACAACAGGTCAAAGTATGTATTTTATATATGAGTAGAAAATTTGATTCAAGAGCCTCACCCTAGCGGCACACATCATGCAACGAGCCCATTGGAGTGAAGGACAGAATCTTCCTCAAGCCAAGACCTGAGCTGGAAACCAGAATCTGGAAGGGGAGCTGTAACAAGTCAGATGTGATATGCACTGACATAACTTCTCAGGGAAGCCTGCACAGTAAACTCTTCCTCAGCGCCTGCCAAAGGCCAGTGTCATCATTCCTCATGTTACTCTAGGAGCCCACAAAGTAGTTACTCTTAATATTAATTATTTTTATTGAGGACTATTCTGAATCAGCCATCAGGTAATGAATACGTTCCTGAATTGTCTTCATAATGCTCATTTTTTCTTTGCATCTTGTGAGATATCCCTTACTGGGCCTGAGAAAGTGTGATTGAATATTGGCACAGGAAGAGGACTGATGCAATGAATTACCTCCAGCGAAGGCCTGAGTCTGCTGCTTTTAGCATGCCTCTGCTAATCCAGTGTGCAAGACGAGCAGACCTGGGGATGAGCACACAGCTATGCCACTGTGTTAGCAAAGATCCCCTGTTGGACTGGGTGAGAGAATGGAGAGGTTTTGTTATTTTTGATGGTTAAAGAAAAGTACCTGGTAAACAGTACACATCCTATCAGCAGTGCAGAAGGAAGACATCGACCATGCAGAGAAATGGCAGAGAAGAATCGATAGAAAGTGGTGGAAAAGTATCGGCAGAGATAAACACAGGTAGTATGTCCCAGAGCTTGATCAAGATTTCTTCACGCTGTGTTGTTTGGTCACTCTTTTCACGCCCAGATTTTCCCAATGTTTACACCTCAGGCTCATTTTGTACTTGTTCCTGCCTTCCTTTCCTGTTTATTGCCTTTTCCTACCTCTGATCTACTTCCAGAGTCTCCTATCCAAAAAAATCATGAGCTAGCATGATTTCTTTTGCTGTCCTTACGTTCCTTGTTCATTTTATTTTTAACCATTTGACTTCTTATCAACTGCAGGCTCCTTTGGAAAGACTCATGTTTTGATTTCACTCAGTGGGCCCAGCTGTGGACCGCTCAGTGCCCCTTCACTATAACAAATATGTGTCATTAATTAATACATTCTCAGCACTTCAAATGTTAACAGCACAGGAAAATCCTGTTTGAAATTTCAGGAAAAGAACCTGACCATCCTTGACTACAAATCTGCTTAGTTTGATTGCTCTTAGTCCTACTTCCCCACTTTTACACTTTGTCTCCTGAATGCCATTTTCTGAAAACAAAAACTACAGCAGGTATTTCCTGAAGATATTTGCTTTCTCTGCTTCAGTGCCTTCCTTGGCAATTTATGATCTTCCGTGCAAAATGTTTTTTTCCTATTTATTCTTGGTTTCCAAAAATATGTATATATAAAAAAAAACCTTTCTTCCATTTATTTTTGTGTCAAAAGCCCGCCTAAATCCCTAAGTCTCAGCTTTCCAGAGTGAGATTTATTTGTCCTAACCCAGGCACCTCTGTCAGGGTGATACAAGGAAGACATCTAAGTTAGATCAAATGACGCTCCCTCTGGAATTGCCCCCCAGCCTTCCCAGACTGCAGGCAGAGCTCCTGCGTTATTGCTCAAGATGGATGCCAAAGCCCTGAGTTACCCAAGCGAAGTTCTCCTCAGCACCCCAAGAACAAGGCAGGCAGCAAAGACAAGGACTCCTTCCATTCTCTAATGCTCATGACCCAGAGTCACTCAGAGCGAAGAAAGGCACTTCCAGGGTCTGCAGCCTGGCAGCCCCTCTGCTGGACAGGCTCCTCCACCCAATTTGGTTTAAAATCCCAGAATCATAGAACGGTTTGGGTTGGAAGGGACCTCAAAGACCATCCTGTTCCTGCCCCCCTGCCATGATCAACCAGATCAGGTTGCCTGGAACCCCATCCAGCCTGGCCCTGAGCACCTCCAGGGATGGGGCATCCACAGCTTCTCTGGGCATCCTGTGCCAGGGCCTCACCACCCTCTGAGTAAGGAATTTATGTAATCTAATCTAAATCTCCTCTCTTTTAGAGTTTTAAAGCTTCTTTTTAATGAAGCAGAGGTGACTTTCAGTTATAACAACACTCAGGAGCTCTGACAGGTAGAACTCACCTTACAGTCACCAGCCCCTGCTGCACCTCTGTACAGAAATAATTTGAGATTTATTTGTCCAGAAAGGGCCAGCCTTTTTGTGCATCCTACTCATCTGGAAAAAGGAGTTTTGGGCTCTGATCCCTGCTTCCAGGACTGTTCTCCAAGTTCACATCAGCCAGTTAGTGAATAGTTTATAAAATCTCTTATCATATCTAGCCCTTAGGAGCACATTCGCATAGCTTCTAGTTTACTGAAGTCCCTGTACTTACGGATCCTGAGGCTATCTTTAGACAGTTGTTCCCTCACAGCCTCCACGGACCTTTTGAATCTTCTCACAAGTGCTTGTCTCTTTGCAGTAAATAGACATGGGAGCTGAGATGAAAATTATTCTGCCTGAATCATTAAACGGTTTGGCCTCGATACCCTGCAGACAGCTTCCCTCTGCAGGAGCAGTATCCAAGGCCAGTAGCAAATTACACAAATAACCCAGTCGGTTTGGGGAAATTCATCCTTTGTTTCAGACCATCATTGTGCCCTAAAAGAACAGGCATCCCCCCACAGTCAAGGTGAGGCAACCAGGGTAGAAGAGAAGGATGGATTTTCTTTCTCCATCAACTCTAGTATTTCATCCCCTGTTTCTGCTTGCATATACACAAATAAACCTAATGGTGCAAACTCAGAGAGCGCTTTACAGTGCAGTGTACTCCTTTCTGGAGTGCAAACTGATAGATGCAGAGAGTTGCAGTATAGTGTTAAAAAGCGATCAAACTGTTCAGGATGGTCAGAGCTGGGCACTCCGTGTACCTGAAGCTGCAGAGGGAATCCAGGCAAGCAAAGCCCAAGAACTGGAACCTGGCCAGCCAACAGTTCTCGTCTCTTGCAGAAAGTGCTAACATGCAACGGGAGGTCAGAGCTAGTCTTAAATCTCACCAAAAAAAAAAAAAAAAAAGAAAGAAAAAGGCTCTTTCAGCACAAGTCTCCCTAACACACCAGCGAGAAGCGCTGCCTATCTGGTCCCATTATGCAATTCCTCATGCTCTTGCTTTGCCACTCGTACTCCCACGCCGTAACAGCACACACTGCTGGCACCAGCTGAGTTAAGATCTGCCCTTCGCAGGCTCCTGCGGTGTTCCTAGCACGCAGGCAAAGATTTCAGGAGCACTGCTGTAAAATGAAGGGTCAGTCTGTCAGGTGGAGGACGTCATGCCGATTCCACCCCGTACCGATCCGATGTGTAATTAGAGAACAGGGCTTGAGGCAGTGCTGGTCACAAAGAACCCAGTGCATAAGGCTTTCTTCAAAGATGAGATTTCCTCCTTACCAAAGCTCCTAAATAACTTTTTAAACCTTAAGCAAATAAATTGGCCATTTTTCTTGTCATACAGAACCAGTTTTTCTCAGCGTTAAGCTACGGAGGCTCAGCTCATACAAAAATCTTGGGTCTGTACCACTCTGATTCACGGGTTGCCAATGGGGAAAGAGAAGGAGGACGTTCAACTTTTTGAGTTAGGGTGCACAGCACACTTGATCTGTGCCTGCGGTGATCCTGGCACCGCCAGGTATTTCTGATCTGTGGGACAGCCCCCTGAGCAGATACCTTGCAGCACTCCCCTCAGCCTGTCACAGGAGGTACCAAGCTCATCACTAACAGCCAGGCAGCTGTTTTTGAAAGACACTGAGGCAGACGTACGTGGTACCTCCACGTATGTGCCCAGCCATTCAGGAAGCCTGTATCAGAGCTGGGAACCCATTCTGGGTCACCCAGCAGTCTCAGGCAGCAGCCAGACCATCCTTCCCCCAGCTTCCCGCAAAGCACTTATTGTATCCTCAAAAAATAAAAAAAATTAATTATTAAAAAGCAAAACATGTCTCAAAGTTTAACAGCCATGAAGGGGAATGTTCAGCCACAAAAGGTATATTTTTAATAATTAATTGCTGCTTTATTTAGCACAGAAGCAACTGTCTTAAATCAAAATGAAACCCTTGTAAGCGAGTTCCTTGAAAAAGGCCACTCAAAGAAAGTGGCATATAAACATTGTCACAGGAAGAAGAAAAGTGAAGAGTTCTATAAAAGCCTAACCTGAATACAATTGGGAAAAGGCTACAAGGCTCGTGTTTGCTTTTTTTTTAACCACATGCACATTTTCTTCTCAGTTCCATACCCTGGCTTTGACCTCCATGGATTTATCCCACTGCCACCATTTCCACCAGCTGGAAACGTTCTCTGGGCAGCACTGCAGGGAGCCGACAGGCCTGCCTACCTTGGCCACCTCTCCTGACCACGCTGAGACCGCCCCGCTCCTCAGCATCCCTTCCTCTCCCTCCTGCTTCTCACGCCGCCACCACCACCGCTGGGCTCTGCTGGGCAGCTACAAGAGGAAAAAAAAGTAACAAGTTATTTGGCTGAAGGCAGAGCAGGCAGCAGAACTCGTCAGAGTCAGGTCTGCTGCAGGAAGTTGAAGGGGGGAGAGTGGGGTAGGGTACACAATAAATAGCATAGAAAGAGGAAGAAAACTTATTTTTCTTGATTACTTTCCAATGCACTAATAAAACCTGCTTACTTCATTTACTCCTGAGAGAAATAACATCTCAGATGTGTTTTGCAACCCAGTTACCATAATGCCACGTTAGAGCAGGGGACTAAGAAAGTGAAAACATGTTAAAAGAAAAGACTGGTCAGGCCTTCCGGCTCCCTTCACCAGCTCACTGGCTAAACTAGACGATTACAAAGCAGAAATAAACTGCATTAGCTACAGATTTGTAGCAATAATATAATTTTTGTACCAGCCTGATGCACAGCTATGGATTGTCAGTGTCTATTGCCGGGTACGGCACCTTTTTAGCTTCTCAGAGCTTTGGCTGGGCCTGGAAGCCCCAAAACCTTTTTGTTTCGAGGGTTGCCCCAAACTAAGAGCGAAGACGCACACCCAGTGCTCATATGGAGTCACGGTGCTCCTTCACTGCAGTCCAGGCCAACCTCAAATGGAAAAACACGTTCCATAAATAGGATATTCTTTGAGCCCCCACCAAAAAATTTAAAAAAAAAAGAAAGACCAAAAATGTAAACGTGTATTTTCAGGGGTCAGAGTCCCCTGCGACAGATTCTCTCATTCGTGATCCTGGAAGTTACTGCTGACCTTCAAGCTAAAGGATGTTAAGGCAGGAGTGGAGCCATAAAGTGGGATTTACAGTCCAGGGTAGGCGCATTCCTTTCAACCTGCAATTTAATCTCAGCTTTCTTTGAAATAGTTTTATGGTATCTTTGAGTAATTTTATTTGCTTAACCAATCTTCAGAATCTATTTCTGAGGCATGTTTTCTAGTACATTTTCAATTATTTTGAAATAATTCGTATCTCTTTGCTCTCAAAACCCATTCAGATTTCCGCATAGATGATAATAAGGTGGAAAAAGTATTGACAGAATCAAGATGCCCCTCCACACAGGAAAGCCGAAGGCCTGTAACTATGTTTTACTATGTAGAAAAAAAAAGTTGGCTACTCCCTCCATATGTTGTTCTTTCTCAAGAGCAGCTTAGTAGCTGATATAAAAGGCATGCTGCAAATCAAGCTCAAGGTGCACATGACAGACGTGGGACTGGAATAACAAGGATATCACAGGCTAGGCTTCAGATATAAAAGCAGAAGCTGTATGAGAACCATCAGCCAGGATTATAAGGAATGAAATATGTTTGCAGAACTGCGGGCAGCATTGCAAGCAGGATTAATACTTGGAAAGGGAGAATGCGAGAGCTGCAGACCAACCAGCAGAATGGCGTGAGGAGTTTAAGCCTGCTCCAGCCGCCCTGTTTCACTAGGCACCCATAAATACGATAACCAGATCTTTTCCTTTGACTGGTCACCTCGTCTGTGGCAGTTGTAAAAGAAGAGGCATGACTAGCTGCAAAGGGGAGTTTTACATATGAGATAATTCTGCTCATGAGAAATAAATTAGAAACATTTGGAAAATAGGGTGTGTAAGTTATTACTGCCTGAGGGCAGCAGGAAATTATGAGAATAATAGTGTATGCATGTCTTTTGCCATTATTTACCTTGGCATTCAATAAGCCATGTGCAGTTGCCAGAGCAACTTCCACAGCACATGGTACAAAAGCTGTACGTACACGCTGCTCCCTCGCAGACAGACACCCCCAAACCTTGAAATAGCAGGGCGACTTTCAGAAGGAACCTGGAGAAAGCCTGCCTCATGAGAGGTCTTCCTCATTTTTGGACTAAATAAGTAACTCCAGGGAATCCACCTTTTGGTGGACAAAATGTTCACTACAGACCCTCCACTGAAACCCACACAGAGCCTTTAGCTGGAGCCAGAGCATGGCCATGGTGCCCCAGGAAAGTTCAAACTGAAAGTTTGAAAGATACTCTGAAAGTATCAACACTCTGTTAGCAAATGTTTTCTAGCAGTACCTGTCAGAAGTGAATCCAGCGTTGGATATTGAATTCTCAGGGATTCTGGCTTCAGTTTGGACAACCCCTCATGTCCTCTGCTCTCAGACACCGATGACCTAGACGTTGTCAGAGTCCAAAACAGAAAATAAACTGGAAAACATAAAGAGGGGAAAAACCTGAGCAGTCGAGGCAAGGGGCAGAGCTGAAGTGAGCAGCCCCTGGCTTGCTCTCAGTGTCAGGCACCAAAGGACCTGGCACTTCACACTGAAGGCCAGCAGCTGGTTATTAAATTGGTAAGGTAACCAAAGGGATGATCTACACACAACATGATTCATTTTTCATTAACATATTTAGAAGAGTTACAGACAAGAAAAAAAAAAAAAAGAAAAAAAAAAAAAAAAAAAAAAAAACAACACGTGACACAAGACCCTTCCCAAACTTACAAGATGCACACATAACATCTCAGGTTGTCTTTATGTAGTACCTGGGCAGCGGCAAACTGGTCTTGCAGGACAATGCTGCTCTGCAGAGGAACTTCGGAAAAAGAGACAAAACCAAGGAAAGATATTAAAAATTAAGTGGGATGCAAACAGCAAGGCCAAAAGGGAAGGAAGGAGCCAACAAAATCAGTTGCTAGAAATGTCGGAGTTTTATTAGTACTAATTGTATGGGGTTTTTTGAGGTGGTCTTAGGAAAAGAAAACGCCTTAAGCTGTGAATGGGTTTTGTGGTTGTGGATTAAATATCTAACAGTACTTAGTGGGTGTACACTGCTGTGCAAAAGGAGACTAACAATTGCAATGCTGCAGTCACTGGTTGTTTGCTCTACCATTTACTGAATTGTGGGTTAATGCAAATGGGAGGCATTCAGAGCACAAGTGTTTAGGAAAGAACAGCACAAGATCAGAGCTCTGTAACCTGAAATGACAATGAGATGAGCTATAAGCCTCCGCACAGCTTGCTGAATATGAAGTACAGGGGAGGAGGGAACACCAGGGCAGTCCAGCTAGGAGTCTGCTACGAGAACGACAACGGCAGTTCCCAAATCTCTGGGCTTCAGCATCAGTGTGGTGCCAGCTTGCTGCTGCAGAGTAAGGGTTGTGCACAGGGCCCCCCGGGAAACCTGCGTTGGCTTGATAAAACTGGGACAAACTGCAACGCTGTGAAGTTTCGTCCAATTGAGAAAAATCTCTTCCTTTTCTCTTATAAATAATACCACATAGCGAGGTTATCCTCAGAGTCACATCATTTATTCTAATGAAAACATTCCGATTCTGAAAAGAGAAAGGGACACAATGTTAAAGATGAGCAGGAGACCAGTGAAAGAGACAAATGAGTTATTGCCAGAATTTTTCATTAGTTATCCTCACACACAGTAAAGTTCACTTTCCCTGTGCTCTCTGAAATTTATTCCTCGTTTTGTGTTTGACCCTAGGATCTCAAAGTAGTTTCGAAAAATTAGCCAGTGGAAAAGCTGCTGGAAGACAATAATGTAAATAAATGACTTGGGTTAGGGCTTTTGTTTTACTTTCGTGTGTGTGTGTGCATGTGTGAAAAACAGTGCATTTTCAGAATGTGTGGTATTTGATTTTTTCCTGTTCCTGTTGCTTACAACAAGAGCTGTTGTATGTGGGTAAGTGCTAGTGCTTTGTCCACTCTCAAGATCTTGTAAAGAATCTCACTTTTATAACGTTTTCTTAAAGCCCCAGTTTCTGTGGCCACATGACTGTCCAAGAACCTTTGTTTCAGTAGAAGAAATGTAAGTTGATTTGATTTTTTCAGTTGTGGAGAACAGTGAAATGAAAAGAAAAGAAAAAGAACCACAGTTTCATTAATCTCATCTGGGTTTTTGTTGTTGATGTTGTTTTGGTTTGGTTTGGTTTATTTTTATAATTTATATTTTAAATGTCCTGGTAGAAGATTTTTGATTGCTTGAGGTTGAAATATGGATATTAGCTTACGCATGGCCGTGTCTGACACACATAGGGGTATATGTGAATACTCCTACCCAAGCTACAGCATTTGCCATAATTCGGTTTTAAAAGTATCAGCTGGGAAACACACACAGCATTATGTAACTTAGGGGGCCTGACGAAGCGCAATAAAAAAATAAACCAGCATTCCACAAACAGCCCATATGCCAAAAGCTGCGGGCACAGAGCAATGAATGGGGAGATGTGCAATAGCTGGAATTCGTTCTTAGGGAGAGACAAACCCACAACAAGCAATTCTGCAAGCTGGGGGGACTTCTGGAGTGGTCCTGTGGCAGCTTCGCTCATCTAAGAAATACCGAGCATAGCTGACTTTCACTAACCTCAGTGGAGCTGAGCACCACGAAACCTTCTCCAGCTTGGTCTGTGAGCATTGGAAGCATGAAAGCAGCCTCAAATATTCTGGAAAAGTCTTACCTTCCTCTTTAGACGAGGTAGGATCTCTCCCTGATGGACTCTTTAGGTACGTGTGTACCAAGAGCTTTCAGATAGGGAGAACAACACCAAGATATCGCAGACACCTTTCTCCTCTGCCCGCAGAAAGGCAGCCTCACAGGCCAGTGGAACGGAGTCTGCTTGCCACAGATAAGCCAGCCTGTGACTTTGTTTCTTTGTTTAGAAAGTGAAGAGAGTACACATTGCAGGATTCCCAGCATATTCCTACGGCAGCTCTGAGATCTGAGCAGGACGTTACAGTCCCAGGACTGCAGCCCCACTCTCTTCACTTCTAGAGCAAACAATTTCCTTGCACCAGTCACCTCCTGTTGAGCTCCTTCAGAAAAGGCTCCAGAAAGGTGGTGGCAGAGGATTTCACTAATAAAATCTCCTGCCTTTTTTCAGCAGTCAAGCTGATGCTAGACTGCTTCTAAGCTGCTTCCTAAGCTGCTTCTGTGCATTTGCAGTGAAACTGATGTTTCATTTCCCTGTCTGAATACCTGCTATGAGCACAGTCGGGCTTGGCTGCCAGAGGTTTAGTGACCCCAGCTGGAAGATGCCTCTTGTAAAGCCACGTGTCCCATCCATACTTCAGGATGCCTTCAGGCAGAGGCAGCTTCGGAAGAGGTCACTTGCACCGACGGCTGAGGTGTGCGGATGGGAGCTCTGAGAAAAGCCCGGAGGCATCGTGTGGTAACGCTGGTACCTACAACAGACCTGCTTGTACTCTTCTGCTTCCCTTGCGAGTCTGCACTGATACGTATAATACAGAATCATGTCAGAGAAGCAGAGAAGTTGAAAACTTTCCTTTCATTTTACAGTCTAACAACAGGCTTGTTAAACTGAGGCAGATCTGAAGCGAAGTCGAGCTGACAGCCTCTCTGGAAGGAGCCGAGTAGCAGGGATGTGATGCGCAGCAGGCTCGTCCCAAGCTGCAGGAACACCGTGGGGCTCCTGCGCCCTCCGAGGCAGAAATTACCCTCCACTCACCAAGCAAAATCAATGAAAATGCTGCAGGGGCCTGGGGCTGCCAGCTGAGAAACACTCAGGAGTGCTATTTACTGACAGAAAGGGGACATTTTTCTGCCTCTAACCTGCAACTAAGGAGGCACGCAGGGCTGCTGGTGGAGCCACGCAGCGCAAGGGGAGGGAGCACAGCATCAGCTGCTCAGCGCTTCCTATACAGCCTGGAGGAGCTTACCTGCCAGCACAGCCTCTGCTAAAACCAAGTGAGGAACAGCTAATGGACTTGATGCTCATCTCACGTGGCTATTGTGCCTTTACCGGGCCAATGCAGAGCTATTCCTGTTGAAATCAAGAGAGAGAAAAATTGCTGGCTCGGTGGGGAGAGCTGGTGGACATCTTTGGCTGGCGGAGGGTAGTGTTCAGCAAAGGAGAGCTGGTCAGCCCCATAAATTTTCTTCTCTTGCACACACAGCAGTACTTCTGAGCAGATTCCTTGCAACTGTCCATGAAGGGAAAGACCTACTGTTTGCTGGAGTTAGGGACTAAGGCAAAATCCTGATGTTGCCCAGTGGGCTGAACTGAAACTAGTGCACACAGGGGCAGCCAAAACCGCTTCTGTCAGGCATGGTGTTTGGGATCACATTCTGTCACTTGCTTTCTCATCTTACCCCTTTCCATGCGGAAGAAGACCTTTCTTTTTCCTCTCCTTATTCTGAAGTAGTATTCAGTGATCACACACATTACAGAGTAGCAGACAGAAGAGGAGAGTAGGCAGGCACTGGCAAGCTTCCCGCAGTCTTCTGGTGTGATTCATGTTCCTGTACTCTGACCTGGAAATCCCAGCGTTCATTCCCCTTTCACAGCAGAAGAGAAGCAGTAAGATAAGGAAGAAAATGTCAAGACTAATTTTACCCAAATTAAATCTAAGGCAAGGCTTCCACTATACCATCCTTGTGTTTTCCTCCCTAGACTCATGTCATCCTGATTGCTGTGATGGGGGAAAAGGATTATTTTGGATATTCAGATGTGTAAAAGCCAGACCACGGTGAAGAATTTAAGGTGGAGTAAGTGGAACAAATCCCATGTAAGACAGCACAGAATACATCAGACTACGACAACCAAGATAGCTGTAACCCAGATATATACATACAAACACCACGTTCTGGGAGCTGGTCTTGCCTTGCAGTATTTTGTATTTTCCAGGAAGATCCAGCTCCTGGAATCAGACAATTACATAGCAGTCATCACTGTCAAATAAGAGAGAGTTTCTGAAGTGTGTAGAAGGGTCTGGAAACCAGAATCCTTAAGGGCATCTAGTAAGCAAAAGGAAGCCAGGACAATATCTTTGCTTCTGGGATTTGATTTATGACTTTTGTACATTTTGAATGTTCCATAGTCATATAAAAGAAACATATAAGTCAGCTGGAGTTCTTCTTCTCCTTTAAAAATCTGAGATATAAATTAGTATGAAGGAGTGAAACTTCAATGCTCTAGGTCTTTCCTGCAACAGTTGTAAGCTAAAATGTTCAGCACTTTCCAAAATTCATTCCTCCATGCACACAGGGTGCATAAAACTTCTTTTTATTTCTATGCACGTTGAGTTCAAGCTCTCTGCTGACAATATAGACATAACCTTGGTCAATATTAATGTATTTTAATTACATATAACATAATGCTAACAACTACACCAACTAGCATTGGAAGTCGTGTCCAAACGTCCATGCATTACCAAGCAAAGCACCATAAAAATTAAGATTTATAACATCCTCACACAAACAAGCCGAGCAACAATAGCATTAGGAGGTAATAATTTAGACTGGTACACCATGAAATTTCATGGAACTAACGGGAACAAAAAGCTTGACTTGAAAACAATGTCAGTGCTGCTTTTCTGTAAGAATTCCTTTGTTTCCTCACCCCACATGAACTACTGCATATGGCAGAACCCCCTGTCCCCTAACAGGATTCCTGTCTTCAGTACTGCTTCAGCCCATGAATCCATTGTGTCCCATCTCCCTCCACGTCTCAGGGCTGTACCAGGCCTTCATCTTTTATTCTTGCACCCACATTCATCGTGGTTCTCTCCTCTCTGACCAAAATACAGAATCCGAGGGATGCATATTAGTGATTAGGAAGAAACGAGTATAACCTTCTCTCCTTAACAGAACCAAACAATTACGCTTCTGCTCGTCATGAAGAAAGAGGAAATTGCAGACAGCCACGGGGCATGGCGTGCTTGAATCACCCCAGCTGTTTTCTAATTCGAAGATGAAAGTTTTCAAACCTTTCCCGTTTTAGAATAGTGGCAAAAATGATGGCACGCAGCCACGGGCTGAGAATCGCTGCCCCACCCCACAGATGAAAAGCCTCAACATTTACCTCCAGATTCCTTTTTCAGAAGACAAGACTTTAGTGGGGAAGGGAGGGAATTGAAAATTAAAGTTCCCTGGGGTTGTCTCAGGTATCCTTGTCCTTTGAACAGCAGGGAGATCAATCTGCAGCTCAATGCATAGGCATGCAGCACATACTAATGACTTCCCATACCGCACAAATTACTGTTCTCACTTCTTGATAGCAAGGTTTAGCTTTAGTCCTCCTCTGATAAGTGAATTTTCACAAATCTTCTGTTGACAGTCATATTCTTCCACGCGGGAAGAGGGCTTGTCTTCACTGTGGGGATTTGGTAGGCAAAGAAGTCCAGAACTTGCTGTATCTGCTAATGCAAATGTGAAGCTGGGGGCCAAGTAGAGGGCTGCTCACGGTGTGAACTATTGGGATGAACTACGTGATGATATACTGCCATGGGTGTGCTTCTCGTTTCTCCTGTTTCTCATTTTACATTTAATTCTGGGATTTAAACCCCAGCCACTTCTGCCAACATCCTGCAAGTAATTTTGTACAATAGGAGCGCATCGGTAGATCAAAGCACACACTACATGCAGTCCCGGAGTTTAGCTTTGGACTACATTTAGCGTAGTTCCATGGACCAAGTACTCCTGCCACGTATTTGGTACAGGAATATCTGTAAAACCAATCATTATTTTGGATCTTTGTATCCCAGCTGGGGTTGTGCTGCTCCTGGAGCAGAGCTCTTCTGCAGTGCCTCCTACAGAACCCGGGTAATGCATTCCAAAACCACAGCAAGTAGACACGACTAGGGGACTTGCTTCCAAACTGCACTATTGCTCCAAATCAAAACACTAATTCAGGTAAAGCCTCTTTCAGATGAAAAGTAATCATTGATGCAGGGTCTCGGGCAAGTGGGATTCTGATAAGGGTTCATTATAATACCTACAGCCATTGCAGTGAGTACTGCAGCTCTGTATCTTCTAACATGCAGCCATCCTTAATTTACTTAAGTCCCCAGCAAATCTTTCCCCAAACACAGGAAAGCCTCACATTACTTTCAGTGGAAAGATGGCTGGCTTTTGGCAAGCCTGTGTCTGAACGAATCGTATCGCTTTCCTGAACACACCGCATCCCTTGCCTCAACAACGGGAAGAAACGTAACTGTTTAGAAAAGTATTTGGTTATGTTCCCATGCATAGGACATAAGGACTCAAAATTATTACAGCCCAGGCTGTGGTTGATAAATATCACCTTTAGTAATCTGCGTTACATCGAGTGTGGATACGACACACGAAGCTGCCACAAAAGCAGTGATTATCCATTGTAAGGATAATGAGGGATGGAGGTGAAGGAGAACTGTAGTTCTTCTTCCGTAATATTGGTGGGCCAAGAAGCTGTCTCTGCTTCCACAGTGTAACTGACCTGATCAGAACTTTCCCTGGGCTTCCAGCAAAGATGCTGAGTCCATGAAGGAGCTGGTAGAACTTGAACTCAGTCCCCATTGGCTGTGTTTCTAGAACAACTCATTTGTTGGTTGTGATGTGGGGTTTTTTGTACAAATTTACAAATTCATATTGCAGGACAGATATTAGCAGGAGACCAGAAGCTCCTTCCTTGGCAAAAATCTTCTTTGAGGTTTGTAAAAGGTCGTCAATCTAAGAGAAGATTTAAACCCATTACCATTTTTCACCATAAGAACACAAAGAATTCCAACCTAGAGAAATAAAAAAGAAAAAAAGATTACAACAAGATACCTGCCCCTAAGAGCATCCAATACCAGCCAAACAGCATAACCTACATAGCCCAGGCTATCTCAGTGATCCTTCAGGATTCTGTACTGCTTAGCATTCTCCCTCTAGCAGCAGCTCTCAAACACTGAAGGGCAGCAGTCTGGTTTAACACTGGCCTTGCTTAACTGTCTGCATTTGTCAGACATCCCCCACTCGGGTGAAATGAGATGAGATCCCGGATAAGAGCCTTTCAGGACAATTCCTTTCCACTCACCCTTGCTCGCCGCCTACAGATCTGCCTTCGGCAAAGATCTTTTCTGTATTTCTCCTGTCCAACCAAATCAGACACCCTGAGCTCAACGCTCTATCTTTTTATCCTTCCACATCACACAGGGAAATGGGGAAGAAGAGCCGAGGGGGCAAAGGAATTAGAATACTTTCTTCTATTGCATAGATTAAAAACAAAGGGGAAGTGGGGATGTTCTGCTGCTCTGAGCATGTATTTTTTTTTAACAATCCCTTCATAAACCCCACCTATTTTTTTCACTAATTTAAGAGTATTTTTTTCACCTGTACGAAACTCCCACTTCTCGTGCACCCAGGTTTTCCGTACAAAATGCTCCCCGGGTTTGAACTCCAGTACTTCATTCACTTCTACATTTACATTACCTCATTTTCTTCACTTACTTCGTTACCCCCTTTGGCACACCAGAAAAACCATCCCTTTTCTTCAGGTCAGTGATCCACTGCTACACCTTTTTTTTTTCCTAAGAAAATCCCAAACATGTTTCTTCCATGTATCCTTCAGCTGCTGACTGACAACTACTGCTCCCACTCTTGAATATCAGCCTATTTATTCCTTGCATGTTGTACACAGGATGAGACGGTAAATTCCTCCAGGCAGGCATCTGCTTAACCTATGTGTTCTAAAACAAATGCAGATTGGGTCAGACTGATTTTTCAGGTGAAGGGGAGTCAGGCAGGAAGAAAGGAGCCCTAGGAGAAGGGGAAAAAGGGAAAACAAAGAGCAGTGGAACGAGGGGAAGAAAAGGATAAATGAAAAGGGTTGCTGAAGAGTGGGAACAGAGAGCTAGTATATTTGATGAAAATGCAACATTAGCAAGCACAGTGTGATTTGACAAGTGTGAACAAGCCCACACCAATGTTAAAAAGCACTACATCTGGCAATGTGTCAATGTTTAAGGCAGCACTTTGCTTCTCCTTCCCATGCTGGGTTTCTGCATCCTTGATATTCCCTCAGATCCACTTCTAAGCTGCTGAGGTCTATGGGAATACATTTTAGAGGTGGATTGGACAGGGAACAGATATAAATCAGTAGTAATTAAAGGTACTATCATTCTTTCCCTCCCCAGGTTACCTCGTTATAGAAGAAAAGATCAGCAAAACATTTCAAAACGCTGATATACACCCAAACACGGGGAATCATTTAATACAGAAATGTTGGGGTTAACCATATGGCATTTAACCTACCGATCCCCTTGTGTATATTACTTTTACTCCAGCAAATACATGGCAATGAGATCACTTGTCCCTCGGAATATTGCAACAGTTCTGGGGCACTAAATTCAGCAGCTGCAGAATCTTAACTAGAGCAGGATACATATGTGAAAGGAATTTTTAAAATTTCCTCTCACAACTTTCTTCGGGGACCCACGTTCCTATTTTTTCGTGAGGAAAGCTGGGCTGTCCCCCCGCTACTCGATGATTAATTCTGTACGAAGATCTGCACACAGATTTGACTGCAAGACGTATCAGTACATTTTATCTGTATGCTTATACACACGTCACACACACTTGCTATTTTCATGGATAGAAAACCACGAGATACGTTAACAGTTAGTTTTTAGCAGGTTTACCCCGTGTTGTTTTAGCCAGGGTTTAAACATTCTACATTTAACCGTACTCAGTCACCCTTTGTTCATTTTGTACCCACAGGGGCACTGGTGGGAATTCCCTCGTTGCAGAACAGCAGGTCTCACCCTCCTATATGATCTAGAGAGCTCTGGATTTAATGACATGAACTACCGAATCTCTCACAGCCTTTGATTTTGGCAGTATTATGGAAGCAAAATATGACTCCTCGATAGTTCAGTCTTGCATTCAATATTGTACATCATCAATTTACAATAACCTTAATCACAGCAATACAAACTTCCTATTACTTATCTCTCTTCTGCCCCGGTACAGCTCATACGAGCAGATTGCTGTTTATTCTCATGTGGTAAAGCATTTGGAAGCTATCTGTCATTTGGAGGGGGTAGGCAAGAAAGGAAATCCCCAAGATTTTGCATGTAGGGACAAATTCAGTCCTGGATTAACAGGTGCAACACTTGTTGGCTTTGCCAGATTTATTCTTGTGTGTAGCAGGACAGAGCTGAAAAATCATGGGCCGTGTAAAACAGATTTATCATTTAGATCAAAAATAATTTCTTTATACTTTGCATTCTGTGTCCTGTGCCGCTCCAGAACTCTTCAGAATTCTTTTCTGTAGGACAATGAAATCGCTCCTGTAGCAATACCATCTGAGGTCACAGAAACAAGGAGTGTGAGGTCATAAATCCTTCAGATTTAAAAATAAAATCACAAAGGATGCCCCAAATTTACCTATCTGTGATTTGGGGTTAATATTGGCTTCTTTGTTCTGTGAGACTTAGTTTCACTCTCCTTCCTTTTTTCCTAAATAATAAAAAAAAAAAGAAAAAAGAAAAAGGAAAAAAAAAAAAAAAAAAAACAGAGGAAAGATTTGTCCCAGGAATTTCCTGTTGGCTGTTGTCCAGAAAACAGAGAATACCAGCAATAATGTGAACAATGCAATGTTCCTCCTAGGCCTGCTTGAAGAAAGCTTCCAAGTCCTCCTATAACTCGGCTGAAATGTGGCAGCGCTTTGGGGAGGCTGCTGTGCTCCACAGCCAGAGGTTTGCGCAGAAACATTTCAGCTTCTCTCCCGCTCCTTCCCCCTTCTCCAGGCTCCGAGTTCCAGGAATCCAACAGTTCGTGTTACCGAAATAAACATCCGACTTCTGCACAGCGAGGAATACTTTCACCGACTTGCTTTGCAAAGGAAAAATCCAAGCTTGCATCTGCTGCATTATTTTCTGAAATGCGGTGCGCAGCCAACGTGGATGAGCGGAGCAGAGCAGAGGGCAGTGCCAGCCAAATGCCACGGGTCAGCGCCGGGCATTGGAAAGGGAAGAGCCAAGAAAGCCTGCAGAAAGCAGGTAGCTGTGAAACAACCTGCCCATGGGTTGTTATACACCGGTGCTCAGCACGCCTTTCAGAAGCAGCATGCTAGCAACTGTGCACACACACACACCTATGTATGCACACAGGCAAACACAGGCTTCGCTCTTCCCTTTAATCTCTACACCGTGGCATTTTTCTCTTCTAACTGTCGCCCTTTACTCACTGTACCCTAAGAAGTGAACCCTAATAGTGACAAAAAGGGAAGGTGTCTCAGTAACTGAAGACGAGGTGCGGACGGTCTGAGCTCCTTAGGCCCACCCACGTGAGAAAACCAGGCAGCCACGAAGCAGCTCCTGGAGCTTCAGTAAGGAACCGGCCGGCTCATCGAGCATCTGCCACGCTAGTCAGAGATGTCAGGGGACATCCAGGGCATGTGAATATGGTTTTAAGAACTGAATTTTTCATTTGTTTTACATGTTGATGCATATTTAAGAGTATGGGTGTGTTTTTCACAGCTTCCATCCAAGGATCTCAAAACATTTTTGAACGGGTTTCTAATTTACACTTTGCTCTTTGATGAGCATTTTGTCAGGAAAGGATATATTCAAGCTCTAGAATAGAGCATGACAGCAAAAATAGACAAATAATACTTTATTGTCAAATCCAAGCATCCAAAATTCATGAGCCAGGAGCTTGGAAATACACCTGCCTGAATTAGAGGCTATATTAAAAAGAATACATGTTTAAGTTCTTTTTTCCAGATGTAACGGTGCACTGAGTTTCTAGTTCAAGTTTTGCCTCAGCTGAAAAAACTTTAAACTATACCATTTATGTAATTAAGTCTATTTCACATATTTGCATTACTTCAGGTGCTGGAACTTTTTGAAAACACAACAACTGTCCTGAGACTCAATAAAGCCCTGAGAGCTGGCAGCACTGTGTTTGCACAGGAAGTCATGAATGGCAGTGCTTTCATAGAAACTCCGGGGAGAATTTAGGTACAACACGATTCCTAGAGCACGAACTCATATCAGGCTGTGCTTAAATATGCTCTTTGGAAAAAATAAATGAATAGAAGCCACAAAAAAGAAAACCCACCAGATCTCTTAAGGACCAGAAGAAGCAAAAGTTACCAGTGTGTAATGCATCACCATCAACCACCACCCCGTGCTTCGGTGTCTCCCGAAGCTATGCTACAGGTCACAACCAGCTTCAGTAATACTTTGCTTTCTGTTTTGGCATTCAGCTGTGAAAATACTGACATGGGGCAGGGTATCTTAGGAGGTAACAGGAGCACAGCACATGACTTTTACACTGGTGGGACGCAATAGAGTACTACAAAGCATCTCAATGCTGTGGATGGTGGCTGCTCCACACACAGCCCGCCACCAGCCACCTGTCTGGTAAGAAGCGGTTACATTCACCGTAATACGGTGCCGTGCCCACCCCTCACGCCACTTTTCCAACTAGGCATATTCAGAAGGTGAAAATGGGCGGTGGTGAAGCACTTGGAGGTACACTTCGGAACACTTTGTCTGGGGAGAAGAGTTTCAGACGAGGCTGTTACCATCCTTCGGATGCTGGCAGAAAAGGATAATTACGAGTGATGACCTAAGAGGGCTATATATACATATACCACGTACGTGGTCATGGAAACCACCACAAAAACTCCTGTATTTTCAAAACCATGATATAAATTTCAAACTATTATATAAAGTGGTTTTATACTTCACTGCTAGGGTGCACTAGCCTCTTTCCATACCATTCACAGCATAGTTACTATAGTAACTAATGTATTGCAAAAGGGAAGAAGAAGCTAAAAAGAAGCTCAAATTTAAACAAAAATGATAAAGACTAAACAAAGGCAGTGTCTTAAAAAAAAAAAAAAAGAAAAGAAAAGAACAAGAATGCAGGCACAGTTTTATGGTCATGTGTTTGGAAACGCCAACAGCATCTCACTTGGCATGTTGTCACTTAAACCCACAGAAATGGTTTAGCCAAACAGTTTTATGGCAGCCCGCACTGCAGCACCTGGGTATACCTAAACTTCATTAAACTGAGATTTTACTCCCTTCCTTTCAACGACTCAACAAAGACAGAATCACCTAAATAACTCCCTCCATCCACCAATTAATACTGCAAAGCTTTAGAATCCTTGAAAACTTCCATAGCTTGTATCAAATGGAATGACCATACGTGGGAGGGGAGATCATTCTCCGAAATCCATGGCAAGTTCAAAATTCCATGTTTTGAAGTTTCATGTGCAAGGCAACCATGCTGGGCTTCAGGAGAGAAGTGTGGGAGTGACAGAGCCACAAACAAAGTAATAGAAACTGTTACATAATATTGCATACAAAAGAGAAGAAAACCACATCAATGGAAAATAAGGCTCTCTCAAGTCGGGGATTAAAAAGGTTTCTGTATCATTTTACCTGCGTGCATGTGTATATACATACAGTGCAGGCTCTGATTTTCTACTACTTCCCATATCCAAATCTTCATGTAAAATTACTACATCAGCTCTATATTCATTCTCATTGTCATTCTACAGCTACACAATGCAAACTAGCTGTGGGACAGCAGAACTAGATATAAAAATAGAAACTCAACAGCTTCAACTAGTTCAACATTTGGTTGCTTAAGGACATGGCTTATAAAGCCTATAGCTCTCTCTCTGCATCAGTGCTTCTCTTTCTTCAACCTTCTTTGATATTGCCTTCTTAGCAAGAAAGCCATCACCTTATGATTTTTTGTTGAAATATTATTCTCTTCTCTGGTATCTTCCCGAAGCTGTCAGGAAAGCGACTAGCCCCATAATACCCTTAAGAGACGGGACAGTCATTTGAAGGATGCTTTCTGCATCTGACATTTCCCAAACACTTTGTAAAGAACATGAAAATGAGTAAAAACGGTTTCCGCTGTACCTCCTGGGACTGGATAGGTTTAGACGTTCAAAGGCTCTGACAGCTGGTCAAAAGTCACATGTCAACCACAATAAGCTAACCCATTTGGCTCAAAAACAAAAAATATACGGAAAATTGCCACCACAGTCAGTTAAATAATAAAAACACAGCAAACCATTTGGAAATTTTCTAAGACCTTTCATTTTGCAAATGTTTTGCAAACCTCAGAAAACAATCAAAGTTCAAAAACAAAGGTTTTGCCACCAGATATTTTTGTTGGCTGCTATAAATGAGGCAACAATAAAGCTTGGCTCCAGCATACTCCAGGCATCAAAAACATGCATCTCACCAACCGCTGAACTTAGGACAATTGTAAATAAACCTTGAACAATTTGCAAGGGAAGAACCTTAAAATCACATCTCCTTGTTCCCTCCCCTCAGTGCCTATTCTAAAATCTCAGTTGTGGATTTGGGAATTTGAGAAAGAAAGAAGGAAAGAAATGGAATTCTTTAATCAGCCACACTAAATCATACAAAAAGTGTCTTAGGAAAAGTTCTAAGCTTTTCCCAGTGAACCTGAATTGACAAGTTCACCTGTATTTCTCATTCCTTTTGATTTTTCTCTTTTCCTCAACTCACAGAAAAGATAGCACATACTCTTCAGACAGTCTAATATTTTTTTAATCAAAAGGAAATTAAAGAAGAGGCAATGATGTACATTCCTTCTGGGGAAACTAGAAGCCTCATTCCTAGCCTGTCTTAAAATAGCCTGACTGAACTACAATATTTGCATTACAATTCTGGGTCAGCTGCACCATGGGATTATGCGTGCAGATCAGAGGGGTGTTTAGTTTTTATTTTCAGCCTTGTAGATTTTTCACATTATACCCATTCTCTGCACATCCCTCCTGACATTACATATCAGTGCCGTTTGGAACAATCAGAGAGATTTACTCCCTAGATATCTGAAGTAGGAAACAGGGCCTACAGCAGTTTTATGCATTGGAAGTGGAAATCTTTGCTGCAGAAATCTCTCTGTATCGGGTGTCAAAGCAGACAAAAGAGCCTTTGGTTCTTTTCAAACACTGACTCAGATTCTGATGGTTTCAACTTCTCTATCAAATCATAGTAGTGCTCACTACAGTACTCTGGATTTTACCTGGGGTATGTAAAAAGGGCACCAAATGATGCTTAGGAGGTGCCATTTGGTAGAAAGCCTTGCCTGCCAACCATACCTGAACAAAGATTTCCGACAGCTCAGCGTAAGGTCCCAATTCATTTGACTTTCTTCACATCTCGGATGTCAAATTGTCAAACACGGATTTTATCAGAATAATCTGCAAACATTCACTGCACAATTCTTGATCTGCTGGCAAGTCTCGCTGAACAGTTCACACACACAGCTCAGGCTGGTTCCTTCGTTACACGGGTCAGGTATTTTCCCATTCTTCTTCTGGCAGCAGTGATTCGAAGTAACGCGCAGACCTCGTGAACGCCACCTCCACAGAGCTGTGTTTCATACTTAGCTCCCTTCCCCAGTCTGTGTGTAAGAAGCAGAGCACTTGTTGATCTCAAAGAGGAATTTTAAGTATTAATTAAAGCTATTTAAAAACAATAGGGGCTGCACGAATATGAAATACTATTATGTGCCATAGGCTGAAATAGGAAACAAATCGAGGCAATTACAAAACCTAGAGACAGAAGAGACTGCCTAGTCCATAATGCTCATCAGGGCAGCAATTACGCTGTTCTACGAATGTTATTCAGTCTTAGTCAGTGACTGTACCTCTGTCATATTTCTTAGAAATGGGCTCCTCTGTACACTGACTCATCCTCAAGAACAAATTTCATCATCTCATTTTACCTCTAGAAGTTACATGCTTTTGTATCATCTTTGATGGTTTTTCCCTAGGGTTTTATGCTGCATGTTCCAGGGCTTATTTTGCACAGCTTTTGGGACTTTCTGAAACATGTTAGGTTATCGGGCCATTTCCCTCTTACATTTCTCTTCCAAGCTGTACGTAAAAACCTCTTCTGATTTGCCTTCACAAACCAAATGTCCAGGTGTTTCATCCTTTGAGCTGATGCTGATAAGAACTTTCCCGCGTTAAGGAGGAGATCGGTGACACCCACCGGGGCTGCACTGAGGGCAGACTGTGGTGGCCTTCAATTTGGTGGCCTTCTACAACGGGGTTACTGCACTGGTGGATAGAGGAAGAGCAACTGACAACATCTGCTTAGACTCGTGCAAAGCATTTGACGCTGTCCCCCATGCTATCCTTGTCTCTAAACTGGAGAGATGGCTTTGACGGATGGACCACTCGATGGGCAAGGAATCAGCTGGACGGTCGTACTCAAAGAGTTCTGGTCAATGGCTCAGTGTCCTGGAGGAGATCAGCAATGAGTTGTGCTCCACAGGGCTCAGGACTGGGACGGGCGCTGTTTCACATCTTTGTTGGTGACACTGACAATGAGATCGAGCGCACCCTCTGCAAGTTTGCCAATGACACCAAGCTGCGCCAGGCCCCTCCAGCGCCACGCGGGGCACCG
>CM021779.1:5633804-5746758 GCA_011076525.1 Nettapus auritus | reverse complement strand
AGAGGGACACGGAGCTGCTGGAGCGAGTGCAGCTGAGATAAGGGGACTGCAGCATCTGTCCTGCGAGGGGAGGCTGCGAGAGCTGGGCCTGCTCAGCTTGGAGAAGACCGAGAGGGGATCTCATCAATGCCTGTAAATGTCAGAAGGGAGGGTGTCAAGAGGCTGGGTCAAGACTCCCTTTGGTGGTGCCCAGTGACAGGACAAGAGGCAATGGGCACAAACTGAGACACAGGAAGCTCCAGATGGGTATGAGAGGGCATTTGGTTACCGTGAGGTGACAGAGCACTGGAAATGGCTGCCCAGAGAGGCCATGGAGTCTCCTTCTCTGGAAATATCCCAAATCCCCCTGGATGCCATCCTGTACAATGTGCTCTGGGTGAGCCTGCTGGGCAGGGGGGTTGGACCAGGCGATCTCCAGAGGTCACTTCCAACATCAGCTGTGCTGTGATTCTGTGATCCCCTTCCATGGGGCTGCTCTCCAGCCTCGTGTCCCCACATTTGTACGTACAGACAGGGTTGCACTGTCCTAGGTGCAGAATCTGGCACGTGCTCTTGTTACACTCCATGGAGCTGGTGATTGCCCAGCCCTATAATTTGTCAAGATCTCTCTGCAAGGCCTCCCTATCCTCAAGGGAGTCAACAGCTCCTCCTTTACTACCATCTGAAAACTTACTTGGTGTGCATTCAACTCCCTCACCTAGATCATTTATAAAAACATGAAAGAGAATGGATCCTAAAAATGAGAGCCCTGGGGAACCTCACTGGTGACTGGCCACCCATATTCATTGCCAGCCTCAAGTTTCATGTCAGAGTGGGCATCTTAATCAGAACTTAACTAAAGAAAGAATATATTTGACACAATTATCAGCCAAGAGTATGAAGATCCTTTGGAGAAAATCAGCAAAGATTGTTAAATAAGTGTGAAATGTGGACGATGGGCAAACTAACAGCAGGTAGAAGCAGTAGACCAATTTATCCCCTGAACAAGAAGGGGAGATCAAATTGAAGGCCTCAGTTACGCACGCCTACAAAAATGTGTTGTCAACAGCAAACCCTTAGCCCATCATCCATGGCTCCTTTTATTTATTTTCTTTTCTCTAATATCTGTGGAATGAGTGCATAAAGAAACAAGAGTACTCTCCACCACTTTGCAGCATTATGGAAAAACAACCTCACTATCTGCATCCAAAATACAAAGGTCTTTTTCAACCTTACAGCTGGCCTTTCTGCTCTTCCATCATCACAGTTGACGCAGCTGACAAGTTTATCTATCTTAGCAGTGCTCTCCCTAGCTCAGCAGTAATTGCTGACAAGTATCTCTGCTTTCAAAACAAGCTGAATACTCGGTTTTCTGCAAAATCATGTCTGGAGCAATCACAGGATCACTCACCCTGAATCTGTGTTTGAGGAGTCTGGTTTTATTTCTGCTCTCCTTCGTGGTCCTCTGCAGAACGCCCATCTCTGCCGGTGAAGCCTGTTCCCCCAGTGCTGCCTGCACACGCGCCTGGGGATCTGCTGACGAGACTGTGCAAGAAGCATTGAACTTCCATCTCACAGCAGGATCTCACCTTGTTCTCAAACTTTCCTCAAACCTTATAGATGCTGAAAGCCCTCCCCAGAATTTGTCAGGTCAGTACCAGTAACGCCACTAAAAAAGACTTCACTTCAAGAGATGTGAACAGAAATCTATTACAATATTGTCTCAGTATCTATGGCAAAATGCAGACAACCTGGTGGCTAACAGAGACAAGAGAAAGCTGAAAAAGAATCAATTAGCACCTTCTCGACACTTAAAATTCACATCTGTTCCTCCTAGGTGGTCTGTTTCCAAATGGCAGTACGCGGAGATTGTGAAAGTAAAAATTGTTTAGTCGCATTGAAAGTGCGATCGCCGCCAGCTACAACAATCAATAAGAGCAGAAAAGCTTCCAGTAGCTACGAAAGCTGAGTGCCATAAAGAGAGGCCTGGAGACAAAGGTTATGATAATGACAAATAGACCTAATAGAGCAAAGCGAAACCCAAGCCTGACACATACACATTTTTAAGAACGGCATGAAGCATTACTGAAAGATTACAAGGAGTCATCACATGAAAAATAATTCTAAGGAGACCATTAATATTAAAAATGGCTTTTTTCAGCTCTATAGGTGATACCATCAGAAGTCAGCTTTCCTCAGCATTTCTGAGCTTTTTCTGAGAAAGTCTAGAAAATATTATGGGCTTGAAGAAAACAAATATCATTTGACTACAGGTCTCTCAATGATATTCTGAGAGAGATGTCTTCAGAGAACTTCTTACGTGCATCCAGGAATGGTCCCTGTTGCTGTTCCCTGTGTTGAGTGGCTTTATAAGAGAGACATGCATGCAGTGGTTGAGAAATGTCATTAACATTTCTAATACTAGTGTCACCTGGCAGGCCAGTGTCCCCTGCCTGCAGTGGCTGCTCCCGCAAGGTGACCTTCTGCTCTTGTGAAGTGGAAGTAACGCGATCTCTGCGAAAACGCACAGCACAGCTGAGGAAGTCATTAGAGAGCTAGAACTGCAACTACCAAGAGCTGAAGAGCTTTTCGTTTAATATATTAAATGAAGCCTCCTTGAGGTAAAAACAAATGTAAAAAATTAAACTATCTCCCAGAGGAACCAAATGTCACATGGGACTCTGTGGGTATGTAAAGAGGTAGGAAGTGCCTATCATTTCTTTGGGCCAAACACGGACCCAAAGGTCATATATTCATCAGACCCTAGGGCCTGTGACACTGACAAGCATGCATTAAAAAAAATTGTGCCTGAAAGGAAGTGCAATTAAATGCACCGCTGCTTTACACAAGTGTGGAGTGCAACCTGAATTAGCTGGCGTATTCTGACAATCTAATGCATCTGTACGGGTGATGTTCCACCAGAGACTACTGTCAGACTCCCATGTATTGGCGTAAATGCTGGGAAAGTCATGCTCAGCATTTACCTTGGCTCCACAGGATCCATACAGAAGAGTGTGCCAATATGGGAACAGGCCAAATTTGTAATCTAAGCAGTTTAGAAACAGTCCTTTCTAGATTTCAAGTCATTTTAATCTCATTGAACTGTACTTTGTTTCCACCTTGGAGTAAGAACTCCTTCTGCATCTAACTGGACAGATACACAGAAGTAAGAAAGACGCATAAGGATAAACTTCTCAAGCCTTCTCCTACTCTATAGAGTTGGGGCATAACAAATGATGCACCACCTAAACAAACCCAGGACTTTACCCAAAGGTATAACCTAGTCTAAAATCTGCATTTTGCTCCCCTGCTCTTCCAGCTGTCCTCTCAGTTTCCTGCCGCAGCTGGAAACTTTGTGGAGTCCGGGACATGGGCTTTATGTTCTGCAGAATTGTGCAGTTTTCTGCAACTAAATTGAATGTCTGTGAACTGAGGGATCTTCCTCCTTCTCTTTAATGAAACAAGTCATACACCATCATCCCTGTGAAGACCCAGGACACCAGGCTCAAGTCTTTTGTACTATACAGTGTAAAGCCTACTGAGAATATGTGGACAGCTGAGAAAGACCTTCTCAGTTCCATTTTCCATGTATTGTATCATTCCAAACACTGCATGTCACAGCTTCATTCTAGCAGAACTAACTCTAACGAGGAAGAGATTTCAGTTAATTATTCTGCTTTTTCAATACTGGATTTGGGCTGAAAATAAAGTCAGAGACATTGAACGTATGGATTTTTCTGATAGAGGTAAGAAACATAGCTGGAACACTCAGCAAAACCATAAGCCCCACACATCAGAAACCAGAGACAGGACTGCAGTGCTCCACAGCAGGTCTGGCCAATCATTTCAGTGGAAAAACAAATTAGCAAGGATCAAATTACTGTGTCAAAAAAAATCCAAATCCACATTTTCAGGGCAGCCACTCCATCCTTCAGTCTTAGTTTGAATTCCTCTAGACTTCGTAATTATTGAAAGACTTCTTTTTAAGACTCACAGCAGAACAATAAAGGGTTAACAGGCAAAGATGTAAGGGCCTACCTCAGTAACCAGGGGAACATTGGAATTCCCAACCTGAGAGAAAATTTAAGGCATGGATTACTTCCTGAAATCTGCTCAAAATAAAATAAAAATAGCAGTAATTTTGATTAAAAAAGAAAAAAAGTGCTGTTTCTTCCCAGTGATCGTTGAAGAGCAGAGCAGTGCAGTGGAAGGGAAGGGAAGCCGGCACTTGGCTTGTAGTGCATTAGTGCTCTATCACCTCTACTGCCAAGGCGAACCATTACTTACTAAAAGTGCTCTCTAGACAGGCCCCTTCTGGGACAGCGTAGCCATCACTTTCTGAAGGGTAGTTTGGAGGATTCCTCCCTTTTTGTTGGACAGTCCCCTGGGTTTCTAAACCTCATGCATTATGGATAGGATCTTAATGGAGACTGGCTGCATAAGCACTGCTTGCTGAGCCTCTCGGCTCAAGACAGCCATTGCTGCGCTGTGCTTTCCACTTTCTTTCCATCTTCTGTATGCCAATTAGGCTCTAATTTGGTTTCTTTTCTATCTGTATGAACCCCATTAAAACCCAATTCTGCTTATTACCAACAGCTTTCTTTAAATGCAACTACTTTCCCTCTAAGGATTCTCCCAGATTCAGAGGCAAATCAATCGGCAATTACCCGATGTGTTGCCAGCCCATGCCACTTGCCCCGTACCCCCACTCTGCATTAAAAGCGAGCCTCCAGCCCACCGCCACCTCCTTGGCACTTTCCAACCTGCCACGACGCCGTCCATCTTTGCCTTGCCAGATCAATAACGAAAATTCTTGTACGTAAAAACCCTCAAATTACTTCTCTCTACAGTAACACAACACCGGCGGGTTCTCTGTAGTACTGGCCACACCAACGTTAGGTCTGATGGTGGTCTCTGCAAATGCACCAATGATTTAACTTCTGAGGGAAGAGAAACTTGCTTATAAAATATTTGTCAGTATCAATAGGCAATTAATAGCAAATACCCTCTTAATGAAGAGTCTCCCAGATTATAATGAAGCTTTGTAGCTGTGTCCTAAAGTTCTTGAGCTAAGAAACTTGGGATGTTATAAACATTATGGAATCTCACCGTTGCTACAGACATAGGGGAATGTGAGTGGGTGCGCGTCTTCTCTTAACAGAGAAGGAAGGGGCAGAATAGAAATAATTTTCTTCCAGAACACAAATAACCACAGTTTTGTATGAGTCCTTGGAAAAGAACTAACTTCAAGACGGTGCACTGAGGTGCACTTCATGTCTTTTCCCTGTGAAGATGATAGCCGTTAAAAACAGGAAGCTGTTTTTTTGAAAACTGTATCAGTGTGGCTTGATAATAACAAAATTTTCTACCCTCCATGAACAGAGGATCTACTCCTTCCTTTTTTTCTGGTTAGCCATCCTTGTTCTTTACTTCAGGTGGATATGGAAACTCTACTAAAAGGTTGTACATTTCTACAAACAGCTGCGAACAGAAGGTACCTCAGATCTGGGGAAGATTTTACGATGACAGAACTGTCTTTAAAATCAGGGAGGTTTGAGTAACGCTTGAACTCCAGTACATTGATGCTGAGGTTGTTTCAGAAGACAATGAGGACAGATGTAGACATGAGGGTTTCCCCGGGAAGGCTCTACTGAGAGAATGCTGGTGCCCTAACACCTTCCCGTGTTGAAGCTGGAAGAACCAGGAGCTTCACAGAATGAGCTCAGATGGAAGTGGTTTCGCTGACTTATTGCCTGCTGACGGCTGTATTCTATTCATAATGTTCTTGTCACGAGTAAAGTAGGTGCAGGAAAAGCATAATGTTCCTGCAATATTTTCCTTTTCCTTACTAGCTCTCACCTGAAGGTTTCTACAAGGAGAGATTTCCCTTGTAAGCATCCCCATATAAGGCCAGCAGCTGAAACATTGCAGGCTGTTCTGTACAAATGATATCTAGTTTTTTCCTGATAGCTGCTCTGATTTTTCGTCTGGAACCTATCCAAGAAGAAGGAACAGAGTCAGACTAAAATTACTAAGAAGCCACAACAGAGATATAGAAAGTAATTAAAAAAAACTTATTTCATATCTAGAAACAGTGAACTCTTCAGGGCAAGAATACATCTGACTATTTTAAGAATTGTAGCAGGCCTTTGTTGAGCTGTATAAACGAGTAGCACTTGTATATACAACAGATAATAACAAATATAAGGATGTTTTATAAAGTATGCACACAAAATGGTAGCATGATGAACTGCAAGAACAGGCAATAAATCCTATTTTTCATTCAACCCTTGTCACCTCACCTGTGCTCTGTATGCTAACTCTCCTCTCCAAGGATTTATCCTATTCCAGAATCTAGAAACAGTTTGAATAACAACTGCTGCTTCAAATATAGAATGTGAAAAGCTGCCAGAAGAGTGGTTTCCTTTCTTTTTTCTTTTTTATCTTCCTCTAGTTACACAGGTTCGAAGTGTCAGATGGATAGCAGTCACTCTTGCATTTATGTTGAACTTAAATGTCTGTTGCCCTAATCCACCAGGGCTGGAAATGGGTGCTGTAAACCAGCTGGCCCACTGGTGTCGAGTTTGGGAAAAGGTGTAATTCCTGAGAAAGGAGAAACAAAGCAACCACAAAGTACTTCCTTTTAGCCACCGGTTCTAGCTAAACACAACTTCCTGCTCACATAGTGTTGCAGAAACACTGAACTGCTGCTTTTTTCCACTTATGAACAACAAAACTTGGTTTTAACTGTGGCTTCAGCCTCTGGGCATCAGAAAAGTTCATCTGAGTTCAAAACAGGGTAGGAAGCTGTATTTACTGTTGGGAAATCCTGGGTAGAAATACACTGTTTGTGTGCTCTGTAACGCATACACACAGAGCTTAATATATCTGGGACATGTAAAACCGTCTCTGCAGCTTGCTGGAAGCAGTACCCGCTGCTCTGGCCAGGCTGCTGGACTGCTCAAAATCCAGGATAAAATTCTCAAATACCATGCAAATAATATATTTGCGGGGGAAATAAAGACATAGCAAGATGATACACATAGATGGTTGTTGTGAGATGAGGAGGTAATACTCTAGGTACTCTTCGGCTTAGGCAAGGTCAACTAAATGAGTCCGAGTTTCCCTAGAGTCACAGATTTTTTTTCTTATTTCTTTCCACTGGCCATCATCACTGTTTCTTCCTTAAATCTTTTGACAGTTAAAGACCTTATATCCTCATGGATATGTATGGCACAGACTTCTACTATAATAGTAAAGCTCCCTGGGTGAGTGTTTTTACACTGGAACAAACATTTCCACACGGTGAGCTACGCTGGAAGAGCCAGAGTAAAAGGATTACACCCCCGGGGGCAGGTAGGTCTGTGCAAGTTTCAGTGTGGACAGGGCCAGGAGGAGAGACTGGCTTCACCACCCGGCCTAATAAGAACACAGTTAACTCACTCGTCTCTCTATAGCTGGTAGCAAAGGAAGTCTTTCTGTGGTAACTTCTTAAAAACCTTCAGATGCGTCATGTCTGCCCGGACTACACCAACAAACACCACCACAGAATCAACCAAGTTCTAATGAAATCTAAAATACCGGTTTCTACATCTGATGGATTTTTCGGTAACATCCTTACGATCAAACACCAGGGTACATTTAAAGTATGTAAATAAACACCCATTTCAGGACCTCTGCGCACTACTCCCTGGCACTGGGGATGGGTCACCTCGGAATGAGGAGGCTGCAGAAGAGCAGGGTTGGATAGCAGCTTGCTGGAGAGCACAGCACGGCTTGGGAAGTTCTGCAGGCACAAAAGGCAAACAGTAATGTCAAGCAGATGGCTAAAAACAGGAACCAAACGAGAAAGAAAAAGAAAAAGAAAAAAAAAAAAAAAAAAAAGAAGTTGCTTGAGCAACACACACACGTTTATAAGGTCTCACCGGCAAACCAGGACAATGACTGTTTGTACAAGGGAAATATATTACACAACATAAAGCCGTATCACTCGCCACACAAAGCTGCATCAAACAAATTCACTGATAATAAAATAAATCAGACACCAAGAACTACAAAAATTGTCCAGGAACTCTTAATGCTGCATCCTTCAGCTGTGCACATAAGTGACATACTGTTGTTTCAAGTGGTCGGAATCATATCGTATGTAAATATCATAAGCCCTTTATAGCAAAGAGCCTATGCAGATTCTTTTTTTAACCCAAATGGTAAGAGCCTTTGCTTTTGGAACAGGACAGTTCAAATTCTATCTCCAGTTAACCACAAAGCCCCAAGTGACTATAAAATGCAGTAGTGACATCTGTACAGTTTCAGAGGCCACAGATTGTTTCCATATTCTAATTACTACATCTCATTACAATGAAGAAAAATCACTTCTTTTTTTGAGTCGCAGATGTGAAAGGAAGATCTTGTGGTTAAAGGACTCACAGAACTCAGAGGCCTCGATTTTTTCTCTTTCCAACTAAATTGCAGACTTCCAGCACAAGAACACTCACTTTCTTCCACTGAGTCTTGGAAGACTTAACACACCCATGGTCACTAAGTGTTTTGATGTCCTCATTTAAGTGACTCACATGGTCACAAAATACTTAAAATACCTTGCATGCAGAATTCTGATTATCACAGATCAGAACGTTTGGAAAGAAGAGATAATTAATTCTTTATGGATGATTTTCTTGTCTTAATTTTGTTTTTAGAACACTAGACAATTAGGGGATACTATACAATAGCTGAATTTCTCAAAACGTAGTCTTTGATTAAATCATTGTTATGTGAAAAAAGCCTGTACAAGACAGAATCATAGAATCATAGAATATCCCGAGGACGGCGTTCAATTCACGTAGCACTGCTGACCTTTTAGCTTTTCTAAAGCATCCAAGGCACATGTCAACTACAAACACTGGTTCAACCAGAAAAGAAGCACCGCTGCTATGATCAGCTGCATCTTGATGTTGTTTTCAACCCAGTGCCACACACCACTGATGTGATTGTATTGAAATTTAAGGCAGCAATTGGCTGGGTGGGTGATATTGTCAGCAATCTGCAATTCTTCACCAGTTTTTATAGACTGCAGCATCTTCTTTGGAAACTCAGTTTCATGGGAATGCTTAAGCAACAGCTGGCATGATAAGGCACGCATACTTGTGTCCAAAAATATGCACTCTGGGTGCAGTGCGAGGAACAAGGTCAAGGGACATGAGCCTTCAGGCCTAGGTCCTAGCTGGAGAGCTCGCACGGTGCAGGAGCACTTACCTGGTGAGGCACAGCTGGGCAGCACTCTTTTAAAAGGGGTTTTCATGCCACATGAATGGGAATCAACAATGGATTGCTAAAGAATTTATTGACATTTATGTAGAAAGAGGTTTTTAATGGCAAAAAAAAAAATCACCAAGCTTGAACCTCCTACTGAAGCTCTAGAGCCAGAATACCTAAAAGGCTATGAAAAAGAAACGAGATTTTTTGTGAAACACAAGTGAACTGATTCCGAGGGCACTGCGCTCGCTCTCCTCTCACCCAGAAAACCTGTCCCATGAAGCAAGGTAGCTCTGCAGACCTGCAGCAGGTCCCGTGAGCCACTGTCTGGAAATGTAGGTATTTTCCTGTTCCAAAAAAGCAGACTCACCGTGTCGTGGTGGGGGATCCCCAAGGTGTGAGTCCCTTTATGGAGATGTCACTTTTCACCTAAGTAGCACGCCTAACTTGTTTTTTGTCTCCAACAGATGCCAAATCAGAACTCTGGGGTTTCAGTCCCTGTTCAGCCTACACTTATCCATTCTTTCTCTCCAACTGAGCTCGCATTGACATTTTGCAATACACAGTTAACTGCAGAGTGAGTGACATTACAGTGGTGACACCAGATCTTTGCAACCTGAACTCTCCAGTATAAACAAAAAGCAGAAATGAATCCCCTGTCTCCTGAGCATTAGCAGTTCCTGAAAAGAGCAAATGCAGAATTGCTTTCCTTATGGTCAAAAATGAATACTGCGAGGAAGTGACTGGAGGGCATTTTAGATTTCATGTTAAAGAAACAAAGCACAAATTGACTTTTTATAAAGGTCAAGTGAAAAATTGGATACCTTAAGGCTGCAGAGAATTTCTACTCTGTGTTCAGTTCTGTTTATATACAAAAATGAGGAGAAAAATATTGTCATGGCCAGCTTAACAGATGATCTGGCTCGGGACAAAGGAAAGAAAAAAAGAGAAAAAAGGACCATTTTTTCATGAAAGCCTGGTATTATCCACAATATCATTTACAACTATTTTCCTCAATGGAAGTTATTATGTTGCCCTTTCACAAACCATCTCGGAGTAACAAAATCTATCCAGCACGGCTCACACATAACCTGCAGGTTCCAGCATTTGCCGCTGGTTTGTGAATTAGTTGGTTATGTGCTGAAACAGGTATTTAGGATACATAATTCATCCTCTATGCTAAAAATACACAAGATAACAAATAGTACCCATACTGAAAATGATATTTTCACATTGCTTTCACATGGGCTAAATCGTGTCCCATGTGAACTGACCAAACAACTTTGTAGTAATTAAAAAAAAAAACAAACAAACAAAAAAAAAAACCTCCTGCAGCTGATATTTTAACCCGAACCAGTTTTAACCATTACACATCTGGTGACATTCAGCCCACAGTTTGCTTTGTTCGTGCCATTGCTCGATGCACTGCGGTCTCAGTACATTGCGGTTCACCTCCTGCATGGGAGAGGAGCACTCGGACCAAGGACACCACAGCCTGCCGAAAAGGAAGCAAGAGGGCAGCCTGGGGGCAACAGCGGCAGCAATAATGGAAAAAAAATCAGAACGGCCAGAAGCACACAACCTAAAAATGGTTTTGCTGCTTTCTTCCCTACAGCCTCCCCGTGCTTTCTTCTCTCTGCACAAATATTGCACATTTTGTGTGCTTGTTTGGGAAGGAGGCTACTCCCTTTCCAGAGATCACAAGCGTATTTCACACAGGGCTGAGCAAGCTCTTCAGAATAGAAGCCACTGCCCCCAAATGTTCATCTCCCTCCATCCGTACGCGAGCCCTCCCTTCCAGCCCCCTTTAAATTTTCTGCTCAGGGAGATCAGGGTTGTTGGGTCTTTAATCTCCTCCTCACAGTTTCACATACAAACCTTGGCTTCGATGTTTGGATACGTTTCCTCCTTTTTTTTTTTAATTCTCTTTTGAAGCCAAGTCGCTGAGTGAATCGTAAAGGGAGAGAATTCCAAGAGCGTTAGCTTCTCTGCTGTTCCCAGGGCAGGTCTGGGCCAAAATAAACCCCTGCCGTGCCAGCAGCAGTTACTTACAAACACCAGGCAGCACAGCACTCTGCAGCTTCCCAGTCTGAACCATCTCCCACTGCCCTTGTTCGAGACAGCCTCCTTAGAGATTCTGTCTCCAGCTGCACCCCTTCCCATGTTCGTCTTGAGTCACAAACTAACGAGCGGAAAAGAAAGCGGTGAGAAGGTAAATAGGCTGTCTTGGACCCCAAAAGTCTCTGCCCAGAGCACGACCTGCTTCGCTCCAAAGCTTTTCCATCCCTGCCCTCATTTCGGCTTCGTAGGAAAGGTTTTAGAAACCAGTCACAGAAACCGGTGGTTTACGGTGTGCCTTCCCTCCGCCACTTCTGTTCGCGCAGTGGAGTCGGATGCTGAAACCAAATTCCTGTTAAAGAATTTGAGGAGCAAACGGCCGCTGCTTCACCGATCTCCGGTACGCCAGCCGGGACCAAACCTGACACCTGGGCAGAGAAGTGGCAGGCAGAGCTCTGTCACCCAAGTCAGTCACTGCATGGAAAATGCAATTATTTTTACCTTCTGGAAAGAAGCTTAACCTTAAAGCTCAAGCCATGGTATGGAGCCTGTCACTACAGCTATTTGATCACGTTACAATTGATTTAAAGAATTTAATATCATTTTCTCATAAATTTCATAACAATCGTGGGAAGAATTTTCCCCACAGTTGTTCTCACTCTTCTGCCCAGTTAGGTGAACTTGCACCAGCTCCGCTCACACCCATTTTGCATAAACATTTATACCACAAATTCTGGTCAGTGTCGTGTTTGTACAGAGTAAATTTCAAATGTTTATGGGCAAAAGCCTGCGCAGGAAATGCCTGAGCATTTGATCAACCAGCAAATGCAAACAACACCATGACAATTGCAGCTTGGGCAACTGTCAAATAATGGCAAAGAACTGTCCATGAGCAAGCCTCAGACATGCAAAATATCATAAATTTATAAAATGATGTCGGATCACTCATTCTGTACAGACAACAAGTATAACCAAGGAAACCGGGGATATTGAAGAGGCAAATTATTGCCACAGGTGCCGTCATCTTCAGGGCAGAGCACTGCAAAGCCTCACACTCCAATTTGCATGAGGAATGCTGGTAAGTCTTCAGGAAAATACCACCCCAATCTATCGGCCGATGTATCCAGAGGCACCATTTCCTCATTTTTTTCAACACGTCTTCGCGCTCCTCTCCAGACCGGGAAGCTCCCTGCTCACAAGGCTGGCCTGGGAGACAAAACAGCTGAACCGCTCCACCTCCACGCCTGCCTTAGGGAAGAGCCATCCTTCAGGTCACTTTGAGACGGCATCACTGTGAAACCACAGGCTTTTACAACATTAAGGCGTCAGGGAAAGCATTCTCTTTAGTATGATCATAAAAAGCTGAGAGCGTTTTTGACCGCGCAGTCACAGATTGAAGTGCCTAAGCCTGAGCAAGGAGGCAAGGCTGGGAGTCCTCATTCTCTCACACATACACACACACGCACTGTTTGTAATTGGTTCTGCTCTAATCACAGCTCCTCCTTCACGCTTTCCTCTTCTTTGTATTTATTTCTAAGCGTTCCTAGCTCCAAATACCAGCCACTGCAGCAAATCCTCTAGTTCTCAAGGGCAGTGATAGTAGAAGGGATTTTTTAATTCAGTCAAATGCCTAACAAATCACAGGAATTAATTAGTCTCTTCCATTTGCGTTGTTTTTCTCATGGTTGCAGTCTCCTCTCCCTTCCACCCCGATCCTTTTCTCTACCCCCCCCCTCTTTTCTGTTTCCACATGAATCTGACTTTTCATTTTCCCCGTCCGCGTTCCAGCTCTCTCTCTCCCTCTCACAGTGCTGCTGGAACATGCAGCAGGAAAATGATGGATGATCACCTGTCACAGCTTGTTTATTATAATTCAGACAATCAATTACACATCCCTAATGCCGCTTGTCCCGCTGGAAATTTACATGCTCGGCACAGACCAATGTGAAAATGGAATCTCATTTGCCAAATGTCTTTCTGTGGGTACAGCGCAATGATTACAGTCTGGTTGTTTCAACAGTTGTGTGTGTCTGACAATGTCATCGCTTACTGCCTGCCACAGGTCACATTGCTCCGAGGCGTTATTTATTGTGTTCTGCAGGCTGAGGCTTTCAGAGGACAAAGATGTTGCTGAAGCCACCGTGCTCAGGGCCAGCAGGCGAGATAGATCAGAGAGCAGGCACACGGCTCCGGCGCCCATCACCTGCCTTTGTTCCCACTGGTGTGAATCCTTGTACCCTCTCCACCTTCTTTTCTTTTATGGATGGCTGCCTTGTATTAAAGGGCTCCTGCATTGACAGGCAGGGCTCTGGCAGGGGGAAAAGCTGCTCATGCAGCTAAATAATCCCAGGACAGCTAGCGATTTAATAAGGAGCAAAGAATTGCAGATAAATGAGACAAAGGGGAAAACCAAAAAGAGCTTGTAAGCGTTAAGCTAAAATGCAATGCGGGAGTCTGTGCTGAACCTGCTGGGAAAGGGTTACGTGGATTTTGCTGACTGATTTGAGTGGTAGGGTTCATTCCTCCACCTAATTAGAAAGAAGGTGGGAGATCCTGCAGGGAAAAGGATGTAGAGAATGGGCTGAGCAGCCCGTCCTGGGAAGGTTTGCATCTGAGGGAGCCACAACTTGAGGAAAAGGAGGGAAGATCTAAATATCACGTGTGAACTGTGCTAATGAGCAAATTTAAAACCATACACATTTCTATAAACGGAGGTTTTAGAAATCCTAGGCACGGGATGCTTCAACAACATGCCCGTCTGTGGACAGGGACACAGATGCATGCAAATATGCATAACATACAAAGGAAATGTCCTCTCCCTTAGCGGGTGAGAAAGGCAGGGAGAGGAAGGTACCTTTCTTGTCTAGGAGCCAAGTTTCTAACATCTCCCTGTTAACTGGAGGGAAGGACATAAGAATTGTCCCATTAAATCACCTTGCTGCCTTAGGCTTGCCGTTCCCTGGCACAGAAGTTACCTGCTTCCCTCCACCTTTCCGCTGGACACAGCCTGGTATCTTGTATCTGAAGAGCCTGAGCAAAAAAGCACCCACAAAGTCATTCCCAGAAGGCCCAGGTGGAAGATGGAGAGTAAAATTGTTATACCCACTTTCTAAACGTCAGTCTCAGTCGTGCACGTGGCTGCACTTTTCAACACAGCAGTTAAGCTGCCGGATTAGTTACTTCACTTGGTTAAAATTATGTCTGAGTATTCAGCATCTAAATGGTGCTCTTCAATTTCACGCTGTGCACTCATTTGTTTTTCTGCTTTTTGACTTCTTAGAAAATCCTTCTGTTCTATGGTATTACTACATATTTATACTTGTATTGATATCAAGTGCACTTCCCAAAATTTTGTATAATGAATGGTTTGGTTTTCTTTTTTTTTTCTTCCTTTCCCTCCATTTCCTTCTCGGGAAAGTTACGCCTTTCTTCTTAGAACTGATTTCTGACCAGCGTGACTCCCACCAGATTTTGCCACCACCAAAGAAGGAATTCAGGGAAGTGCAGCTGCCTTACTGCCACCGACTACAGAGCTCAGGTGCAAAACTGGAACGGGGCACTGACGGGGCACTAGGGGAGCGGCCTCGTCAAGCATCCCAGTCGCCACTGTGGGGCACCTGCAGAAGGACGGATACCTGCTTATTTGAAAGACCTTCACACGAATTCACAGGAATCGGAACCATCCCCGGGAGTAGTCTTGCCTGTTATAAATGCCTCAGCACTGACCAGGACGGTCTCAAAGCGATTCAAATATTTCTACATTCTCTCTCCTCGAGGCATTCACCACTGGCTCGGAGTTCGGGGACTCCGGAAGGCTTACGTGCCGCAGGAGGAAGTTAAGGAAGAACACGTCCACATCATTTAAACAGCAGATGTGGAGCAATAGCTCAGACACCGGCCTGTAAATATTCAGATAGAGGCACACCAAAGTGTGCATAAAACACTCAAGAGCCAAACACAAGTTCTGCTGAGCTGTGCATGCGTGTAGCTCTGCAGATGTAGGCGCAGGCACACATTTGGATGGAAAATTCCAGGCTTGGCTATATTCTGATTACAACCGTACACATACAACAATGCTGGTTCTTAGAGCATCCACGAGGCCAGGTTGGATGCCCATACAAGAGATGTTTCATGGGACTGATATTTGTGTGCTGGCTTTGTGAATGGCAAACTGTTTGTTTCTGCATTTCTCATCCATATCCTGCATTCTGTTTTCATTTATTTACGTGCAGTGCAATCTCCTGTTCACCGAGGTTTTATGGGTTATACCTCACAAGAAGCCTCCAGTGAAGGTTTAGATCTATGAGATGAGAACAAAGAAGTTCTTGTCTCTGTGCAAGTTACTGAAGTTTTCTTCCCTTGCATTTTCCCCTCTCTAACACAGCGTATTGATGTCTTTGCTTACTCAGTACCAGTATATATATTTTTATCAAAAATAAATATATGAATTTTAAGATCTGTGAGCACAAAAATATTAGCACTGTCTGTAGAAAAGCCATTACGTGTATGACATCCCAAAAAAAACTAGATTAAATGCTAAGTTTCTACTTCAATAAGCAGGACTAACCCTAAAGAGGGGTGGCCTGCTGCTCAGAACAGTTGTCTTACCAAGATGGAAGACGAGCAGTCTTCCCAGGCAGTGAAGTGGTGATGTACTGATGAGACTTTTAAAGATCTTATGAACCAGCTACCGGTGTTCTCTCCGTTCTGTGTGCGCATAGGTCAGAAAACAGGCCTTTTTTTGTTCCTCGCAAAATACAGGCAGAGGAAAGCACACGGCTCGGGATGACAGCTACGTATGTTCCCTGAGTGAACAGATGTACGGAGATGTGGTTGTGTGTGACAGCAGAGGACCGGAGCAGATAAATTTAGGAGAACCTCTGAGACCTTTGCTTCTATTGAGACCATGTGTGATATCCATGGCACTGGGTTCAGCAAGTCTGTGTGTAGCAGATCATGTTGGATATTTATTTGTATGTTCAAGTCTCTGTCTCAGCAGCCCTACGTAAAGTAATATTGGTTGCAAATCCCTCTGAGTCAACTCAAACCAGAACAAAGCACTCTCTCTGCATATACATACACCCACATGTATACACACACGTGTTGGCCGCGGTGGTTTTGTTTTTAACTAACCTGTTGTTTGAGGACCAGCACACTTAGCATTTAGGCTACATGTGCATCTAATTTCACAAATGAGGCAAGAGCATGTGAAAGGGCTTGAGTCCTTCTTACATAGCAAAAGGCTTCCTGGGCTCCCGAGAGTTCTGTATGAGTTGGCATAAAACAAAGTCTGCTGAGGGGGTTAGGGAGGAAATGGAGCAATCAAGTGTGTAAGGAGTCACTGCTACCCACAGAGGGAAATGTCATTCTGAAGCCAGCTGAAGTGAATCATATTGAACCCTCAGCCTCTTTTCTTTTTTTCCCTACTCCTGTCTCCAGAAAGATGCACTAGTTACTATTAGGAAGAAATGTAAACAAATGCTAGCTTTCATTGCTATAAAATCCTAAGAGAGAGCGTTTGGGATCAGGAAGGCCACCTCTGTCGTTACCTGTGGAATGTGAGGCTGGGCTGAAGGAGGAGGGAGCGCAGCAGCACCGTTACTGCTTGGCTTGGTATATTAGCCAGGCTGTGAGGATCAAAATGGTGCCAGCTGTCTGCAGGTGCTTAGTGAAGTAAGACCTCAAGAGGGACCCTGTAAAACAAGGCGTGCTCTGGGATACTTTGAGTGAGGACACAGTGCTTCCCGAGCCTGGTGCTAGCTGCAGAATGACTGCCCCGAACAACTGCAGGGCTGCTCGCAGCCCGGGCTGCTGGCTTAGGCAGCCAACCCTGATGCCTTCTGTGCCAGACTCATAACTCGGTCAATTCTGCCCAGAACGTGAAGTACACCTTGCCTCTCCAACAGGCTAGAGGCACACACAGATACGTGAGTCAGAGGAGGTTTGGGTGCTCCCAGGGAGAAGTTTTCTCACTCTTCTGCATCAGCTACAAACTCGGGAACAGCCATGAGACTCACTTCCAAACTGAGGTGTGGCCAGAAAATTGAATCCATTAAAGAAGCTTTCTCCCTCCTAAAAGGCTACCTAGTGAAACAGCCACATTCCCACACTTACAAGGAAAGTTCCTTTCCTGCTGCCCCCAACAAACTTGCTGCAACTGGAATTCGAGTTTGCTTATTACGGTGGACTCAAGTTACACCAGACGTCTCATTCCTCCTCGCTCTACTTGGTATTTTGCTGTTCGTGCAAGTCCCACTGTTTTACAAAACAGATCCGTTTCTACATTATTTTTGTTACTTATTCGTAGCATAGGAGCACTGAAAAGTTCTCCACCAACTCAGTTTTTATTGTTAGGGACTACACAATCACATGCAGAGCGACCACCTTTCTATCAAAGAATTGCAGTCTAAACAGGCGATGCAGACAAAGGGCAGAAAACCAAGAGGCAGAGAGAGTTTACTTGTCCAAGGTCAAAAGCACAGCTGGTAATACAATCTTCCTATTCTTATTCCATTACTCAAACCGCTAGGCAAAAGTGTCTTCCTAGCCTCCTCTCTCTCCGGTTCTCATCCACCCGCTCAAAATCCCCCAACTGTGGCGTGTAAACACTGCGCAAATCAGTAACACATGTGGAGAGCTCAGATGCTGCCCCATGCAAGGGATATGCTGAACCTGTCTGCAAAGCGTGGCTCAGGACGCGTACGAGACGTTGCATATTGTCGCAGGGCTGAGGTGCAAAAAGGGCTCGGTTCGTTCTGCAGCGCTACCTGGCAGCACCGAATGCACTCTGCTCCTACTGACGGAAGCTTTCGGTTGCCTGCAGCGCCCCAGCCTCGTGTCAGCTCCTCTCTTTCTACACCATCAAGCACTTCTACAGACATTGCCAACTGATGCATGCAGCATGTTTCTGAAATAAAGACCAGGTACTTGTTCCTTCCTTGTGGGCGCGCTCCCCAGAGCAAATGATTCGTGTGGCTCGAGTGGGAGCACCGCCATCCACATGAGCAAACGCCTCGCTCTTCACGGGTTGCAGGAGGTAGCAGAGAGGACCCAGTGCTTCGCCCGCAGCATTCCTGGTCTTGCTTGAGTGCACTTTTTGACAGTTACGAAGGGAGTTTTGCTGAGTCAGGCAGCTCCCCCAGCTGCTCACCGGAAACACAGCTGTTATGCAAAAATAACCATGAAGGCGAGAACTTGGGCTTTTTTTGAGAAAACGAAAAGCAACACACAGTGACCCTCAAACTCAATAACAGGCTCCTGAAGCTGGTCACTTAGAAGCAATCCTACTTGGTGCACCTCTCCTGTTTGGGGCCAGGGCCCATGCTGAGCACCCTCCTGCTCCTTTTAGGCTGCGTCTGGGTGACAGGGCAGGAGCCAGAGCCATCTCCCCTCCTGATTTTGTTGATCCAGACCGGGAAATGTGAGCTCACTGTTTAATTAGGAAAGGATGGGGGAGGGTGACAGGCAGGTGGACAGCTAATAAGTGGAACCCCACATTGCAGCCCATCGCCTGTATCGGGTTATGGAACAATATCAAACCCGGGCTGGCCAAGCTGCTGTTTCCTTGCGCCTGTGTCCGCGGTGTCCCCAGTTGTGCGGTGGCACCTGTTCCTCTGAATGCGAGCACAAGCTGTTCCCTCGGCGCTCCAGCACACACGAGTCACAACTCTCAGATTCAGCAGCTACTTGGATAATGCCCTCAGTTCTTAAAGGGCTCCGGCTCCATTGCTGCTGGCTGGCTCAGTACCACCCTGCACAGAAACTGCTCCAACAAGAGTTGAAGTCTGGGAGAAGGAGGAATCACAACACAGCCATGGGAAATGGGGGAAGCTGAGAGCTTACAAGTAAAAATAAAAAATAAAATAAAATGAAAAGGAATTGGCTTCTTTAGGTAGCCAGAACTGCAGTGGTTTGTTGATCCTGAATGTGACCAGCACCAAGGCATCTGCTACATGACCTCATTTATCAAGGTCCCCTAGGTTCCAAAGAGCAGCAATACGCAGGGAAACACACAGCACCCTCATCCGTTGGCTGGATAAAGAGGAGGAAGGAGAAACGGGGGGTGTCTCTGTCCCTCTTTAAACCCCCATGGTTTTGTTCTACACAGCATGTGTAGTAGATGGGCTAAACCCACCGGGCTTCTCAGCATCCCTGCCATGGATCTGCTGAGATGCCCTTCAAGCCCTGGGCACAGCGCTCATTTTGCCTCCAAATGGGCCAGTTAAAGGTCAGTCCTGAACAACCTCGATCTCATTTCACCTCTCCCCAGCCGCTGGGAGAAGTGAGCTGCCCTTTCTCTCCCCCTACAGCTGCTGCCAGGGGAATTACACCCAGCAGTCCCCATCCCTTGGCACTGCAGCAGATTAATTTGGAGAGGCCCAAAGTGGCAAATAAGCAAAGAGGGTCCTGTGGCATTAAGGCCCCAGAAATCAAAATGAAGAGGATAATTAAACGTAGGCTGGGAAGGAGGAAGTAGACAGGGGCAAGAGAAGAAGAAAAGTTATAGTGGACATTCCAAAGTGGCAGCAAGCAGGTATTAATTCACATAGCGGTTCTGTGAACAACAATGGGTGCCCAGAACGTCTGCTTAAAGGCTGTAATATTAATTTAATGGGGGGAAAATCTAATACAATTCCCACAGAATTTTTCAATTCAATTAATGTGATGGGCTTTAATGGATATCTTAAGTAGCAAGCATGATTAACAGAAATACTGCATAAATTACACTTACATATTTCATTTAAAAAAAAAAAAAACCCTGGCACACGGCCTTGCCATGCAGGGGACCTTATTCTTTTAAATACAGTTACAGCTGGACGCCGGACTTTAGAATTCCTCTGCTCAGGGATGAACCGTTTCCTCTTGGGATTTTCCTCCTTCCCATAGCCTTGTCCAGCAGCAGTGCGATTCCAGAGAACCAGGAGGAGCTGAAGCTGTGAACCGTGTTCTTATCCCTGTCTGTACGGTGTCTGGGGAACGCGGGTCTGGGCTGGACGCAGGACTTCGGAGTCGCTGCAGTACACCTGATGTGTTATTAACCGCAGCCTCCTGTGGGCGGAACGCACCCTGCCACGGCTGAACACTGGGTATGATGAGGCCAGGCACTGGAGCGAGGAAGAATTTTAACGACATACTGCCCCCATCCTAACCACGGTGCCAGCACCACGAGCGCAAAACCCAAGGCTCCAGGAACAGTCCAGATGTAACCACAGCATCCAGCTCAGTCCTCCACAAAACACATTTAAAGGGCTTTCAGACAAGCTGCCCAGGTCGCGTAGCCCAAACCAAGCCCCGACCTGTACGGCAATAATCCATTCAGTCAACATCCCATCTCCAACCTCGTTCCCCTTCTCAGCCTCAGACACCTCCCTGTTGCCATCCACAGCCCACATGACTGCGTCCTCATGCAGGAGAGCCTCGGTGCCGACCTTTTTGACCACTGATGCCTCGTGTGGTGTCGGTTGAGGCCCTCCTAAAGCCACGCTGCATTTCTCCGCCCTACTTCCTGCACTAGTACCCAGAAGGAAGCAAGGCAGAGGTGTCCAGTAGCAGATGTTGGCCACGCGTTACATGTAGTGACTAATTCAGGCAAGAACTGCAGGGCTAGAAGGAGGTCTATGTATGTACCAGCGTGGTGGGGCAGTGCCCGCGGTCAGCACCGACTGCTCAGGAGCAGCTCTGCAGCGTACCTGGAGAGAAGCCATTGCTCTCGTGGTTTCAGATGGCTCATCGCCGTATTAATTAGTGAGTGCTGTCACATAGCTGGCTTACAGACTTTAACATTCGTATTGCAGAGGTAGGAAGAGTTTTGGTGGAAGCTCAAGGCATTGGTTGTTGCAGTAGAACCACTTTTAGAAGCTGTATATATCATTCATCAGATGAGCTCAGCGTAGTTGTACCCCATATCTACTGTTTTTTTAGGTTATACCCACACATGGAGCTAAATTTTATCACAGAGATACCACACATACATTTCATACTTCCGCCCACACAATCCGCACAGAGATGTATTCAACAAGCTTTACAAACACTTGAATGAGAAGAGGATCCTGCAGATAAAATAGATCCAAGTTTTATTCTCAGCTTAACTACTGCGCGAACCTGCCTCCCCTTTGAGCAATTACCGCCAATTTTCATCAGCGGCGTCTCTCACCTCACTCCTAGTTTTGGAGAACTGGGGCTCCAACTCTCCTCTTGCTTAGCCATCAACCCTTCCTGAAGAAAGCAGGGACTGATATGCCCTGAACATCAGGACTCGGTTCCTTCGAGTCAAGCCTTCAAAAACGCTAACTTTCTGAATGAGCGGTAATTTTGAGTACTAAAGACACAACAATTAACTTTCTAATTTGCAAACCTAGTTGAATAATTTTTTACAATTTCCATAATCATGAATCCTAAATAAATATTTCACCCAAGCACCTTGAGGCTGCTGGACAGCAGGTGCTAGTGCAGGCTGGGTGTTACTACTTTTCTTGTGAAAATCCTATCAGCAGCTCCACGCTGTGCTATCCAGAACAGCTCCCAATGAAGAAAAATTGCTTGTCACTTGCTGCCTCAAGATGCGAGATAGTTAAAGTTAAGCAGAAGCCATATTGCTGTGTTTTCTCTTTCATAAAACACAAATAAAGTACCCTCTGGAAATATGTGAGCTGAAGTGACAGGCATCTCTTGAATGCTTTTAATTGCTGCCAAAAATAGTCTGAAGCTTTTACCGAAGTTAACACAGACAAAATTTCCATGGAAAGCATCAGCTCCATGTGAAAAGAAGCTAGCTCTTTCATCAGTTAAAATAAAAACAGCAATTACACACTTTAGCTCTTCCCAAATTTCCATTTTACCTTACAACAGTGAGGGACATTTTAAATACAGGGGCGAATGCTTGACACTTGGCACACCAGCTCACTTCTATCACCGCACAGTAACACCGTTCCCTGCCACTAGTAGGCAGATTTTAATCATCTTCTTTTCATTATCGTTACAATAGTCCCTAATAATGCCAGTCAAGGACTAGAATCTCATTTGCAAAACTCAGCACAAAGACAAAACACTCCCAGCATGTTCAACAACAGACGTGTTTAAATCGTGCACTCCGAGCTTCTGTAACCTCACGTCGCTGATAAAAATTCAAGCTGAGATAGGAGAAGATTTGTTCCCGAGTAACAAAAAAAAAGATCCTTCTCTCATTAAAAATGCGACCCGTAAATGCTCCCCAGGCCAGCAGGAGGGTCTCTCGCTGCCCAAAGCCCTGTGCACTGCAGGGTGAGCCATACACAACTGCTTTGACCGAAGGCATTGGTAGCGCGCTGACCGCTCGTCCCACAGTGCTAGCAGATGGCAGCGTGTATCTCATGTTGTAGCCGGGCAGAAAATGGTTTGCTTCTCTCCCAAAATGTTGTAATTTCTTTCCTCTTCCTGTCTCATTTCTCATCAGGAAGAGCTAGGAGGTCTCCTAGGCTGTATTTCTGCTTGTTTCCCCCATTTTCCATCAAACAGAAAGAGACTAAGACGTCCGCGTACTCAAGGCACTCATGTGGAAAATTGTCAGTCTGCCTGCTCCGGACCTCCGGCCTGACCTAGATCTGCACCACCGCAGGTAAATTCTCTCAACATGAGGCTTTTATTATTATGGGATAGTGTTCTGGGACAGGTCTTCCTTCTAGCTAAAGCTAGAAAGGTCTGGACCCAAGGGACTACCCTGACAGTGTTCCCCAGCCACATTCTTGACAAAGAAGATCCATTAATGGGTGTTTTCTGAAATATAACCTTTTTTTCTTCTTCTTTTTTTTTTTTTTTTTTTTTTTTTTTAAACATCCTGGCCAGCTGTAGCCTAAAACCTTTATTTCCTGAACACTGACACCTCCCAGTCAAGCCAATGCACTCACAAGACGTACGCGATGCAGGAGCAGGCTCCTTGTGGTTAAATTTACTATTTTTCCAGTTTGTGTTATTTAAGTTTTGCTTCTCTGGTATCCAGAACAAACATACATCAGCATGAAAAGAACCCATTAATATGTCTAATGCTTTCCCCCTAAAACTACCATGATCTCACCACTTCCAAAGCCCAAAGGAAATTAAAGCACAGCTCAAGAGGATGGCGCTGAAGGATACAACTTAAAACCCACAAGAGCTGGGAAATTTCTGTGCAAAGGCTGCAAATCCGGGCTTGGATAGACGCTTATAATGAGCTGTAATAAAATTATTCCAGTCTGTAACCTGAAAAAAAGAAAGCTTGCCATGTAGCAAACAGGAAATCCCAGAATTTATAGATGACCCTGTTACAAAGCAAATGTTTTGGAACAAATCGTTCTTTCCCTAGCGCCTGTTTTCCACTGTTTTCTCTCCTGCACTTTCCCCCATAATCCAAGGGCCAGAGCAGCACCGTCTGGCTGCCGCTGGTAGCGGCACTCCTCGGGCCCACACCCACCCGCACAAGATCCGAGCGGCTGAGCAAGGCACTCGGCCTGAAAGCATGCCTGGGTTTTTCCAGCTGTATCAGTTAGCATAATACAAGGTATTACCCTCTCCCTGGAAAACTTGCCTTTTTCTGTTCCCGCTGATCATTGCAACCGGAGTACAATTACTTCTTCTACTATAAAATTGAAGTTTAAAAGCCTGTGCGTAGGTGTGCGACATGTGGAACTTCTGTCCTCAGCCGATCCGAAATTTCACCTACTCCTTGTACGTGCAGTAAAAGGGACTGCAAGAAGAGAAGCAGCAGCAAAGAAAACACCTTCGCCTGCTTCCCTCCTTTTCTCCTGCTGCTCACTGTGGGTCCAAGACCCAAAGGGACTGCTGAGAAAAGGGGGAGCTCTCAGTAACCCCGGTGGAGGTGGTCAGAAAGGAGAAGCACGGCTGGGTGCCAGTCTCACCAAGACGAGACAAGGAGGAGCCGCTTGCCTGCCTTCCTAGCACCACAGCCCTTCTCTCTCCTTTGGGACAGAGGGACTGAGGTCAGGAAATGCTGCAAAGAGCCATGCAGCACACCCTGCTGTGCCTTTGGGTCACCTCCCAGAGGCGTGCAGGACAGCTGGAGTGGCTCTGCAGGCCTGCAAAAGGCCGTGTCCCTAAATGCCTGGCTCGGGAACGCTGCCGCCCCACCGGTCTTATCCCAGGAGCAGGCAGGGCTGACAGCTCTGCCCTGCGGGCACAGCGAGCATGTGTCTGCACTTGTTCCAGGTAGCAGGGTCACACAGCAGAGACTGTTATCTGTGCTTTTACAAGAAAACAGGCATGCCAAGGAGGGCTGGGCTCAGCTATACCTGAAAGAGCAAAGTCTGTGCTCCCAAAGGACGGCGTTCACGGCTCGGCATGACCCAAGGACTTGACTCCTGCAGGTACAGAAACCATCTATCAGAGAGAATCTCTCTTTTCCTTTTCTTTTCTTGCTCTAATCCTATACTAGGACTGTTTAAAGTAACAAATAGACATTAAAAAAAAAAGTCAAAAAATACACACATTTTTCCTCTGCAGCTATCAAATTGCCTCAGTTCCTAAACACTTTAAAAAAACAGATATTGAATATGTCTCTCCTTAGCGAATTTACTCTGGAGCATAAAGCATTTCCCACAGGAAGTCTGTGAGGCTCAATCACTCTGACACAGTCAAGGGAAATTTAGACAGTCAAGGGAAATTTAGACTGATGTTTGAGAAGCCAGGACAAAAAGGATCAGCCCTGCTCAGGATGAAGAGAAGGTGCCTCAGCTAAGTGGGGCTGGCAGAGCAGCTCTGAAATTCTCTTTAGATATGCAATTACAGTTATCCCTAGGGGTTTTGCTTTTGTGATGTTGCTTTTTAAAACCCTTCTCCAGAGTCAACAATTTGCCTGAATCGCTTCTTATTCATTTCATCTTCATGACTTCTGAAGGCATCTAATGAGCCACTTTGAAGTTTGCCTGAAAACAAAACAGAAAAAAAAAAAAGGCAACCACCCTGAGATGACATTAAATCTTTCTCCTGAAACGATAATCTTCAGGATTAGAGCTCAGCTCAGCTTTGTTTTAACACTCTGCTATCTTTGGATTAATGGACTTTGTCCTTATTAAGTTGAAGTATCTTGGGGAGCAAATCCAAAATGTGGCACCCATGATAGCGTTATGCAGCCTTGATGCTACACAAACACAGAGCTGGGTCTGAAATGAAACGCTTCAGGAAAGCAGTTTGTTATCCCAGCTTCTGTTCAGAATACCATCTTGGCCTAGTCAGTTCTTAAAACACTGCAGGTGCAGTTGTGTGCAATTTAAAATGAGACAAATCTGGAGCTGCTTGTGGTTTTCAGCAGAAAGTTTTAGATTTACAGTGGTTCGAGTGCTTAACCTGCCCTCGTATCTCTTGGTCAACCCCGCATATGCACACTCATAAAGCTACAGAAGCAAACATAATTAAAAACACTATTTAACTTTATTGCCCGACTCCCCTCTCAATATCCCTCCACAAAGATGCATATTTTTGGTAATTTAAGAAGAAATCAAAAGAGTGGAAGATCTCTGGAGATACGGCCAGCCCCTGCTGAGGCTGCAGCCTGCCAAATCCATCGGCTGTGTGGTTTACGTGGTTATTGCCATCAGTTGAAGAATTTCTTTCTTCATTTTAAGAAGACAAAAAAAAACAGCTTTTCTATTTTTGAAGACTGCTATCAACACTTTGTTATACAAAAGCATTTGAACTGTCTTGTAAAGGGCCCAATTGTACTGTGAGCTGGTTCTTCCTGAAGGGAGTCTGCAGGCTTCAGCCAGTTTATTCAATCATCTGTGCTAAGACTGATAATGTCGACGTGAGAGGCTGGAATTGTCAGCCTGCCTGAACGCTGACAGCTAGGGACAGATTTTCCAAGCAGCTCGGCTCCCCCATTTAAATGGCCACCTCTTAAAAACTGCCTCGCACGTAAGAAGCCATCAGCATGCTGTTTGCTGAGCGGTTTTTGAAATCCAGCCACACGACGGATATGCAGAGATAGCCAGCCTGCACGGAGGAATCCGTTTCGGATTCTCATGGGGTGTTGTGCCATCAGCACATGTGTTACCAGAAGAGATTGTTTTTTCACTCTGCATTTTGTCAAAGCCAAAGCCTAGGAAGGAAGCGAGTCTTGGCACTGATCAGAAGGTCCTCATTGTTCCAAAATATGGGCAGGAATGGTAACAACCTATTTCGCTATTTGCCTGCATTTTTTTTTCTGCAGCCATGCACAGAAGGCAAGCTTGCGAAGTTCTGTATTAGAGCCATACATTGCTTCTCTTATTTTAACAGATCAACATCTGATGGAACAGCTGATGGTGGGACATCATCCTGTGCCAGTCCCATGGATGGGATTAAATTTGATTTAGGCTCTTTTAGCCGAGACTCCCACCTTAATTTAACAAAAAGGGGTCCCTCTTTGTCAGCACTTTCTCTTTTTGCTGAGGTTTTAGACTGAAATTTCTTGATTTTTGTACTGAGGTTCCTAACTAAAAGGTTCATTTCAGCAGAGGTCCCATCATAACCTGACGGTTAATTTGCCACGAACTGCGAGTTTTAGTCAGCATTGTGTGGTTTTTGAGAGCAGTTTTGATGTGAGCAGCAATACACATAACTAGTGAGTCACATAATGAAGCTTCAGTGCTTGGAGGCAAGGAGGACACAACAAGCCACACCTTTGACATTTTGCCCATTCCTCTCTGCTACTCGCACCAAAACATCATTAGCTGTGCAGCTGCTGGTTGGAAGGGTTTCTGTAACTCCACGATGCACCAGCTCAGTATTTGAGACAGGCTATACCTAGCCAGCACATACCCTTCATTCCCTGATGGCACATTCAGGGATTCAGAATGCCCTTCTGCGACCACTTAGACACCTTCAGGTTTCTCTCCAATTTTCTCAGCCCTAAAGAAGCTGTACGGCGTTAAGCAGAAGTCTTACTGTAATTAAAATATCTTTCAGACTATATAGGCCACAGTGCTGAAAGATGGAATAGGGACAAATTAAAAAAAAAAAAAACAACAGAGTAATTGTTTGCAAATGTGCATGAAAGATAAGATGCTTTCTGACAGCTCTCTTACCTGGAAGTAGCATTTGGGGGAGATAAAACCTCTTTCTTCTTCAACGCCTTGAGAGTCAGGCACATAAATATAAGCTACAAATTCATTATTCTGATGTTGATAAGCAGGAATCCAAACTACCAGATTATTTATGTGCTTCAGATAGCTAATTTTGCTCTAATAGCCTGCTAAAGAAGTAGCTATTTCACAGCTGCTAGAGCCTGTTCTAAGGAAGACACACATACATGGAACTCTCTCATGGGAATTTTGTTACTCTTTAACCTTAAATTAGAATGAAGCTTTTAACAAGTATTTCTGAACTGAAAACGTGTGTCTGTCCTTTGAGTATTTGAAATACAGCATCCGACAAGCAACACTGACTACACTGCAAAGCAACTTCAGCTACAAGAACACTTGTTTGAGTACCGCAAGGAAACTCGGCCCAGTGCTGCGTGACAAGTTAGGAATTCAGGTATCAGTATTCTCCATTGGGTAAAGACGTACTGCCAGCCCTACTTAAGACCAAAGTGGAAGACGAGGTTTGGTGGCCAAGGATCACACGACTGTTAGTAGGTTTGTTTTCAAGGGGGGTAAAAAGTAAACGAGACAGAATAGGTAAATAGTGGGCTCATGTGCTACCTTTGTGAAGCAGCAGCCTTTTAACAGTCCCCCCTGGTTAAAAACAGCCGAATAGCAGGCTTTAGATGCAAGAAACGAAAGGATTCGTAGAGGAAATTCATCTTTCAGTTGAGTTATTGCAATAAATAATAAATGGGAACTTAAGAAGCTGATTGTATTGTGGAAGCCCAAATCACAGCCGAGACAGAAACTTCTAGGAGTGTATCGGGGTGACAAGACTCCTTTGTATGTCGATTAAGCTCTAGAAGCAGCAGGTATGTTGACTGTGAAGCTTCAAAACACAAGTCTGATTGAAGTCTATTATGAGGATATACTCAACTCCTTTTTCTCTGTGTTGCAGTGTTACCAGCAAGGCCGATTCGATTCCCTATCTCTGCTGCTCTTTCGTAAACTTAATGAAGTAGCAAAAAAATTCTGGCTGTCAGCCTAAAAGGCTTTGGGTAACCATCACTATCTGCTGTTAATATAAATAAAGCTTAGATCTGCATAAAATCACGGCCCTCAAACATTTTCTCTGGTAAAAGATAAAATTAAGATAGTCTTACTTCCCTTAGGCCCATGTTAATCAGACAAGAACCCTCCAACATAAGCGAACAAACTCAGCTCAGTTTGGGGTGGTTTTTTAACTCCACAGCAAACACCACCGACAAGTGGTCTCGGTGGGATCACCATGCTGGTCAGAAGAGGTTCTTGAGATCTTGCAGGAGATTCGAGCAGACCCGAACTCTGTCGTCTAGTCAAAACACATCCTCAGAGCACCAGAAGATTCACCTGTCAGCACAACCTGAATTCTTGGGCTTTTCCTTGCATTTTCTGTTCGTGTGGCTGAAAGACGACTCCCAGAGATCTGAATGTGCAGCTGCACGGCAACTACCCCTTCCTGTTTATACTGACCTAACATCATCCCATAAAGTGGTATATACTTCAGGGAGACAGTAAAATAAATAAAAATGCACACAACAATGACATTCTTAATGCCATGGCATTTGAAACTGAACTTCACTCACTTCCTCCTGCTAGCAACTGAGAACCTGCAGATACAGCAATCCTGACAAACGCACACAATACCTTTCTTCTTGCACTTTGTTGGCATGGTCTTCAAGACGACTGCGTGCATCTGGCCTTGTTTTCACTCACAGCTGCATTGATTTAAGTGAAGAGTGACTTCAAATCCATTTATTCAAATGCTGGCAAAGGCCTGTATGGTATGTTTAGTTTGGTTTAGCTAACACGGATTCAGAATACGGAGTAAACCAATATTAAACATGAGTAAGGCCCTTTTAAGTTGAAATAAAGTTGTCTGCATAGTGGATGTTTAAGTAATTCTAGTTTCAAGTTTTTATCCAATTGAATTACCCTCACTTTCACATCTAGAAGAGGCCCGTGTTTCAAATGCCCCTTTTTTTGCCAGAAAAGTGCAAGGTAGAATGCTTCTGAGACTACTGCAGGCGACTTTGGAGAAAATATCTGTTAAGTACCAAAAAAAGAAACCAACCTTCCTTTTCTGCTTGAAAGAAAAATGGTTTATAAACTGTAGATGAACCTCTAATCTGGTAAATCTCAAAATCTATGAAATGGCTTGGAAAACAGCATTGCAGGGGAGGAAGACATTATAAATCATCTAGAAGAAGAAATACAGACCCTGGGTCCACCTCCTTCTCGCTGGGCAGAGCACATACAAGTTTTTCTGGCTACTGAGTAGTGCCATTTTTTTAACTTTTATATAGGCAATCAGCACCGTCTGTACTACAGTGATCTATTACCAGGAGAGAGGAGTTGTAAGGGAAGGGGGGCAGAGGGAGAGAGAAAGAAGCTGCCAGCGTTGGGCTGCAGCTCAGCCAATGCTTGATTGCAGGTATAAACATTACACGCTGTATCAGCAAAGCTGCAGAGAGTCAGCCATAAACCTCCCAGGAGGGGCTTTACAGGGAAGGCTGACAATGCAAGTTCAGAGTCTGTGTGTTATTTGGAGACATCCTGAGCAGCTAAAAATACATAGCAGTCTTTAGAGAGAAAGCAAAAGGGAAATATTTTCCTCTTTCCAGTGCAAAGGGGTTGAGGGGAAGGAAGGAAAGAAGGCGTTATCAAAAAACCACATGGAACAGCTAGCTTAGGGAAATCCAGGAGTGTATGGAAGCAGGTAAGCCACCTGTGCTGCCAGTCGTCACTGTAGGTTCCCGATGCTTGAACTGACTTTAAATGTAGGGAACACTGCAGCCAGGGGCGTGCTCTAATCATCATTGCACCATCACCTTTAATAACTCGTCTCTGCTTGAGCAGATCCAGCAGTCACACAGCAGCTATTAAAACTAAATTACATTCATTAATAGAATTTCCACGTTCCTTCCGCGCATGTATCCGAATGTCGTCTGTAAACGAACACTGAGCTTCACCAGAACTCCCAGCATAAAAATAGTGGTACTTTGTAAGGTGTGACGGATGCAAGAGACGTGCAGTGCTGGGAACAGAACACATAATCGGGGTGCTAGCTCTTGTTTTATCACACTGTGTTCCTCGCATAAGCAGAAAGTATTTTGCTGAGACCCACACCTAGATTGTTCAAAATGGCTAACAAAACCACAGCTACGTTTTCAAACATTACCCTCTGGGTAGGACCCATCTGGAAAAACTGTTGGCGATGGCCAGTTCTGCAAGCAGCCCATGCGACTTCAACCACCTGCCCTTAGAGAAGAGGTCTCTTCCTAATCTGGCACAGGACTAGAAATGCTCTCTAATAGAAGAAAAGGTAAAAATAGAAGAAATAGAAGAAGAAATAGAAGAAAGTTTTAAGTTGTCCCGTCTGATCAAATAGGAGCTTCCTTTTCTAACCTTCTTGCTATAAAGCAGATACCCCATCGAACACAAAGCTGCCCCAAACAACCTTTCCGTTCGAACTGCCCACTCTAAGACCTCAGTCACTCTGGGAACTCAGGCCAGGACTGAGAAAAGCTGTTTTTTTCCTGTTACTTGAATGAGAGAGGTCCTCTGATCAGTACCAGCTGGGGAGACACGTCCCCGGTGGCATTTCTTATTCAACGTGCGCATATTTACCAGAATGATAATGTGAGGATAGACCTTGGTTATAGGTAATGACCGAGTGAGGTTATGTAAGTTCAGACTGAAATATCTGTGTTATTCTGAAAGCCTCTAGGATGTAGGATGAAGGTAGTGAGGAACTAGGCTACAAACGACCAAGAAAAGAGTAATTTCACAGAGTAAAGACTCTGCAGCGCTGTAACTACTACAGAGAGATAAACTGCAATCTTGATACAGAGGGTGACTTGCACTGTGGCTCATGTTGCCACGTCGTCCTGGAAATAAGTTCAGAGCAGTTCCTAGTGCCAGGAAGGGCTGCTGCCTCTGCCATAGATGTTAAGCGACCCTGAATAAATCGCTCAGACTTACAGTTTATCAGCCTCTACCACAAGGATGACACGCATCTCAAAGTTGTTTAAGGAATTAACTCCTTAATGTTTGTAAAATGATTTGAAATCCCTCTGTAGAGGGTGCTGTAGAAGGGCAGACACATTATTGCCATCACAGATTTTAACTAGGATAAGAAAAGCTCCTGCAGGAATACCCTGCTAGGGAGCTTAACGCGGCTGTTAATCCTGGAAGGCTCTGATTTGCAGAACTAAGTGCAGAAGGTGCAAAGAGTTGGGTTGTGAATAAAAATGACCCTTTACACCTCTAAAGCTTTTGCTTCTCTAAAACTATAGAGCATCACATATATTTCAAGCACAAAAGGAGTATTTATGCTCCCAGAGGGCCAGCAGGCCACCCCACCAATTTGACAGGCTCAGAAATGAGGCAAAAGGAGTTCCAACACAGCAAAAAGCAGCCTTACCGGCAGGCAGGGCTAGGGAAGAACCCAGAAATGGAAGTGCAGAGGTCTTTGCAGAACAAGACAGGGATGCCTGAGCAGAGGACGCACAGGTAATAGCTAACAAAGACGTGAGAGACCTCCATTTTCGGAAGCAACAAACCTAATGAAGAGCCGTAATGACAATCTGAATCTGCATCTCTCTTCCCCTTTTCTCCTTCCTGCCTAGTATCATTTCCTTGGGGAAGATTTCAGTTCTTGTTCACCTCTGCTGCGATTCCCTTGAAGTCTCAGCTGTTCCAGGGAAAGTAAATAGGGTTTAAAATTAATTATCAATTAAAATGAGGTTAATCAGCACCAGACTTGTCATCTATTATCCTTGTAAGTGAGACAATCCTGTCCCCCTGCAAAACCCCTACAAGGAACAAGGCCAATAAGACTCAGCAACAAAGCCTGTTCCCTCGTGACCTTTGCTATGTTTAGGAAGAACAGCTAAAATAAGCTCTAATCCTCAGCCAGGCCAAACACTGGCGAGAACAACTGTATTTAACCCTTCTGATGCACTGTGTAAGCACTGTCTGGAGAGCAGAACGTGTTTATTATCCCATACAGCCTGTTACTATATTAGTTATAATATATTCACTGGATATAGACTTCCAGCAGCGTAGCATGGAAGCAGTTAACATCTCCAAAGCCCTCAGCCACTCCATGGGAATATTTTCTACTCCAGACTTTTGGTCCTAATGGGATATGCTGGCTTCTACAATCATTTATACAAGCCCTTTGTTTCCAATGCCCTCCACGTTTACCGTGGTGATATCCACAGCCACATGACCAGGATTACGCAGGCAACTTGCTCGGAAACCAGAGCCTGCACACGCTTACCTGCGATCTTAAACTGACAGAAAGCAAGACATCTCACCGCTGACACGCGCCAAGTATGAAACCCCAAACTTTCCCAGACATATAGCAGACACATAGCATGCCCGAGCTCTGACCTGTGCCGGTGATTTATAGGCCTTCATACTCCAGAAATCTTTTAAGGCATGGCTCAATTGGTACCCATCGGTTTCCATATCTGTAATGTGGGAAAGTATAGTAGGTAAAAAAGTTTATCGTTCAATAGAAGATCTCCGTGGATGCAGAACATATCCGCATCTCAGGGGGTCAGATTTACACATATTAACCAAAGAATAGGCACAGACCTGTGACAGGATGCCCGACACAGGCCCAGAGCTGCTTGAGAAGCACCCTTGCCTAATAATTTCTGAGAGTCTCCAAAACTTTTCTTAGAATTTTATTTCTTGCTACAAAGCTGGAAAAGGAGACTTCGAGAGACACAAGTGAGTTAAGAAAACTCAAATCCTACTGAGTTGAAAAGACAACGTGAGCACTTGGCTCCTCTTTGTGTGTTCAAAATCTCCCAGAATCAGACCTGAAGCTCGGACCTTTAACACGGGATTAGAAGAGAACACTGATTTTTTTTTTAATCTGCTGCCTGCTCTTCCTTGCATTCAAAGCCATGGAGCAGAATTATGCGTCCCTTTTCTAGCATCTCTTTGGCCTCTGTTTTCATTTGTGTGTTTGTTTTTTTTCCTGCTCCTATTGAAAATAATTCAGTAGTGTTGTGTGTGTGTGCATGCACTAAACTTCACTCCCAAAATACGTATTTAAAAAAAAAAGCACAAACCACAAGAACAATTTGTTCCAATCTGCTTCTGCAAGTTGTTAGGGGGGAAGCTCAGCTGTTGCTGCCCTAATGGGCTTTATGCAAAGAGCTTCCTGCCAAGAACTGCCACAGAGCTAGAGCCTCTGCCTGTGCTAAGGCTTGGTGCAGGTCTTGAAATAAATGGAGCTGATCTCGAGGATCTGGAGAGCAGCCTCCCAGAGGGTGCAAAAGTAAAAGACTACAAAATCTCGCTGCTCAGCTCTGCACAAGATGAACCTGGCCCCTCCTTGTGACGAGCAGATGCCATGAGAAGCCCCAAGGAGCAGAGTACCAACGCAGAGGGTACACCACGGGTACGGATGGAGTCGATTAACAGCATGGGAAAGCGACCGATTCTCCAGATTCCTTCAGTGCAGTGCTTTAACCCCGGTATAACGATGGCAAAGGCAGCAAAGAAAGGAAATATCGCTGTGGTGAGGCCTCATGTGAGAGCTAAATGTGGGTGAAGCCTCATGTGGAAACATGTTTGCCTGCTGTAATTTGTTCTCTCATGGAGATATCTTCAATATGACATGGAAACACGTGTTATCGGAAAATAGCCTTGCTGTTTGACTAAGCTTTCTTAAAAGAAAACTTTTCCTTAACAGAAGCTTTGGCATGATAACATAAGGTTACTTGGTAGGAAAGAAAAGACGTTTGTGGGGATTTACAGCAGGGAAATTCTGGAGAGCCCAGGATTTCAGCATCAGGGCTTTCCCTCAGACAGGTTTCTCAGCTGACAGGCTCCAGTCTAGGACCAGCTCACAGCTAAGTTTTGCCTGGGCCTCAGTGGAACACGTGAAACATCATTTCCTGAATCTCTACTGAAGATGCTCTATTCTTACCATTTTTTCCAGTGAGTAGCTGCTTTCATGGCCAGTAAGCCCCACCTGGCTGTCTCACTGGAGCCAGAGCTGTACTGCGTGCCTTTGTAGAGCACGCCTTAGCGAAGTTAGGTGGTACAAGCTAAATTAGTATCTCTCTTCTAGAGGAGATGTGGAAACAGATCCAGATTGGAGGCTGGCCTGGTCAGTACCTGCAAAAAGACATTACGGTCCCTTGGGCACCCAAAAGTAGACCTCAAAATCCACCCCAGAGGCAGACCCAAATAACCACCTTCTGAAGATCTCAGCTCATCACCGCTGCTCTGGGAAGCACAAGGGCTGGGAGGCAGATGTGCACGCTTGGAATCCCACTGCGGCTCGGATTTCTGTATCCAGTTACTGTCTCAACAAAGACATTTGTAAAATGAAGCTGTCTTCACCCTCCCCCTTCTCTCTCGCTGCATTACTGGTATCTATTTTTGGTTGTTGTTGGGTTGTTGTTTTTTTTTCTTTAGCGTTCCACTTAGAACATTTTGCTGTGTTCCTTGCCACAGTGCTTGAGAGCTCAGGACGCAGGCAGAGTGTACCTGACTTCTGTCACGGAAAGCTGGGATCAGAAAGGGGTTCTCCTCGGCTTACAGATTCAGTTTTCTATGTCTTAGCACAGTGAATAAAAGCAGGGGAGTAAATCCCTGCTGATCTGTATGCTTTTGTGTAGTCTTTTCTAAAACACCAAATATTAGAGTGCTTTATTTATTCTAGTCTAATTAAAATAATTCCTACCCACCACACGGATATGTTTCCAGTGGTACAATACACAAGATTTACGCCAACAACTGATCCTGAGACAGTCTGGTACACTTTGGTACTGGTGCAACAGCACTTACAGTACCAACTGGGTACATTTCTTACTATTTTGTAAGGAAAATTGCAACCTTATTCAATCGGTTTTATGGGTAGAAAGAAACCTAGGGAGCAGAAGGTTGTTGAGGGACCCAGCTTGCCTGCCCCTCTGCCCCCCTGGGATTTGCTGCTGGCCGTGATGAGGTGTGTGATGCCCTCTAGTGATGCAATGTTCGTATCTTCAGAAATCCATTTTTGCTTAATGTGTGGCTTTTGAGGTCTCTGGACAGAAGAGCAGCTTGTGGCCTAGGCAGTTAAAAACATCAGCAATAACACCACCGCATCCTGAGCCCTGGGGAAGAAGAGGTCCTGGGCACACGGCACTCAGCTGTGGTGCCTCCTGCTTTTTGGACAGGACCTTGCGGAGCTGGTGTTGGCAGGATGCAGAAGGAACCTCACACAGAGCACCTCTGTCAGAAGGAACATTTCTGTGACAGCTACCTAGCAGAAAGGAGGGAAACTATGGGAAGGGTGGCTTGAGTCTGCTTAATCTTTGGTTAATGACTGGCTCTGGCAGACGCCTTGTCTCGGAAAGTAGATTTGAAGGGCCTCTAACGGGCAGGAATGTAAGAGCAGAGGAATATGGTAAAGGTACGAAGGTTGTAGAGAATAGTACAAGGGACAAGGAAGCAGTCTTGAGTGGTCAGTGAGGTACAGGCTCTAACTTCAGATCAGTCTTCAGTCTTTTGGGAATTTATGTACACACGACTAGATTTTCTGCTTGTTTACTATGCCTCCAACTTCCATTAGACAGGTGATGATTCACAGGCACTGATTACTGCCAGTCAAAGGACCTACCTCATGTTGAAACCCATTCAGTAAATTCCAATTTCTTCTGGCTTTTAAGGATCACAGGGCAATACTTGCCCAGCTTAGGTAAACCTGGCCAAGTTAGAGTGGCTGGAACAGTATCTGTCTTCATGTTCAGCAGAATATTTTCTTTTCAAGAGGTTTTACAGCCGCTTACAAGAGCCAGGAGCAAGGGGGATGGAGTGTGCCCTTGTATGACTGGATCAACTCCATCACAATTATTTGATTCCACAAGAGGTCACTCGCAATCTGTGCCCTGTGTTTCTGCCAGGACACAGCAGAGAGAGGCCGCTGCCTCCTCCTTGGCTCCAGAAGCAGCATCACCGTGCCAGCCATGGAGCAGAAGAACTTCCTCAAAGGCGAGCTATAGCCAAGTGTCCAGCTGCACAGCCTTCAAAACGTATGAAAAACACAGAGCATTAGCAAAGCACTGTGGAAGATGGCAACTAAGGCTCATCTACGCACAAATTGAGATTAAGGCAATTTTAAGATACTACAGCCAGAAGAGGCATGTACGCACAGACCTGCGCTGAAATATGTCAGAATAAATGAAAAATGTCAGAATAAACGAAAACAGGCTTTTGTTATTTTAGTTCAAGGTGCAAGTAGACAAGCTCTTGTTTTTGGAACCACAGCAGAAGAAATAAATTAAACATGCCTCCAAGTAAGATAAGCAGTAAATATTTTGATGTGCTCAAGATCCCACTAATCTATAAGATCTGAAATTCATCAAGCAAATTCTCTTACATCATACAAATAATGGCAAAAAACTTGGTGACATTCATCATTTTCTTTTAAAATGTCAAACAAGAGTGCAAGACTGAAAGCGCAGCAACACTGCTGCTGCTGTCAGCAACTCATTTAATCAATGTAGATGTTAATTCTAATAATGTCCTGGACTCCATTTAATTTCAGTTACATCATTGTTTTTTCTCAGTAAAATAGTGCACTGCTCAGGTCTCCAAGTAAGTGCTTGGTATTTGATATTTTCTTTCTCCATCTTGAGTCTTTTGCTCTGCCACTTACACTTTTGTTTAGCATATAGATGATTTGGCTGAGATCTAAAAAGCCAAAGCTCCACCTGCTCTGATACTGGAGAATGGACAGTACGTTTAATTCTGAACAGCCATTTGCCCCAGATTCTTTGTTAAGATTCTGCCCACGGATCATATTCACAGCACACTACTTCCATCGTCACCTGCTTTCCCCTAGACCCTGGTGCATTTCAGTGACACTAGCCAATAGGAAATGTTGCTGTTCTTGACACAACTCATTCTTTCACGTCTTTTCATCCCCTACATTTTCCTAGCTTCGTTACTTTAACACCACTAATCCAAGCTAAACTACAGCATAAGCCAATAAGAAAATCATTCCAGACTTTGTATATTGAGTGAAACGACAGCTTTTAAAACAGAAGATAGACAAATCCAGTAATTTATTTTGATTGTATCAGTATAATCATCCTCCAAAATAAACACACAGATACGCTAAATACAAGTTGAATGTGGTCAGAAGGGATGTAAACAAAGAAAGAATTACAATAAGCAAAGACAAATGAGAAACTAGCAAAAAAATACTGCGGTGGTTGCAGGGCTTGAAAACCTCTCAGATCGGACCAGAATATTTCTCACCTCTGAAGAAGCAAGCTTGTGAAACCTAGGCCTTGTAGTCAGATTGCTGCGTGTTTCTTTTTAAATACCAAATCAGCAATTAGAAGCCTATTTGGTTTCCCTAGGAGCAGACTAAATGGCTTTCCATACTTGCTGCTTTGCTTCTACAGCCAGGAGAGCCCTGTCAAAACCAGGTGCTATTACAACAGCCACTCTAGACTTCACTTGGACTGAAAAATTTACAGCTGTTTTAATATTAGCAATTCCTCCGTTTTGCTAAAGACCCATACAATTTATATGTGGTTCCCAACACTCATGAGTGTGTGGAAGTGGTCCTGGGGCTGAAATCCTCTATAATTGCCTTTGTGGCAGAGTTCATCCTTCTTACCCAGGTACTACAACTAATTTATTATATGAGTTTTATGTCTGAGCTTGTCAGCACTTAATTAATTACATCTTAGAGAACCAGCCGGTCTGTCCTGACAAACTACTCCTCTTCACGCTGCTGTTCTTACTAGGCCATGGAACTCTTGCAGCGTAACGTTATATAACCAGCAATGCAACCACAAACCAGTGCACGGTGGCCTTACATAAGCCAGAGCCCGGCCCTCTAAATGGAGCACGAGATTTGGTCCCTGCAGCACTGCTGAGGGGGACCCAAACCCTCACTTGAAGCAACCACACAGCTAAGGAGGCTACAACACCGCCCACCCATCAGATGGGGAGCTGTGTGCAGCCAGGAACCTACTTATACACGTAAGCTGTCATGTTTAAGACACTCAGTCTTGCCAGAATTCATGTAGTTTAAGGCCAGAAAAGACCTTTAGATAGCTTTATCTGACCTTGAAAATCAGAGACAGTTATGTTTCAGCCACTTACCTCATATGTAAGACCAGTACCTTGTGTTTGGCAGAGGATGTCTTTCCAGAAAGCCTTGCAGTTTATAGCAAATTGCCAGCTTTGGGACCTTGAGAACAAATACAAGGCAACTTCCTTCGAATTATGTTGAGTTTTCGGTGGCTGCAACAGTGCGATTTAACACGTGTATGCCATTTGGCAGAATGATTCTAGTTGGTTTTGTTTCATCTTTACAGCGGTACCTATTTCACTTCACTTTCAGCAGTTTGTATATGTAGGGTCAATCTGTCCGTTACAAAATAAATGAGCTTTAAATTAGACACAGGAAAGCACTCCATCCAGGGCAGGACTACTTAAATTATTAATCACTAAATATATTTCCTCACACCATTTTTTTTTCTTTTTAATATTTAGTCATTCACTTTTGATTAACATCACACCGCTCCTGACACACTGCTCTGCCATTCTCCCCAGGAACAGACCCATCCTTTGCTCTCTAGTTACTGCTCCCTGTAATGTCACATTCTTCTGTTTCTTCCTCTTCTGAGGACAAGCTGAGATTGTGGGGAGGATCCACATGTTTGGGTTTGGGTACTCTGTGTTATGGGGAAAAAAAGGAAGTGGAGACTCCATCTTCCTGTGAAAAGCTCTCGACAGGCCACAGACATGCAGGAACAGATGCAAGAATATCTGCCACGTAAACTCGGATACACAGAGCAGCACTGAAGCTTTGCACAGCTCGCACAGCCCGAAAGTGGCATAGAGAAAGCACTTCTGGATGGTTTTATGTCTGTGCCAATACAGCCATTGGCTGCGCTGGTCTGCTCGGTGCTCTGTGTGCCTTGGAACACACTTTTACTACACACAGTTGTGTATCTTTGAAGGCAGCGAGGCTTTTGGATTGGCTCCGTAATAGCGCTGGGTGAATTGTAACATCCTGGAAAATCCCTTTTAAATGCCAGAGCAGGACTTGGAACACATCCAAGCATTTGCAGCAGGCACAGCAAAACAGCTTTTGGAATTTAACTTTTGTACTGTGCAGACACTTAAGACGGGAGAGGCACGTTCAGTAAAGCTAAGAGCACTTGAAGTCAAGCAGCATAAAATAACCCAGGACAGTGGATTAACTGCTGGAAGATTCTGCACAGGGAAATTATGCGCTTGCCTGACGGGTGAACAGGAGAGGGGAAGATTGCTCAGGAAGCTAAGCCTTGCGTTCATAATAAACACACTTACTGCAAGATCACTTCTCATGCAGTGGCTGGATAGGGATTGCTGGAGGAAGACTTTTTATCTAGGAGGAGTTCCAGCTGTTTGCGGGGACTGCCAGTCTGAGCATCCCCGGTGCTAAGTGATAACGAGAGCAGATCTCACTCCACCAAGTGCTTGCTACTTGTCGTGCTAGCGAGAGAGCCCTCCTTTCTGGCTGCTGGCTGCTCAGCAGAGCTGTCTCAGCTTCAGGCTGCCAGCTGGTAGGGAGCTTTTGGATGATCCCCTGCTGTCAGCCATGGCCTGAGCAGGAACCCCTACAGCTAGGTGCTCATTTGGGGATCTTTCCCCCAGTCACCAAACCTGGAGCTATCAGTTTCTCCACATCCCCAAACCAGAACTGGCTGGCAATAAGCAGCTCATTTTCTTTTAGGTGAAGAGCAGCTATAAAACTTCAAGCCAAGTCTCTCAATTACATTTCCAAAATTAGCTGCTTTGCAGCAATTAAAACTAATCCTACTTCTACTGTATTTTGGGGTCCTGCAAATGACTGGTTCACAAGCTGGGCACTGCAAAGCAGGCTCAGTTTTTGTTAAGGGTAGCTACGCACCTTCAGAGCAATCTGTATCCCAGGACTGCCTCACCCTTGTTACATGTTGCTGTGCCGTCACTAGCTAACCCAGGGCTTTAAAGCAGAATCATCACCCTGGCAGTTTTTACCAGCATCCCAAACATTTGTTTTTACAGGTACTTCTGACTCTCACTGTTTGAAGAATTCTCTTTGTAAGCAGTAAGGAATGGCTTTACAACAAATAGCTTGAATTTAGAGGACCACTACTGCCATGCTTATTGCGAGATGCGTTTATGTATAAAAGAACACATTATCTGGTATCAGACCCTTTATCTTCTGGTTTCACTTTTATTTGATACTAGTTTTGCAAGACGAGCTAATGTTAACGTGTCCTTTACTTTTTTTTCCCCACCATCTGCTCCTCAGTGGGTACGGCAACATCTTTAGGTACCAGCCCATCCCTTCTTACAGGTTCATTCTTGTGACCTGTGGTAACCATTACGGATCATTTTCCAGGTGATCACTTGCATTTCTTCTCTGCTGATGTGTGGTATTTCCATTAGGCTGAAAAATACTAGAGAGGCCTGGAAACAGCTCAGTTTGCTTCTTTGGGTAGCATACATCTTAGCTGTTTGGTGGTTCAGGCCCTGCCACGCTTACTTTAGTACAGCTCAGTGCCTGTCACCGTGGAGCTTCTGTTATTGCTGCTCTTCTGAGACTAAAAAACACCCAGACTGCTTTAAGCCAGGGCAGCACAAACTCATGGAAACGAGGAAGCCCCGGAGCCTCAAGGGCTTTGTTTAATACTTACTCACAAGAAGTAGATCGCTAAGCCTTACTCGTTTGTGGTATTGGTACACAAATACAGGTTTTTTTAAAACAAATATTTCATCACCCGTGACAAAGTAACCTAAGAATAGCACTAAGGAAAAAAAAAAAGGAAGTTGTTATATAAAATGAAAGGAAACTCCTGTGTTTACTACAAGTTTTCAACAAACTGCCTATGGAACATGCTGCAAGTTTGTATTTAAGGCAGTGTTAATTGCTTTAGGATTGTATCTTGTGCAATTTTCATGTCCCTAAAAGGCTAAAATGCCAGCATTTCAGCAGCATGAGGGCAAAAGAGGAAAAGCAAATGTGGATTTGGCAGCTTGATGAGCAGTTGACAACGAATTGAGCAATGTAAACCAGTTTTTTATAACTTGGTTCTAAAAATGGAAAGCTCAGAATCATCATCTCACCAGGAACAAATCTGTTTTTCCCCAGCTCTAGGGAAAGTTTGTTTTCCTATACGACTCTAGAACAGCTGTGTACCACTGGGACGGGGAGATTCTGTGAACCTATAAAGATGATGCCCGGTGGCTAAGGCATAAAAAAGACACAATGCATACGAGGAAGAGAGCTTGAGCTCTGTTGGTGAACCTGGGAAATCAACATAGCAAGGCAGCGAGATGCTGTGTTGGTAGATAAATAGCTTTTTATACCCAAGGCAGGAACCGATGGTCATGAATTCATGTATCAAAGCTCTACTTGTTCTAACATATACTTTTTACTCGCAAATTAAATTTTCATGCCATCTATAGCTATTTAGGTGCCAAAAGCATGGGCAGTGTAAACGATGAGAGAGAAGGCAGAGCAGTAGCAGAAGCACTTTAAAACACAGGTTTGGTAAGACAAAGGTAAATCCCAGACTTGGGGAAAACAGAAGTCACAGCAGAGGGAAGTGAGAACTTGATGTGATGATACAGTGCCCGCCTGTTCATGCAATCCTAGACTCACTGAGTTTGGAAAAGACCTCCAGGATCATCTGGTGCAACCATCCCCTACTACCAGCATCACCCACTAAACCACGTCCCTAAGTACCACGTCCAACCTTGCCTTAAACACCCCCAGGGACAGTGACTCCACCACCTCTCTGGGCAACCCTTTCCAATGCCTGACTGCTCTTTCTGAGCACGAATTTCTCTCTGTCCCATGTACAGTGCTCCTAGGTGTCCTGTTTTGCTACAGTTTCTGCTCATTTGGTAGACATCTTTTGCAATCAAATACCCACAAGGACTGCTCAATATTTCCTTCTGAAGTCCATCAGCATACCACATGTAAAACGCGCAGATCATTTTTACCTGCATGTGGCACTCAACATGTAGCCAAGTTAAATTTCATCTACTATCATAGTCATCGTCCCCGTGATTTACTTATCTTTGCATGACATTACAAGCTCCATAGCTTTTATCCACAAATTTTGAAAGGTTATGGTCCATTTTTTCCAGGTCGTTAATAAAGTTAACATGTTAATCTCACCAGCAAATTCTAGAATACCCAGATATTATTTTTGTTTCACTGCAAGATGCAGTCATTCTCAGCAACTAGTTTCCTTAACACTGCATTTTGTGCAGAAATCACACGTTTAACCTCCTTTTCCAGACGCTCTCACGTAGGTGCTATCTTTGTGTCAAAACAGTGAAGATTCCAGACAAGGTGTGAATTCTTATTATATAGTCCTCCTCAGTATCTGTTGAGATTCTGGCTCCAAGAGGCCATCCAAAAAAATGTGTTCACAAGAAAATATTGTTGGTCAAACTTGGAAACCATTCTAGAAAAAGAAAGCCTTGAAATATTTTTGTTTGTTTTATCTAACAAGGAAAGATTAGCAGGCAATTTTCTGTGGAAAATAATATACGTGAGCAGTCTGCTGTAGCATTCTTATATCAGAGCATCTTCACTGGCCGTGGTTAGAAATAAGGTGTTTGCAATTGCTTATGCGATGTTAAAACTCCCAGTGACTCTGGGTGGCTGCCTAGCTTTCCCTCCAAAATTCGTCAGAGCCCTGAACTGAACGTCTGCTGTGAAGTCAGAAGAACAAACCCAGTCAGCACCAAAAGACACAACCATCCACGTTGGCAGTCTCTCCTGGTTTTACGCCACCATGCAGCCAGTTGACAGTCATTTTATGGGGCCTTGGGGTTTAACTGGAAGCCTTTACTTTTGAGGTAACAAAGGAAATCCTCCTGGTTTTTCCCCTTCCACTCCAAAAGGATTTTTAGGTCTTGCCTAGCATACACAAACATAAGATGATTGATGAGAATATTCATCCTCTGCTGCCTGTTTCATTTGCTAAGCACTTGGGAAGCAGAGAATAATGTAAACCGAAACTAAGTCATAATTTTTCTTGTATAAGAGAGGAAAATTCTTCTGTAGAGTGCTCTAATAGACCTAAGAAAAAAAACAAAAGTTATATTTGGAAAATAACAGCAGCCCTTTGGGAAAGGGATTTGTTGTTAAGATGACTGACCTCCCAAATCCTTCTTCAGAGTTCATGATTCATTTCTGTGAGCCCTCAGCTGGAAACTGAAGACAATCAGACAAGTAGTTCAATTACTAGCACACCACTAGCAGGATATTACCAAGGTATTTCATGGAGCAAGTCGGGTCTGCTGATGGCAGCGGTCAGCCAAATAAGACATGCTGACAGACAACACTTCACTTCTCTTTCTTCACATTGCTGAGAAAGAGATTCCCACAAGGAAACTCCTGATACCTGATGCCATGAAGTCACAAGTAAACGGTCAATTTCTATAACCCCAAAATCAATTTGATTCTCTTACAGTCCATCATCCTAAGCTGCCAGCGCCCTCCCGTGCTCCAGTACATCCACTCACTCATACAAAGCAGCATCTAAGGTACAGTTTTTGCTGATGTAGAATTAACTATTATTGTCCTCAGCAAGAGGACAATATTAGAACTTACTCAAATACCATGCCACTGTGGAAGATGCATTCCTGTTTGCTCTTGCTGCTCTGGCAGCTAACCTCCAACTGCCCCAGATGGAGCAGATTAATTTTGATGCATTTCTTCTCTCTCAATGTCATTCCCTGATCATGGCTCTGCAGTCCAAAAGCTTCACTTGTAATTCTATCTTGTGTTAGAAATTACAGTATTTATTAAGTCTCATTCTACATTTAAGACTGGTGATGGTTTAAAGAGGAGGGCGATATCTGTTACAAGGTCAAAGAGTCATAAAAGAGCATATACAATAAACTTGGCTGTCTGTGCTCATCTTAAATCATGTGTCACCAGGGAAAAGCGTTCCCCAGAAGGGAAGGACAAACGAAGTGTACGGAAGGCAGAAAGTGGACGGACCATTGCAACACAAGCCTTTTCTGTTTTCCCTTTAGAGGCCTCCCATCTGGAACGGTACGGGGAAGAGGAACACTTCACATTGTTTGTGGCCCATTGCTAGCAGTAGTCTGCCATCTGCTGATCCACGCAGCTGTGTTTATAGCCTTCAAGGTAAAGCAGTCATCCATCTTTTCTCACAGTCTGCTCTTATTTCAGCGTATGCTGGTACATGAGAATATGAAATGCAGTGTCTGCTCATCTATGCTACAGGCAAGCAGAAGCCAAAGCCAAAACCACAGGATATCAAAGTGCAGCTGACCATTACATTAAGATGCTTGGATCTCTGTCAGAAAGCCGTTCCCCAAGCTTAAAGCTTTGAACCATAACTTCAAAAAGAGAAGAGGAAAAAAAGAGGGAAAAAGGGGGAGGAGAGGAGGGTGAAAAAAAGAAAAAAAAAAAAAAAAAAAAAAAGACAGTTTACCTAAAGTACCTTCCTGCAACCAACAGAAAGTGGTTCTTAACACAGGCCAGCAAATTGCTGCCTTTCTGAGTAATGCTGGAGCTGCCAAGGAGCTCCATGGCCGAGCACGGTTAACCCCTTCCTCCTGTCCCTACCTCTGCAGCGTGCAGTTGTTTACTTCCCCTGCTCAAAGCCAGCATCCTTCCACCGATTTTTCCCATGCATGAGTACTGACAGAGCATGTGGTAACTCCATTCTCTGCATGTGGCCAGCTGTGCAATTCCATTATGCAAATGACAATGCTGATAATTAAAAGTGTTCATCAAATAACCACAGAGGAACAGGAGTCTCCTTCGTGACCAAGCCACGCTCTTCATCATCGTGGGACTATATACAGGGCCTATCCGTCATCTTTGCTACAATTGTCTTAGTAGCTATCGAAGGCACTGACAAAATACCGTATTTTTCTAGGAGATGACTGACTGTACCAGGGGTCTGATAATTAGAGATTTGGGTATTAACATCTGGAAATGAACTTTGAAAATACAGCCCGTTCTGCCCCCCTTTTCTAAAGGAATTCACTTTTGAAAGATGAGACGTTCAGCTAGAAAAATAGAAGTGCATGCCTGGTGCATATCCAGGTCACACGCAGACAAGAAGTTTCAATGGGACCTATTGTAATGCTCATGTTTTCTCAGACCTCTTTAAAGAAAAAAGAAGAAACAACACAAAATCATATATCAAGAAGGCTTTGAGCACCCACCAGCACCATGAAGTTTAAAAGGAAAGAAGAACAGAATGAAGTACTAAATGAATTCCGAGGCTCTTTGACTTTCACATGGGAATACAACATCAAAGACTTTTCACTCTCGATGATTTTCCATGAATGCATTTCAAGGACAAAATGTGGAATTCATCTGAAAGGATAAATCTGAGAGAAACCAAAAATGGGAATGGGTTCAGAAATCCTCGAGTGAAGAAACTGAAGTAGGACAACAGGCAGAGAAGTCCTGAGAGGGAGGAACCAGCTGGGGAGTCTGGAAAACGCGTGTCCTGTTTGTCCATATTGCTCATGCAACCTGAGCAGTAACAGCATCCATTTCACCAAGTGACTCCGCCTTATCCCTGAGGAGCCAGCCACCTTTGGAAGGAGACGTTTTATTTTATGTATCTATGAAGAAGTAATTCCCATTTCTTTAATTGGCCTGAGGGTTCCAGCTGGGATTTGACCAGCTGTTTCCTGGAGGACAAAACTCTAACCCACCAAGCGACTGCCAGGCACACCAAAAAGCTATCAGAGTGTAAAACTTATTCTTTGTTACTTAGGCTGCATTTAAGCTGACACCTCTGAAGTTCATCAAATTGATTTTCTCGGAAGTGTCACAATCCATTAACAATTTGCCAAAATCAAAACAAATTTAGCAATGCTTTTGATGTCCCTGATAAGACTTCTCAAAACAAAACAAAACAAATGTTATGGTCAACATTTGCCACTTGCTAGCACTTAGAAAATAACAAAGATAACGAATGCTGTTCTGGTTTGTTTTGCTTTTTACTGTAGTGATGTTCTTTTACTCCTTTCTTACTACAGGTATGGTACAGTGTCTCCTGTATTCACACTAGAATCTTTTAAGCGTACAGGAAACACATCAGTTGCCTGAACTTGATGATGTGGGTTCACAAGGCTGGAGCAAACAACTGATGATTCCCCTTCACAGCCCTGCCATGGGTCTATCATCTGATCTGAAGCAACTCTCCTAACTTTTGTACGGTTCCTGGGGATCTTGGAGACTTTCACCAGATAATACTATAAGGAGCCTAGGACTTGAGGATACAAAGGATATACCTTGAGTGTATACAAGGTAGAGGAAAAAAAAAAAAAGATTTACTTGCATCTGCAAAGATCCTTGACCAGTGCTGACAGTTGTTAATTGTCACCCTGTCATTTTTTCCCTTCCATTAGAAAACAGGGTCCTCTACAAGCAAAGTGCTCCAGTTATTGAGCGGGGAGGGCAGGCGGTGGAGAATGTTGCAGCCACTTGCAACTGCTAAAATGTGTCTTGCTGGCAGCTTCATTTGGAGGAAAAATATAATCGCAAGTAAAAGTGATTTATCACAATGACACATCTCAACGCAAAGCTCAGCAAGAGCCACTTAATACACACACAGAAATGAGAGTGAGAGGCCGACACAAGAGTAAAAAAACCTGCTTTTCTGATACCTTCAGAAATGACAGTCCTTCTCCTCCATTCCCCACAGAAAGGGTGGCTTTCTTATCAGGGCCCCATTCCAATCCTCTCTCAAGAGCATATTATCCATTTAACTGAAAATTCTTCATTGAAAAATACTTTTTGTTATCCATGGTAATTTTAAAAATTTTGTATCATGGAAAAAATTGGGAAGAAAAAAAATCTTCAAATGGTTTAGTCTTCTAATCAAATCAAAATTAAAACATCTGGCTACGTTTTTTCAGAAGCTAATATTCTAAAATCAAAACTGATTTTTACATTTTTCTTAGCTTTTTAATTTCATCAAAAGCAATTTTTCTACGGGAAAAAAATGATATAAAGGTATTGATGAGACATTTTTATATTAAACAATTAAATTAGTAAGTACTTAGGAAATTCCTGGTTAACACTGTATTTGTCATGGTAGCAATAACAGAATTCTGGTTCGCCTGCTCTAAAAAGCCAAGCTTTGCTCTCCTGTGCAGCAGCCAATTTCACGAGGTGTTAGCAGAGGAGCAGCAGATGCAGCTGAAGAGGTCTGACAGCACGCAGGAGGCTGAGGCACGCATACCCACAGCTCCGTGGGCTCCTTCACACCACATCTTCAGGTCACACTGCCCCAGCCTAAAGGAAGTGAGAGTAGCGATATACAAGAACTACCTCTTCTCAGAGCCTAACAGTTACACGGGAAGCACAACTTTTCCTCGGGAGGTAGCCCAGGCTCGCAGAAGTTGCCATTCCTACTTGAGAGGGCAGCACAGTTCACACAGCTCCTGCCTCGCAGTGCTGTGACCTGCACAGAGAGCAGTGCCGGAGTGCTACAACAACCTGAAAGTGTGAGATGGAAACACACCCACGGCTCCTTTCCCCTCTGTGAAGAAGTTCATTACAGAAGCCATTGAAATCGTTTTCAATGCAAGATGAGAACTGGACAGATAATAAATATGATTTAAGTCATCAGATATTGTCGAGGATTTTTACGGGGAAAGAAACCTCAACACACAGGTGTCGCATTCATAAGCTCAGCATCTTGCCAGAAACAAGATCCACTTGTATCCAACCGTCTGCTACAGCACGGCTCCGTTGGCTCACCTGCAGCACAATCCTTACAACAAGGCCAGCCGTTCAGGCTGGTGCCCGAAGCAAAATCCTACAAAGGAAGACAGTTTTATTTGGCATCAGTTGCTATGGGTGTCAGTGCGTCTTGCTTTTAAATTAGCTCAGGTGTGGTTTAAACAGGAGAAATAAGGGATGCTGTAGAATTTTAGAAAGCCCGAGGACATTTCCTTTCAGAGATCAAATTTACCAGTGTCATATTCAACAGCTTCTCCTTAATAAAACAAAAATAAAATAAAAATTCCTCAATAACCACAAATGGCTACCGGTTGTATTGGGATAACGTTACAGTAAATTCACCACCTTAAAAGTTCTCAGTTTAAATCACCAGGAAGATGCAGAATTTATGCGGCTTGGCTCCAGATTTTCAATTCTGTCAAGAAAGCTGGGGAAAGAATAAAAATAGCAGCAAAGCTATGCAGTGAACACTGTCTTTGTCTACTGAATCATCAGAGTACCCTCGTACAAAACAACAGAACCAGCAATAAGCACACAGCAGCAGTTTGTGGGAATTAACTAAAATAAAGCACATGTATCGAGCAAGGCGATCAGTGAAGTGTCAGAAAAAGCTGCTAATTTGAATACTGCATTTGTTTACATAGTAAGTACTTTTAATATAGTAATATACATTTATTTCTTCAAAGAAATCATAACTGACCACTCATAAAACAAGTATCAATAAAGACCTTAATGGTAAGCAACCGAAAATATCTGCAGTTGTATCTTTTGCTGCCTAGTATACAAAACACCAAAAAAGAAAATTGCCCAACAGATGCAAAACCAAACAAACTAACAAATGATTAAACAGCTCCCCAGCTGGGCTTTGCCTGCCAAATCTCTGCCTGGAGAGGACTTTTATGTCCACGTAATAAACCCTCAAAATTATGGACTTACAAAGGAAACAGCTGCTTAACCATAATGGCAATTACTCTGGTCAGATTGCAGAGCACCCAACCTTGCGGCTGTGGCTCCGGGTGCCCGTCTCATGCACCGCGAGACAATGCGGAGATGGAACTGAGTTAGTGTCACCGCACAGAGCGTGCAGCTCACTCATCTGCACCGCTCGCCACAAGAAGGGTGAGGAGCACGACAAGGCAGTGCGGTCGGCTGGCTGTGGGGCAGGCCCTCCCAGGAAGGATTAAAGACTGTGCCTCGTACACACAGGCCAGGTGAGTCCATCCTAAGCTGTCAGGGGATATTTGGAAGTGCCCCATCATGGCACGGCCAAACCCAGCTCATTCATCCTACACCTTGGGGCAGCTTTTAACCTACACTGGGTTAGTGGGGCCAAGCTTCTCCCACTCTGAGGCTCACCCAAAAGCCACACAGACATTGTCTTGGGCTCCAAAAGCAGAGAGCTACCCTAGTACCCGCAGTACTAAGGCAAAACTGAGCACTGCTGTCATCCTGCTGGCCCACAGACCATAAAACAACTCCGGGTGCACAGCTGTTCATCTTACTGAACCTTGCAGAAGGTGGTGCAGGCCCACCTGCTTCAGCACAATTGGTTCTTTCATGAGAGGGCAGAACTTGTCCTGTTGTAAGACTGTTCTCTAGAAGACAACATTACAGCTGGGGCAAACCTGGATACAAACTGGTGGAGCATCTTTCTCACGGTCATTGGGTAGTTGGAAGTGTCCAAACCCAGAAAGCAGGACACCTGACTCGGTGTTACAGCTACCATAAAAACACTGCTTCTTACACGTGCTGCTTTCCATTATTATCTTGATTGCCTACATAAATATGAATAACCTCATACACAACACGCCCTAAACTCTCCTTCTGTTCATGTTATCCCATAGATGGAGGCTGATTCTCCAGATGGAGGCTGATTACTACAGATCCCACCCCAAATGGGGACACCAAACTGAAATGGTGCTCTGGCTTGCACAGAAACGATCAGCATGAAACATATGTACCTGTATCATCAACTATTCATTCGGCAGCTGACAAAAGATACCAGTATCTAACAATACCTGCCCTGTAATTCATACTGGCATGAGCATTTTGGGCTCAGTGACCTGCAGCGGTAACTGCACAGCACGACCTATGAAGTGCATCCATGGCACTGGGAAGTATTTATGTATCAACTGCTCATTCCAATTAAAATAGGACGTAAAAGTTACTTCAATACTTAAGTGCACAATAGGATGCTGTTCAATGTCTCATCTGCCAAATCTATTTTTGATGGAAAGTGATTGCTGATATTATACGAGATAATTTCTCTATGAATTAAGTTAAACGCAGCTTGTAAGAGACCTGGACAGCAGTATTTCAAGGAACAGCCTGCAGATCAGAGACAAGTGACAAGACTGATCTCTGCAGCTGCAATTAACTGTCTTTCCTTCGGTCTCTCCTGCACAGTTCTAAGAAGGGCTACGTTTTCCTCCTGCTGATGAAGGTTGATTAGCAGTCAGGTGGGGAGAGGCTCCAGGGATGGCATGACGCATTAATTAAATCACTTCTACCAGCTAAGTGATGACACTTTGATTTATAGCAGAGCTCATTCAACCAGACACTGGCATTTCCTGGGCACCAAGATGAGGAAAAGCCGAGCTGGGAAGCAGGTGGGAGAAGAGGGGGATGTGCACATAAAGGGAGAAAAAAAAAAAAAAAAAAGCAAACTGAAGTGAATACCTGCAGCTGATAGACACTGTTTTCAAAACAGAGTGCTTGCTGGAGCAGTAGGAATGACCATGAAACGAGCTGAAAATGATTTAATCCACCTTTCTTATACAGAGGCTATTTCATTTTGTTTGTGTCTATACCAAAAGCTGGTTTAGGATAGGGTCTTTTAAGAACCTGTCCAATTAACCATGATACAAATTATTTCATAAGGCACTTTTCAACCTGATATACTCCAAAACAGCTTGCGGCTGTTGTGCCTGGAGATAGCACTGACTCACGTCCAGTTACAAGCTCAGAAAGAGAAGGTAGAAATCTCCAGAAGGCAGAGCAGGACAACAATCCAGGGGCCAGGTTTGGATGCTACGCTCAAACCGGCTCGTGCTCCATCGCCTGTCAAGAATGATGTCTCCTAAACACCGGGTTTCAATTTCTCCCTCTGCCAAAGGGCGATAACGTTATTTCACAACCTTTGTAAAGGGTTACCTTTATCCAACTTTATCTATTTGGTTTAGGATTCTGACATTTGAAAAGGCTAACTTCAACAACCTTCCTATTAGAAAGCTTCCCTTTTGGTGACAAGGCTACATACGCTGCCTTGTGAACTCTGGTAAAAACCACAAACCTGTACAAGAGAGAAAATACTTCTACACCCTGGAATCTGAAATAGGTCAAAACATGATTATCACTACAGTACGGTATTGCAGTCCCTCCTGTCAGTCACCAGGCTTTGGTGATTCTTGGATTATTTTTTCTTTGAAAGCCTGAAGCAAGCGATAAGGAACATTTGGGGGACTAAAATATGCTACTCACTGTACAGTCGTGGGGTATTTATTTAGCAAGACATATCTTTATACTTTTGAAAACAAGAGGTTTGTCTGTTCACAACATTGCCTTGGGTGAACAACATGTTGGCTTTTTGAAAAAAAAAAAAAAACAACTCTGCAATACACATGCAAATTTTCTGCAAGAACCGCTTTGGACATCTTAAACTACATCAGGCTCAGTTCAGTTTGATACACGAGGAGGGGACATTTAAGGAAAACATGAAACCATAAGTTTGATTCAGAGGATGTATTCCTTTTAGTCAATATTACCATCTTTCTTGTTAACCTCTGCTACTGCAGCAGACAGGACCAAAACCATGTCATGGTAGCTGCTTGTACAAGGATTTAATGAGGAGAGCATTCTTGTTCTCTAACGTTTCATAAAAAAAAAAAAAAAAAAAAAAAAAACAGAAGACCCACCTCTACTGATCTGGCTTTCCTAGCAGTGAGCAGTAGTAAAATGACTGCTCTTGTAAATCTAAATTCTGATCAGAAAAAGATCTCATGAGCCTCTTTGCTTACCACATGCATCATGCACATTTGTCTCATCTCATTAACTTTTGCTTATCTAGATCTATTTCTCCTTTTAGCTCAAAGCCTTGTTGTGTTTGTTGTAAACAATTTCCATCTCTCCCTCAATGCTACACCTCATTTATAGGTGCAATTACTGTTACACAAGATAATATCTTCAGCTTTCCTAGCGTACCCCCTAGAATCTCCAAGTGCCTGGTAGCTAATTTATTGTCGGAGGCAGATATGAGAAAGCCTTCACAGACACAGCAGCAACACAGAAATTTGGGTCATAAAAGAACTGTGCAGCAGACCAGTACATAGATCAGTGCTTAACCAATATCATTTGTCACTAATCTTCTGTAATGCATTTGGATTCTTTTGCATTATCTGCACTTAGTAACAAAATACTTTATTTAACACTGGACTTGGTAGGCAGCTAGATGGGGGTGGGGAAAAAAAGCCAGCTCGCTTTTAAACAGATCTACATGCATCTCCTTTTCATCATTAGAATAAATTTCCAGAGAGGTGAGCAAAGGTTTAGCTGCATGACTCTCATTAACGTTAACTTTATTTCAGTAATGAGGTGAAAGCACAATCACGGGAGCTAATATAATCACAGTGATGAGACACAAAGTATGCTGCAGTAAATACGGCTGAAGATGACATTGACAGTCCTGATAGGTTGCATCGAGGATGGAAAAACAGGAAAATCAGAAGCAAAATGATGCAGTGAGGGTAGAGACCTTGCCTTTGCATCTAGTAGTAAAAACTTAAAACTAACAGGAACGAGCCCAGTGATGTGAGTGAGAGGACTGACAATGGTCAAAGGACTGTCCTTCAAGGTATTCAGCACACCGATGCTCACTCAGCTTTGCTAGTTCCTAGGAAGAACTGAGGAAGCAAGGGGCTAACAGTACTGTGCCCTTAGAAGTCGTTTAGGAAAGATAAGGAAGATTACTGGAGCAGCTAAAAAGGAACGCTGAGATAAAAAGAAAACAGCAGGTGTAGAAAATCAAAAGCTATTGGTGACAGCCCTAGAACGCAGTCCCAGTAATATATTGCACCAGAAAAACCTCGTATAATGAAAAGCGTGAGAGTCATCGTGCCATTGCACTCCCTTACTTTAGCTAATAGAATGATCTGAACAGAACAAGGCTGGGAAGAATTTTATAGTCATTAGCAAACCTGTTGGTGTCTATTTTTCTTCTGCACAACATATGAACAAAAGAAAAGTACGTAGAGGTATTAAGGGAAACAGGCAAGAAGAAAAAGCAGGAAGACGGACAGCGATTTAGGTACCTCTGCAGAAATAAAAACTGTAATTACTGTTTTTATTACAAAACCAGCGTACAAGGATTTTTAGGTTTGCATTAAAAAAATACACTGCAATATAAAAACTACTAAATACGTAGCACATAAACATCCACATCCAAGTACTACTAGTACAGAAGGAGCAGAGGAAACATCATGTATACATCCACCCCATATAATTCTTGCAACATTCAGTACCTCTGTAAGCAGCTCAGTTAACTTCATCCAGATGCCATAAACAGTTGTTTTTTTGTTTTTTACAATCACATGGAACCGATCCACTGCAAGCTGTTTGTACGGAATCCATGAGATTAACCCTATAGCTACAAATGAAGCATACTTATAATGACATGCAAAACGTATGAAAATCCTTTTCACTTGATTTCAGTATCTTACAGGCCCTCTGAAGACTGGCACAGAACTGCTCAAGAGCTGCTGATGCTCAGCACTGAAGCTAGGTGCTAAGCCCTCTCACCTTCAGTATTAAGACAATGCGTATTTGGTGTTGCCATCCCGGCTTGTTGCCTTGTCCTAGCCACTGCTATTGCAGATAACCAACCACTGCAAGGAGAGCCTTGATCAATACATCTTTGTTGTGCGGACCTGAATTAACTACATCTCACTTCCCTTTGACAGCAACACAGATCACATGCAGCTGCTGCTTCCACTATGAGAAACACGAATTCTGGAAAGCATATTCATTATCTGGTTGTTAAAAGCAACGGAGCGTGCAAGCCTCACCCTGCCTGGGTTACCTGAAAAATCAAGATTTCCGTTTGATTAAGTGACTGCCAGCCAGTCACCTTCCCACTCTAACCTTGATGCAGTAGGACTGTGACAGGTGCATATAGTGTTAACATCACAAAATGTTTCACTGATGCTCACAAATAGATAGCTTAATTTGTTTAAATAGCCTGGTTCCTTGCAACATTTTCACTGCAAGCCCTGTTTTGAGGACAGAATATATCGACTCTTCATATGGAAGCTACCTGCAAGCCAGCTGGCAGGAAGGCAAGGGGAATCCTGTCCAAAGGTCCACAGCTCTCAGACTTTCCCCATTTTACAGCACTTACTAAATTTCAAAGGAGTTCCACCTGCCACCATCATTCTCTGAGTTGTAGGACTCAGGATCAGAAAATTTGACTTCATAAAAATTATAGCTCCTTAACAGATTTTCTGTCACTGAGTATAACCTGTACACGACCAAAAAAACAAACAAAGAAAGAAAACCACCACTACAGGAATTTCCATTTGCTGTACAGAAAAGAGTAAGTCCTTATAGGTTTGATTTCTATTTCACTCATAATGCAGAAATAACAGGGCTGTCATTGGTGCTAACTCGCACATTTTTTTTCATGGTTTTCATTTGTTGCCTCTTTTCCAGTAGCAGCTGCTGAAGTGATGTGGCCACAGAAACCTAATTTTTTTACACAGGAAGGGAAAATGAGACCTCTACAGTTGTAGAGAGGAACTTAGAACCCTGCCGCTTCAGTACTCCACACAATAAACAAATACAATTTCTCCCTTATTTTTAAATTGATTACGGTGTGAGAAGCAGACCTCACTTGCAACTGCTGAACACTTGGGGTTAGAACTTGCAGCATTTAACACCGCTGTTTGCGATCACATATCATCACTAAATCATCTCACTCCCAACTGCAAATCTTTCATCAGTAGAAACGTGCACAATCCAGACAGAGCCCAGCTTCAATTTACAGACTAGCAAGACAGGAAAAAAAAAAAGAGTGTTGAACACTGAGAACCAGTCTTCATAAGTGTCACTAAGCAAAGGAGGAGATCACTGTTTATAAATTTTTGTGGAATTACGTTTCAGCATAGAGCTGGACTTTCATGCAATGAGACGAAGGTCCATGAGTTCAATTCATCAGGGTTCACTTTCAGATAACGGAAAAAAATTAAGTAATGACTAAAACAAATGTATTACCAATGCTGGTGACATTTTGGCATTACAACAAATGCTAAATATAAGCCTTTCGTGATGAAAGATTGAGACCAGATAGCATGTACACTTTCCTTTTTCATAAGCCATATTTATCCTGTAAACAAGCCTCACCTGCTGTTGGCAGCAACAAGGATATCATAATTAGGCCAAATGATTTCTTCAGTGAAGCTTTCTACCGGAATGCTTTCTACCAGTTTTCAGTAACTTTCAAATAGAGCGATGCTAAAAAAAAGTAACCGTATGTTTACTAAAGCAAAACCCCAAATACTAGAGATGCGTTTGCCAAGTGGGACCCAGCTCCAAGACCTGAGTTCCTAGGGACAAACAAATAAGAGTTCATGCTCTGCTTCTTAGACCAGCTGAGAGCCAGGGAGAGCACCAGTTTTCTCACACAAAACTCTGGTTAGGTGTTGGTATGCTTTTTAACATGTATTGCAACTGTGACACTATGAAGTTTTGCATAAATACTCGGCAGACCGGGAGAGTCGAAAGCTACAGCTAGCACCAGATTAAAGCAGGGTGAGGAGAAATTGAAAAGGGAGCAAAAGAATAGATATGCTTTTGCCTCAAAAGTAAGGGGGAGTACTACACTACCTTTTCTGACTTAGAAAAGCAACATTTCCTCTAGGAGTGAGGATTTCTGCTATTCTATCGCAACCTTCAATAACTGCAGCTGAGACAGATCCAAGGCAACACAGGCAAAGGGAGAAAAGATACAAGGGCCTTCAGGGAAAAAAAAAAAAAATCATGAGAAACCAGAGCAGCCAGCGAGCTGAGAGAAGAAAAATGAAAGCAGGTTTTGGGTGGCGGGAGGTTAAAAAGCAGAAACAGAGCTCTCTGTGGTGAGCAGTTGGGAAAAGGGAGGAGGAAAACAGAGCCGTGAGGGGCTGAGGCGCTCGGTTTCCTGCAGCACCGAGCTGCCCGCCTCACACCCTGCAGCATGCGGCCTGCTTCCAATGTACCAGGGATTCTGTGGGAAAGCAGTGAGGTCAGCACTTAATTCCACCTCAAAATATGGGCTTACGGGCTCGTTTTAACCAGAACACTGTAGCAGGCTGATTAAGCTGTGGTCAGTCACTCTGGGGAAGCTTCCAAGTGAGCGTACACAAAAATACTTTTGAAATAAAGCAGCACCTCAGTGTTGACACAGGTTAGAGCACTGCTGATGTGTGTATCTGCGAGACCTCAAGCTGCCGAGACACCGCTGAAAGGGCACGCTGCCTTACCTTGTTTTTTTCCAGTCAGAGCTGCCACGGAGGAGCCAGCAGGCCGCACCTTCACACAGAGGGGGAGAGGACACTCGGTGGTCTATAGCCGGTTACAGAGCTCTACGAGTGGCAGAAAGCCAGACAGAGGGCCCCATTCTGCCTGACAGCCTCCGTCAGGGTCCGATTCACCCTGTCCTGCCCGTCAGCCTCCATCCCGGAGCCGGCTCGCCTCATCCTGCCCGTCAGCCTCCATCCCGGGGCCCGGTTCGCCTCGTCCTGCCCTGAGTGAGGGGAAAAAGGCGGGAAGCGGGGTGGGGCGGGGCAGGTCCGTGTGGTGCCTCCGTGACAGGACCACGGCCCGGCGCCTGCCTCCAGCTGCCTCTGCTCTGACGGTCAGATGTTTTTTAATTATTATTTAGCACAGTGGGCGTCAGTCAGGTTGCCCCCATTACCGTAGCTATTGTCCTGCACAGCACGCAGCAAAAACACAACAGCACAACGGGGCAGAAAGCCAGGCAGCCCTCCCAGGTGAGTCCCTTTTGGGGGTCTGGCTGCCCACGGCCCGAGGTGCGGGAGTGATTCCAGGCAGGTCACACCACGCTTTCCTGGAGCAATGTAGTGACTTTTGTTCTAGGCTTTCCTGCCTCATTGCGAGTGAAATGCAGCTCTGAGGGCCATCTGCCAGCCTGACGCCAGATTTTCTCCAAATGCTGTGGTAACCTCTGCTGGCTGGTCCTCGCTGTTACACTGCTTGAGACGAGCGACCAAAAGGCGAGCTGGGAGGCTGACAGAAGCACTTGAGCATACAAACCAGAAATAAAGAAATCAAGAGGCGTGTTACCTTTGCTTACTCATAACTACCACAGAGAATTGCCCTTTTTTTTTTTTTTTTTTAATTTCATGTGCCTCTTTCAGGCATTAGGGATTTAGATAAATTAGGACCATGTATGAACACGTTTACTTTCTCAGCACAACTTGGAAAGTTATTACTAAGCAGCCCTCTAACTGTAATTTGTAAATCATTTGCATTTTTCACTGTGAAGATGTGGATGCGGCATAACCAGTGTCACCTTACACAGCTAATGGATGCATTTTTATGCATATGACAGCGTCAACAGCTTAGGATGCTACACAGGCTAGACACTTGGGAGTTTTACCCCACTGTAACCCACTTCTCCAAACGGTGATAATTCCTGTGTAAATGGAAGACAGTACTACTTGTTTCAATAGTTATGGTAAATGTTTCATGCAAAGCCATGGCCAGAAGTAATAGAACCTACAAGAGCAGCCTTCTTGCTCCAAGAAATGTAAAATCTGAACAGATCTTGTGTGGAACGGGAACAGAATGCACCTGATTTGCATTCACCTTGATTCCCACTAGTCTTACTCTGTAGGTGCATGCAGAAAGACAAAAAACATACTGGTTAAATTGGAGCTGGATTTTATTGGAGTATTAATTAAACTGGCAAGAAATCAGGTGCTAGTCCTAAATTCAACCACTACTAATAGAAACTGCTTAATTGTAATCTCACCCATGGAAAACCACAGGTGAACTAACACCTGCCTCCAAACCCTTTTGCAACTGTAATTTGTAATCATTTTAACTGAAATACACACTAGAAGAGTTTCTACAAGACAACCTTTTCAGACAGAATTAATTCCATTATATTCTCTACTCTGCAACTTTGTATTGTTTTACTGATGGTAAAACAGCAGATCACAGCAGTAAACGTGCTTCAGTTTGAAGGCACCCTGAGAATTCTCAACTAAGACCTATATTTCTAAACTACTAAGGACAATGATTTCTAAGAAAACAGTCTATTGTCACCTGACTGCATCAAAAATGTAAATCATCATGTAGACAACATGCATGTTGCTACAAGTCAGACTTCTTTGACTGAAAATGTTAGATGGAACTGCCGTTTTAATCAGATGTGGATCAAAAATTTAAAACTAAGTACTTTCCCATTGCTCCCTGCAGGTTTTAAAGCTGGCACTTTTCCCCTCTATGTGTAGTTGTTTGCCTCAGGTTGTAAAGAAATGCAGAGGACTCTTATTAAAGCACCAATAATTTGCTGAACTCCATTTCTGTGGAACTTGCTGAGTTAGAGAATTCCTTTTCACCTCCTCCCCCAGGTCTCCTTGACTAGAATTACTGTAGAACAAATATCACATTATGGTGCTAGGTTAAAGGAACTAGTGTGCTTGCAGTTTAAGTGACAAGCACAAGACAAAACAAATCCTAAAGCTCAAGCTTGTCCAGCTAAATGACAAGGGCAGTCAGAAAAACGTTAGTTTTTTGAAAGCGCATCAGAACTAAGACTCTTGTTCAGGATTTGCTGTGCTTAGTGCTTTATGTTCAGGAGACTGACAATCCATTAATCCTCACATAGTTTGTTAGAAACTCCAAGTGATTAGAGCCCGAACACTTGCAGGAGATAAAGTGATGAATTGCAACTACAATAACTGAGATTGAGAATGTAGAAACCACGATCCCAATTCAACTCTTTAGCACTGGCCTCAAGCCAGAAGTTTTATTTCACCTTTTCAAAACTGCAGTTCACCACAATAGGAATGTTTAATCCAATTCTCCATATACCACCCTCATGGAGCAGTACAGCAGGTTTTTTCCAAGACCAACGGCTCACGTTCAAGTTTAGCTAAAACAGCCAAAGCAGACACTGCTTTGCCCCTCTGCCATAGCTTACTGTTTCCAAATTGGTATAGCCAAATACTATACCAGCTCTTTATCAGATGTGAGCTGCTACCATTTTTCACTAGTATTATTATTTGTGTAAACTACAGAAATGGAGTACACAACCCATTCAATTATCCACAGCACTGACCCCAGTGCAGATAAGTAGAGCTAGTCACTCCATCAAGTGCTCTCATTAAATCTGCTGCCAAAGATAAGTCAACAACCTGGATCTCTTAGCTGATAAATAGAAAGGAGATGCCAGTCACTGACAACGACAGAATTACCAGGCCTATTTTTTTTTTTTTTGCAAGAGGGATGGACCTCACTTAAAACCACAGAGAAGTATTCCTAGGAAGTACAGATTTGACATTTTTCACCATATCTCCAAGGCATGAAACAATCCTTTGCATTCCATTCCCTGCTTGGTCCAGTTTTGCAAAGGCCCGGGTGTTTCTGTGTACCATGGAGAGAAGCATGTTCTTTTCTAAAACTGAAGTGAGAAGTTTCCCATTTGCCTCTACCTCCTTGCCTTTATTCCACTTATTCAAGTTCAGTGTCCCTCTCTACTCCACTGAATTCTTCAAGTCTCCATTTTACTACAGGTGCACTGTAGCTTGAGAAAAGACACGAGAACAGACAGTATTTTGGAACACATACATTTTTAATGATTTAACATACAGCATAGACAATTTGAACAGCTTGACAACCAGGGAGGGAAAATGCAGTTTCTGTCCCAGCGAGTGGACAATGGTCACAATGCATTTCTGATCACATCCTGGTTCTCTGAAAGAGAAAGGGGCCAGGGTTTCCTAGTAACATTCCCTGAATCAGGTTGGTTCTTATGATTTCTCACAATTACTGCTTCAAGCAGTGGTATCACCAGCTAAAGAATTAATAACAAGCTGGAAAAGAATGAAAGAACAAGCCATCAGTATCTTGATCTTAGTGCAACAACATGAAGTGCTGGCATACTTCTCAGTAGGAAAGACAGTACCAACCTGATGGTCTTTCCTGAGAAAGCCAGTTATAAAATGCTGGAACAGGGGCGAAAAATCAGTTTAACACTGAAAAGAGAAGCGAGTAACCTCTGCTACCTTCTCAAGACAGTATTTCACACTGTGCCTTCACACTGCACCACGTCTGCTGCAGCAAGTTGCCATAGGATGGCAGCAAAGGGGAGACAGATTTCCAGCTGGATAAACTGCTAACACTAAAGCTTTTGCAGAAACAGGATTTTCAAGAGAATCTGCTGATGGGAATCATTATCTCACTTGATGACTTTTGGGAAAGAACAATTAAAACAATGCAAGTGTATTTTATCAGATGGCTAATAACACTTGTTTATATCACATCTAATTTTAACTAGATGCACGTGAGAATATCGTGCAATAGCATTGTACAGATATCTTTTGCCACTGTGCTTGTGTTTTAAATAAAGCCTCTGTAGATTGTTTTATTTCAGCCAGGGAACAGGAAGTATCAGTTTAAACAAGTATACACAAAGTCAAAATCAGAAGTGCCCTAGCTGGACAGAGATGGCTAGGGCAAAAACAAGGGAAACGAGGCTCTACATAGAAAAGAACAGCCCAGTTTTGTCTAGCACTTGGGCTTCACATAGCAACACGTGGGGAGAGCACAAACTTAGTCAACATCTTACAGGTTTTCTACCTGTATTGAGCAGCTTTACTGACGAAGGAAACAAACATTTTAGAGCTATAGGAAACTGGGAGAACCAACCCTGCTCTACTGCCGTTCTGATCAGGCTGAAATTTCAGAGTAGCAGGTATGTCAAACAGCAAATCAAAATACCCTGATGGTTTAACTGAACTCATGCAACACAGTTGTCCTCAGAGGGCTTGCACTACGTTCTGACATTCTAGCATAATTACTTTGTGTACAAAGAGATCATTAAACTGGGATCCTAGAACAACTCCACCCTTTTGCCTCCTGCACAACCAGGAGTGAAGTGTAATTGAGCTACCAAGGCCTGAACAAGTTCAAGCAACTAAGTTTTCAGTGCTTCCTGTGAGAAAGTGGACTAGCAGAGAGCTGTTTACAAAGCTAAGACTCCTCTTCGAGGAAACCTTTGCAGAGTACTAAGGAAAGCACTTACAGACAAACGTCCCATCCTGGGCAGATCCCTGCTCTCCTCTCATGCTATGGGACTTTGACAGTAACAACTCCATTGGAGTTCTGAATGCTTTAAATTCACTAAGAGGAACATAAGCTCTATAGCAATGAATCCCAATAAAAATCCTTTTGACTAAGGAGGAAAAACACCAACCAATTTTAGTCAGGATGTAAAATATCCTTTCTACCTGATAGAAAGAAACAGGGACTGAAAGGCTTCAACAACTAGCTATGCAAAGCATCAATACTTCCAGCTAGTAATCTGTATAAATTGAATAAATAATTAATAATTACCTGTGTAGCGTACACCATGCATATCAGAAAAGCACTCCAAAGAAGCACAACAGGCATGCTTTACCCGCTAAAAGCAAGAATCCTCTCCTTATTACTGTCATTCTGCAAAGTCTCTGGACTGCAGAGACGACTCAACCTACAGGTACAGCTGCAAAGCTACATTAGATGGTTTTCTTATTTTATAGATTCACTCCACGCATCCTAAAAACACTAGCTGTTGTAAGAATTACTCAGAGAACGCCCTTCCAGTGCTCTAAAGCAGGTGCATAACATCAACTGAAAAAAGCAAGATTCAAGTCCACAGAACTTAAGTCCCTTGCTTACACTGTACACCTCCTGGGTTTGCCGCCAGAAACATCATAAACTGTTTACACCGAGGCTCTTGTAAAGCAACAGCTGTTGTCTTCCTTTTGGATTCCAAGTCTCCAGTTCCTTCCCCTTGTTGTTTAGATCACGCAGCTTTCAGACGGGCAGCAGCTCTGGGGGATATTCGCCATAGCAGTATTTTGCAATTGGATCTCTATACGTGTTCTCATGCTGCACGCTCTGTTGGGAAGAAGAGGAGAAACATTAAACAGTACACACGTATTGAAACAATACAACCCTTCGCTGAGGGTCAAAACCCAGAGTGCTTATGTGCATATAAAAAAGCTTTCAAATTCTTCTGGAGTCAAACAACGCAGCAGTCCCAACATATATGAACACAGCTGCTAAGTTACAGCATTTTCATGTTGAACCGCAACCAGAAATTCATTTTCTGAAGACTACCCAAGCTAAGTGAGATCATATTCGGCATTCCAAAAAGTTATCTATGCTTAGGAAATTGAATAAGGCAGAGCCAAGTTCTTTTCAGCGGTGGCCAGTGGCAGGACAAGAGGCAACGGGCACAAACTGAAACACGAGAGGTTCCCTGAGTTCAGCGTGTAAACACTTCACTGTACAGATGACTGAGCAATGGACCAGGTTGCCCAGAGAGGTTATGGAGACTGCCTCCTTGGAGCAGGGTGCTGGACCAGATGACCTCCAGAAAGTGTCCTAAGCAAGCAAGGCATGAAGTTGCTACTGGAGATGTGCATGATTTTGGTAGATAAAACTAGAGATCAGATACTGTGGGTAAAAATAGCTTCAGAGACATTTGGAACTACAGCCTTTATTTGCAACTCATCCCTTTAGATATTTTAAGTACTGAAGCTGCGTGACATCTCCGTCTTCTTTTTCTAAGAGGCCCAATGCTCACTTAGACCAAAACTCCTGATAAAATCATCTGTAACGGGTAACAGAAGTTCACCTCTTCTTAAAAGCAAGAAAATATTACGACATACTTTTTGAGTGACTATGCAGTGGTAAATCTACAAGCACAGCATAAGGTAAATAGCATCTCTGAAGCTACGGGGAACAAGCCACATTGGTCTCATCCTTATGAGATCTTCCCAGCCATTAAACTCAGCTGGTCTTCTCAGTTTAGCGCCTCTTTTCTAAACAGATGCTAACCAACTCATCCTGATGTAAACGTATGCTTTGCTCTTCACTTACTGTTGTTACTATTTCACCTTACAAATCAGAAAATTGCTCTCAGACGAGCTCGCAGCTATAATTTCAGAGTTTGAGGAAGTGCCCATATGCACGCAAGCAAAACAGACCAACTATTCTTAGAACCAAGGGCACTTTTCCTTTTTTGAGCCCTGGACATGTGCTAGTGGCTCACCTGTGACGAAGTCCTACATTTCGCCAGACACAACTCAAAACGGTCTTCGACTGCCATGAAGAGGTTTTGGAAAGCAATAGCTGCCCGGTTCAAGAAACGTTCCAGAAGATGTTGCTAAAATAGCACAATAACAACAAAAAGACTTTAATTCAACAAAGACTAATCAAAACCCACCTTAATCTACACAGCTCAAATTTCAGAGGAATAGTGAGTAACTCCCCTTAGAGGTTTTAAGGAGCACTGAAAGGTTAACATCACAAAACTCTAGCAGTAAGAGAATCTAGAGGAGCCTTACACTGTGCTTGGCTAACAGAACACACCAAGTGCTAACCACAAAACCGATGCTGTCTGGAATAGCTTTTCTACAATTGTTTCCCTTCAGCGACTGCAATTCCACTGAAGCTGAAATACTCTGCAGAGTTCCCAGTACTTCCTCCTCTCAAAAGTGGAAAGGATGGATTTTTTTAAAAAAAACTTTGCTTATAGCTTGCTACATGTTTCCCAGCAGGCTCTTCTCATCTTCCAAGAAAATGAATTGTCCCCTCTAAGGAAAAAGCTCCTGACAAACAAGTGCTTTTAACTCCAAAAGAACCTGACCAACTGAGAACACCTGAAAAGCCACAGAAAGTCTGTGCACCTTGTTGGGCTGTAGGCAACAGGACACACAGTACTCATACACACTGCAGCAGCCGTTGGGAAGGCAGCTGTCACAGCTGTACAGCTTTGTGCTGGGCACGTTGACGTTGCAACAGCCATTGACCAGTAAGTCCTTCCTCTCACAGATGTAGCCTGAAAAACGAAAAACAACAGTAAGAACTGTGAAGACTTACCCCCTTATACGTTCCATAGACTTGCTATAGGAAGAAACACATTACTGACAGTTTTATCATTGAGTTTGTGATCCTCCTTAATTTGACTGAAGTCTTAAGTAGCAATTCTTCGACATAGCACGTAGACATAGAGCCTGGTATTATGTGCACAACTGTTACGTACCTACATTAGTATAGCGTATTCAGCATCATTCTTTAAATGCCTAATATTCTACTTCTGATTTCTTCTTAGTATAGTTTATTGTTGTGATTGGAAGGGGAAAGGACAAGTGCGGTGATTGTACTGGAAAGAAACTTTGACATGTTCTTTTAACTAGTCTGTTATCTGGATAACCCCCTTTACAGCTGACTGTGATGAAGAGACCGATTTATCCACACAGAGGAGCTGTAATACTCACTGCTCATAGGAATCCTTAATAGTGTGTAACCAGAGTATTTCCTTATAGAAGCCATAATGCTACCACAGAGTTTGACTGTGAAAGGTATCACTGATTTTAGAGACCCTGGTCAATCATCAGTTAGTGTTAACTCAGGCCATGCTCAATTTTAGTATTTACGTAAGTCACAAAAGATGTGATGACTTCTTTAAAGCCTTTCATTCCTGGTCGAGAACAGACCAATGCTTGAGCAACAAGAAGCACTTGTCCATGGCAGGAAATGTTCCACACTGAAAACAGGTAATTTGAGAACCTGCAGCAGAGATATCCTTGGGTTTACAAGGGTCAGATGAGCTTGTTAGCTGTGACTGAGCACTAATTACACCAATCCTGACCCACCTGCATGCAGGGCCACTCAGGTCTCCCTAACACACCTGCCAGTAGGAACACACTGCAGGGAGATACAAACAGCTCTGCAAGCAACCACGCTGAGTTCAGCAGGACCCAAGGTTTAGGTGCTGTGTAAAGGCAGCTGGGGTTTGCTGAATCTGAGGTGGTCCTGCAAACAGTACAGCCATGCTCGCAAGGTACTGTGCCTCAGCTAGACGCAAGCCTGCCGTACACAGAATCAGATCAGCAGCGTCTGCATCCACAGCAAAACTACCACAGTCTGACCACAGCAATGCCAAGAGCTGAGGTTCTACAGGAACGAAGCAGTAATAAGGAGCAGTTGTTGCTTGGAAGCCCCATCAGCAGTCAGAGAGGCAACAGAGCGTTCAGCAGCACAAAACACAGAACCAGTTCTTGGTGCTAAGCATACCCAGTTCATCCGTGATGAGGAGCTTCCCCTGAACAGAATTCCGGCACTGGTTGCTCAGATGGCTGCTGTTCCCTGAGCTGAACTGGTCCTTCCACAGGATCGGCTGCTCGTGCTCTTGCACTTGGAGGAGGTTGCGATCTCTAACCGTCCTTTCTTCCTGCAAGGAAAGGCAGCAATGCAACCGAACGCGCACGTTCCTTAAAAATACCCAGCAGTTTTCAGTTCCATGGTGCAGGAAACTCTAATGTCAACAGAGCACACAACATACTACTTGCTTTCTTTTTGCTACGCACAGCATGAAAACAACAGAACCCAATAAAATGAGGGGATGCAAGTTCACCGCAGGCTCAGCTTTCACAGCTGGACTCAGTCACTGCAGCTACAGAAGGGGCAGCAGTGTATTAAAGAGTTGTAGATGCACTCGTTTCTTTGCAGAGGGCTTTGCTAGGGGAATTACAGCTTACAAAAGGGATTGCAGCAGATCAAGTCCCTGCAAGATTTTCTTCCAGATTACATTCCAAAACACCGTTGTTGTTAACCACAGCGCTTGGCTAAACACTTGGTTAAACCCCGAGCTTTTCAAAGCTCCCCTCTCAGCAATCCCCCGGGCTGTTAGGGCAGCGCTGCGGGGGCTCCCCAATCGCTCCGGGCATACCGGGGGGCTCTGTCCCGCACCCCCCCAGCGGGACGAGGTTGGGGAGGGAAACACTGACCTGCTTGAAGGTGCTGGTGAGGAAATAAACGAGGGAGAGCCCGAAGACGACGCCGAGCACCCAGCGCTTCCGCAGCAGCCGCCGCCACAGCAGCGCCCCGCAGGGCACCATGGCGCTCAGCCGCCCGCCGCCCGCGGGCCACGGCAGCACCGGGCCGGGTCCCGCATCCCCGGCTGCGGCTCGGGGAACGAGGGAAGGAAGGACGGGAGCGGGGATGGCGGAGCCCCCCGCTGAGGCCCAGCCGCTTCCGCCGGCGGAGAGGCGGAAGCCGCGGCCGGGCGTGCGCTGAGGGGGCGCGGCCGCAGCGCCAGGGCGGCCCCGGGCCCGCTCGGCAGGGAGCGGGCTGCGGCCTGCGGGGCCCGGAGCTCAGCCCCGGTTCCTGCCTCCTCAGCCCCAGGTACCTGCCTCCTCAGCCCCCAGGTATCTGCTTTCTCGATCCCCGGCCCAGCTAGGAGGTAAAGGCCTGGCCTGTGGATATGTGTGTATGCATACAGCTGTATTTATAGGCATCTGTCTGTCTGTATTATATACTTTAGCATTTATATTGGTTTAATCTCTCTATATACGTGTTTCTCCATGTATATTAATTTATTTCTCACATGCATGTCACGAAGGCTGATCGCAGCCCAGCAGGTGCCTGGGGAATGGTGGTGCGCTGATACCCAGGGAGGGCGGCCACGTTGGGTGGCGAGCCTTCAGGGACTGGAGCACTGAGGTCCTGCTCCTCGCTGCCTTTCCTGAGGAGACAGAAAGGTGAAACTCCCTGTGCTGTGGTGAAAATGATTCTGTGTGTGTGCTTCTTACAGGAGCACCTGTTTCAGTGCTGTGATCCAGGTGCTTTATGCTCAGCTGGCTTGGAGGCCCTGTGATGAGTTTGCAAGTTGGACCGTGTTTGGAGTATCTGAAGGGCTCCATGTGGAAAGTGTTTGCACCCTCTTGAGCTGCCCTGTCTCCCACAGTGGCACCTTACACCTCTGGTTTAACCTGTTGTTCAGGTACTGTCAAAGTGTCCAACTAGTGAAAGATGAAAACCCCTAATCTGGAGAAAATGTAATCATTTGGTACCGAAGCTGAGTGCCTTTTGGAACAATGTCCATTTAAATTGTATCTGACCTTAATTCTGTGGGACTTCTGGATGTAATACCTAAGTTTACATCTTATGAAGTCCCATGTCTTCGGTATTTAATATTGATGTCAGAGTCCCCTTAATAGCTGATGACAGAAGAACAAGTCTTTCCCCACATAGTTATGTGCCATTTTAAAAGCTGTTCTCACCCCATATCACAGACTTGTAATGGTTTGGAAGGGAGTGAAGGATTTTACAAGTTTCAAAGTTATCCACACGCTGACTTCAACTCAGCTTGTAGCCTGGGAAGGCTGGCAGATTTCTTTATAAGCAGTGACCCCAGCATTGTTCACAGGTAGGACAGCTTTGCCTGCATGGGTGAGCCTGGGGCCTTGACCGTTTAATCATATCTTAATTATTGTTTTGGTTAAAAGGGGGATAAAATTAAATGCTTAGTCAACAGAGATACCGTCAGGTGAGGATTAGATAACACCGCAGGGAAAATGTAAAAGCTCCCTGGAGAACTATGTGTTGTCAATACAAAGGCAGCTTTAAAAAAATCTGGGAGAGAAGTCTCATATATATTTTTTATTTTAGGAAACTTACAAATACATGTAAAAGAAAATTTGGCCTTGAAAACACAAGCTAAATTGAAACATAAATCCAGAGATTAAAAAACAGTTTGAAGTTACAAGATCAAAATTTGTATTTAGGAGAGTGTTGGTACCTTATGGTATCCAAAAACTTTGGTGAGAATTAGATTTCTGGTACTCTTGGTGGCTACCTGTGTCTTCTCCATAAAATGCGTTAAAAGTTACGTTCTTCCTGCCATATGTGATTGTCCTGAATTTTTATTTGCTTGTGTGTATTTTATTTACATGTATTTATATCAACTGTCAAAGGGATGTCTAAAGTTGATGTCTCATATTAAAACCTTGACTTTTTCTGTCACCTACGACTCAAATCCTGTGTAGTCCCAGTTCAGCCCACATGACGGGGGTCTTGAAGATTCGATGGTGCAAGCCAAGTGTCTTTCTCTTTTTTGTAAACATTAACGTTTCTTCCCATCCTTTTAAAAGTTCCATACAGTTTAGCTGTGATTTATGGATAAAGGGCTGCACACTTATTTATGTATACACGTACTCTTGTATACACGAATTACATGGATTCATGCCATATCAAATGCTATAAATAATGTTACCGCTTTTGATATCCGGAAGTATTTAAAGTCTTTTACATTTTTATTCAGTAGCTATTTTAGTCCAAAGCTGAGTAGGATCAGATTTATGTATTTAAACGATCTCTTTCTAAATCTTCTGTGATGTGCGTGTAGGAATGTGCACAAATCACTTGCAAAAATTGCCCGTGCCTCAGGTTTTATATATGTGAGATACCCTTACAGGTTGTAAGACCATTTGCCAGGTACTGTGTGCTATGCCTTGATGGTTTTCTGTTCCTGTTTGCTTTTGAAGGATCTTGATTTTAAAAAATGTCATGTGTTTGAGGTTGTTGCCCTAAAATTAGCCACTTGAAAGCAGGGATTGAAATAACTAATTAAAGAATTTCTCTCCTTGTCCTAGTAAAAGATCCTGAAGTTAATCCAGTTTCAAAGCTTTTTTATTTCCTGTTCCAGACTTTATTTTTGCTGACAGTTCCAGAATGAATGGGACAAGAACATGTGATCTTTTGCACATGTGGATATCATTTGTGGCCATTGTGCAGAGTTTGCTAATGGCAATCTGTGGTTTAGAAGGAAGGGGTTGCCTGTTTAAAAGAATATTGTCATGCCCTGATTTTTTCATTAAAAACATTTATCCATTTTCTTTTTTTTCCTCAGCTTTGCTTTTTATTGCTCTGGAAATTTCTTCAGAAGAGGAGGAATGCATTTCATTTGCAGAGAGCATATGTTGGTTCACATGTCACATCTAGAGCTACTCTGTCAGATGTCCTAAAGTTCCTGTTGGAGACCATGCCATCATACCTGCGTACTCTCTTTGTGACTGCAACGCGCTGCGGAAGGCGATCTGACTCATGCCTGCCCTGCTTGGACACCTGTTTGAGAGCGCTCCTGTTTACCATTTGAAAGTTGCTTCTTCACAAGTGTACTACATAACAATTGCAAGCTTCTCTTCCAGAGAAGCCAGTGATTTATTCCAGCCATGTCACTAGCTGAAGGGGTTTCACAGCCCTCTGACTCTGTGGACCTTTGTTAGTCACACTGCGAACTGGTGACCTACAACGTTAATGTTGAGCGTGTTGTGCTTTAAGGTTTTGAAGAAAATGCAGAGACGGCATAGCAGCAACACTGACAACGCTCCTCCTGAAAGGTAAATCTTTTCCTTTTTCCTGCGTTTTCCTCTCCAGGTGGCAAAGTTCTGATTTAAGCGTATGGTGTGTTTCATGGTAAGTTTTAGAAGACAAAAGCTCAGAACTGAGAAGAACACAGACTTCCTCGTCCTGTGCATGTAACGTGGCCAGGCTTTCTGCTTGGGTTTAGGAACAGATTTAGTTTTCTCCTTCATGTCAGTTATTGACTGCTGCCAACTACAGTGTTTCGGGTTTGATGATCCAGTATGGCACATATGGAGACAGCTGGCTTAGTAAAGGCAGGATGTTTTAGAGCCCTAAGAGCTCTAGAAGAGCAATCCGTGGCACAGTCCTGCAGGGATATTGAGCGCTATGTCTGAAAGGGTTGATCGGTATGAACAGAGCCTATATACTTTTGTTACACAGTATTTTATAGAGACTTAGGATGATTCTTAGAATCATCCTAGAATCTGTATCTAGCTTTGCATATGTGAATAGTTAGAAGCAGAATACTGCTAATTCATTTCTGTAATTATAACATCAACAAGGGAGGCTTGCCACTCTTGTTGTTCTGGTACTAAACACTCCCTTGTGCTTTCCCAGAGTTAGTGCTTGACTTTTTTTCTTTCTATTTTTTTTTCTTCTAAAGAAGAAACTAATCTAATTACTGAGACAAAGATGGAACTAACAAATTTCATTGCTCTGCCTCAGTTGAGATTACAAGCGAAAGATCTGGATCCTAAGTAGTCACTTAATATTTCTTAGTGGTTTTGCAGGTAGAGGGGAAGCTTGACATCATGACCACTTTTACCACAGGGCCATTCTTAATTTGAGGGCAAAAGAAAAGCATCTTCAACTTGTTCTGTGTGATGCCACCCAAGCCTCGGTGCAGTCTATGGGTTTTTATCTGCAGGCAGGTCTGGGCCTTGAAGAGCACATAAGATGTTTTGTGCACCTGTCATATGCAATGTAGAGCTTCTTGAGACTACAGGCTTGTAAGACACTTTGGGATCTGTTTGAATGGTTAAAAATATTCAGGGTAGGTATCTGTTACTGAGTGCAAAAGATGCACAGGCTAGTATCAGCTGGTCTTTATGAATGCTTCTGTTTTTTAACAGAGTAGTTACATATCAGTAACACAGGCTGAAGGTTTTCTAACTGTAGAATGAAATTATTTTGCCACTGACATTGTGGTCTTCACTTTGCTTGACTTCATCAGACTCAGATTTTCATCTGTGTATATTTGTTTTTAAATATGTGCCTGATTAATTCCTTCCTGCTGAAAGCACAGTCGTGTATCCTGGTAGTATTGTTGCAAACAATACTTTTGTATTTGTCTGTAACACTGAGTTCCACCCAATGTGTTTGTTATGTTCCCAGACCTAAGTACAGATCTGTCACATTGTGTCCCTGTCTTGTGTATACATCCCTGAGTTGCAATGTTAGGTGTAAAATCCAAAATCTGTCGATGAATATTTTGAACCAAAGAAAGGTGTGCCAAATCTTGTTGACTTGATTCCTTGCTGGAGCCTGAGGAGAGACGTCGGGAATGGGGTGTAGCTATAAAAAGCCTTATTAGGAGTTTACTTAGTGGGAAGGGCTCTCCAGAGAGGTTTGAAGCTATCTCCAGAGTCAGATGAAAGGCAGTGCTCTGTGCCCTGTAAGATGCCTGGAGAGGTTTTGGAGCCCATGGGAGAGGGAGAGTTAAGGGCCCTGTATGTGCCTGCATGTGCTGTCTCAGCTTGTGACCACTGTTTCTAAAGTTAGACATCTCCAAGGCTTAAAACCAAGAGAGACTGGAGCTCTGCAACATGCCTTATTTGCGGGCTATGCCTCTTGCTGCACATTATTTATTCTTTACTCTTCTTTTGCAAATTAGAGAGGTATTTGCTGCCTGCCAGGCATTTGCTCTGTAATGGTTGTTCCTACCTGTTACGTGTATTGTTGCCTTTCGTCCAGACTTTCCATATGTTCATTTCAGTACCACAGGATTGAGTTCAAGTGAAGAAACATATTTTCTTCTGGTATTAGGATGAAGATATTTAAGACTTTCTTTTGGAATCTGGCTGTAATCTATCCAACAAGCCTAGTAAAGAATCAGTGCCAGACCTAATTCTGCCCAGTACCCAGTAAATTGAGTACCTCTATGCCCATTTTGCTGAGAATATCAAAATAAAACAATTTCTCTGTGATCCATCAACACATCCTTATTTGTTGGAACAGGGACACACAGGCAGCTTGCAACACTTCTCTTCCCCAGTTGACTCTCTCATTTGTGTTATTCATCAGTGGGCAAGTACTGGTCATCCATAAATAGAAGATCTTGGGGGTAGATCATTTCCCTAAGGTAGCCTGATTAATTCGTATGTATATAATGTGTCCTGTCTCGGTTGCACTGTGTAAATTTACATGTTTTATAGATGTTTTTCTTGAAATATTGAAATCAGTATTGAAGATGTTGAATTTGACACTAGATGTATTATATATATGTCTCCTCCAAAAGTAAAGGGAGCGTTTGAGAACTCTGATCCTCAGATGAAGGAAATGGTGCATCTTGATCAGTGCTTTAGAAATACTCTGATCTTATTTCAGGAGTCTGGTTACTGGTCTCCATTTCTGCAGCTGTGACTTTCCAACAGCAAACAGAGCGAAAAGCATCTGTTATCTGGAGACCTACATATTCTGGCAGTGCATGAAGAACTCTTAAATGATACAGTCGGGAGTGGTTTAAAAGACCAAGAAGTTCTGTGGCACTCATTTAATCACTTTTCTTTAATCTCCTTCCACTGCAGAAACCGGAGCCAAACAGTCAGTTCTGAAACCAGTGTGGATGAAAGTGGAGTTTTTGAAAGTCTAAAGGCCGAAACTTCCTCACCACAACAGCTGTTCTCGGGCCTGGCAGGTATCCCGTCGGGTACCATCACAGCCACGCCGTTCCAGTCAGGTTTGGTTCTGGGCTCTTCAGCAGGAGGTGGGGAAGTATTCATTCAGATGCCAACCCCAAGGGAGGAAGGAAGCAGTCGTACGGAAGGAGCCCCGTTTCACCACCGGCAGCAGTCCCATCATTTCCACCATGGCCATCACCGGGGTTCGTCCCTGCTGCACATGGCTGGAGGGGACCGCCACGGGCACGCCGAGGAAGGCAGTGACGAACAGGCCGGGACTCCAGCCCCAGCTCTTTCAGAGTTAAAAGCTGTGATCGGTTGGCTGCAGAAGGGACTTCCCTTCATCTTGATCCTCACAGCTAAAGTTTGTTTCCAGCATAAGCTTGGTAAGCACATATCCTTTTTGGATTGTAAATGTATTAGAGGGTGGGTGGGAAGCTTTATCATGCTGTGATGCCTGATGCATATATCTCTGTGACAGTGTCTAGAGCTAGAGGTATTCTAGCATGAAGGGGACATACTAAAACGCGTAGGGTAACTAACAAGCTCCACATCCTTTCACCCAACTTTCAACGCAAGCTGTTTTCATCTGTGTTAGTCCCATCTGTTTCCTATCCTGACAAGTCGAAGATCATTTCTTTACCTTTTCCTAATCTCTCCATGACATTCCTGTAGGGGCTGAGGTTGTTACCAAGGCTTCCCACTCAGATCTCTCTCTAAGAGAGACGAAGAACTTACATTAGTGACTAGCAAAGGCTTCTAGCCCAGAAGGTCTCAGGGGGATGAGACACTTGTACAGCTGGAACGGGTAGTTGTGAGAACAAGCCAAACAGCATCAGCTGTTACATCTTACAGTTGAGATCTTCAGAGTTCATTAAAGAGTATGTCTATCCCAGTTTCTTTCATGGGACTTTCAGACCCTCAGAGGTCAAGTAAAATCCACTCATGTAATCCTTCTCTTACTGTGAAGTTTTATGCGTGGCATGTCTGAGGATCCTTACTCATTTGGGGAGTAGTATGCTGAGATTATTGTCACAGGGAAGTCAATAATGCCTAAGTTTACGCTGCTTGTAGCTGCCGGTATTCCCCAAAAGAGGCATTGATTCATGTCTGCAACATCTTGCTCTTTAAACCTGGTAATCCTATATGGTTTAGATAGTGTGCCCTATAATCTAGGATGGGCTGAACTGCTGCTGTAATACTGTCTTCTAGCTGACTTCTGTTTGCACAGTGCAGCCACAGCTTGCAGCGCTTCTGTTCTTTTTCAGCACAGAACCTGCTGTTAGGACAGAGTTTCTGTATTTGGCTGGGTGGCAAGTGCTCACTGCAGCAGCTTCATTTCAGTTTAGCTTGTATTTGAATTTTGAGTCCGGACTTTCCAGTTTCGGTTGTTTATTTTAATTCCGGAGTATCACCCAGTAATATTTTTCAAAGCTCAAGATGCTTATCGAATGACTTAGGACTGAAGATCCTCCTACCTGGCCCTTTGTACTCTGACAGTGTCTTTTCCTGCAGGGATTGCTGTGTGCATTGGTATGGCCAGCACGTTCGCGTATGCCAACTCAACGCTCCGAGAACAGGTTGCTCTGAAGGTGAGTACAGCATCTTACTCTCTTTTGCTTCCAAGTGACGTTGCTCTTTGTATACAAAATAAAGTCTGTGCTGAAAATTTGTTTGCAATCTAGGGTTGAACGCCATTGTATGTATACAGATCTGTCAGAACAAGAGTACTGTGACAAAATCATCACTTCCCCTGCCTACTTCTCCCCACTGGTGCTCTCCCATAGTTTCCATTCTGCACTTCTGTGATAGTATGTTATAATAAGAGCAAGGGAGGAAAAGTTGGGAAGATTGTAATCTGCCTCTGACGCTGCACTGGCAGCTTCTCTATGCCTCAGTTTCCCATTGTGTATAGCAGAGGTGCTGAAACCAATTTCACTAGTTAATAATGATATTTAATTTATTAGCATTTAGATGTTCAGCTGAAGGAGTTTGTAGATGTGTTAGCTGTTATTGTCTTTTGAATTCTCTCTTGGTGATATGTTTAGAATGTAATGAAACCAGGAGATTTTTTCAGGTATCGTAATCTTCAGTGTCAGCAGGATACTTCAACAGCACTAAAAGCACAAAACAAGAATTGCTTTTTTGACAAAATGACACGGGTGGCACGAGCATATAAGTGCATGTACCAGCAGCAGTAAAATAAAGGTGATACAATGCTAAATGAACAGATGAACTGCACAATCGTGTAATAGATTGCTGTTGGCTTTCACTTTTCACCTCTGTCTTTCCAGCAGCATGCCCATTAATCCGTCTGCTTTAAATCTCGACCTAACATCCCTGGCTGTTGAATAGCTACAAAGAGCTATATTCTTAATAAATCAGCCTGCAAAAAAAATGCTGGTTTTTTTCCCCTCCCAAGAGTAAAATTTACTCTTCAAAATTACACCAGACCAAGACCCAGGACAAGATCTTCTGTCTTCCACCTTCCATCTATAACATTCCTTGTGCTTTGAAATGTAAAATACTCACTTCTTCTGACCTTTAATTATTTATTGAATCAAAAAAACATGTCCTGGAACCTTCATGCATTCAGATAACAATCATATGTGCTGCATATAGTGATGGGTTATGTTATATTCGATTTAGCTAAGCCGTCTTCTAAATGACTATGGATTTATTTGTAAAAAACGCTTTTCACGAAGTGTCATTCCAAACAGGTGAAAGCTCAGAATTGTAGTACAATATATGGCACTGACTTTTTTAACCTGTTTGTCAAGCTGCATTTTAAATATCAGGAGAACTTAGTTGTCCCAGGAAAAATCCTAACTTTGAGCACTGTGCTCTGCAAGCAAGGCTATCATCTTTGCCAGTGTATTTCCATAAATTTCTCTGAAATTGCTTTATTTGAAAAGGTTAGGTGAGGGAGAGCTATTTCTGCTTCTGTTAATAGTCTTTACCTCCCAGCCTGTTTGTGAGTCTTAGTCCTGTGTAAATAACTAATTACTGAACGCTTAATTGCATATTTGTGTCTCCTGGGTTGGCCGTGCATTTTTCTGCAGTTAGAGGCTCAGTGCCACCCTTGAGACGTTGAATTTATCTTCTCTGCTTCTTTTTGTTGCACAGGAGAAAAGATCGGTATTGGTTGTCTTCTGGATCCTGGCCTTTCTCACCGGAAACACCTTCTACTTGCTTTACACATTCAGCTCCCAGCAGCTGTACAACAGGTGAGCAAAATTTACATTGTACGTGATGGAAGCAGGTGATAACTGCCAGGGAGAAAAAGAACTTCAGGTGTCCGCTGTCTTTGTTAGGTTTTTGTAATAGCTTTAAGTGGAGGAAAAGAATGTGTTCACTTTTACCAGTGGGCTGTGCTCCTGTCGATAAATGACATAGCCAGGTGTGAATGGGCCAGCTGTGATGATACACTACAGTCTCTGGTTGAAACATGTACACTTGCCACTTTCTCATGTATCGAAGCAGGACGGATATTTTGTATAATGGGACTGCTAAATTTCCATTTTGACCACTGTGACTGAAGGTAAAGAGCAGGTGGTGGAAGCAGGTAAGAATTTGATCCACTGTTTTGACTTTTCCTGTAATATTTTTTCTTTTCAGTCTATCCAGCTTTTAGTCTGTTACTGGAGATAAACTGGAGATAAAGTAGCAGCATTTTACCTCATTGTACTCAGGCTTGGAGGCATCTGAGTCTGGTGTAATTAAGATAGTCTCCACTTTAAAATACTGACTGAAACGGTTCTCTTGTACAGAAAAGTTAGTATCCATGGCTATGGCTCAGTACTATCCCTGCTCATTGTAAAGAAGGGGTTAAGTGACAAATAGGAAGCAAAGATACTTAAGCAAGGGGACCTTAGCAGAATAAATAAAAAGAAACAGAGCAATTATCAAACCTAGTTAACGGAGAAAGTAGTTTGGATACTACTAGTTAAAACCATATTGATTATCTTCCCCGTTAAAACTCAGGCCCATTGAAGGCAACTGAGAAATTCAGACTGAAAATATTTCCTGGAAAATAAACTGTACAAAATATGCATCAGTTGGGCTGTGGCTAGATGGCTCCTGAGCATTTGTTTCTCTCATTTATTTCGTTGCTTCTCAGCTTCTTCCCATTAGTGCTGTCTGTGCAGTGAAAGAGTCAAGGGCCCACAGCCCTGGTACCTTGTGGAATTGTCCTTAACAGTTTTGGGTTTGATCACTGGAAAGCAGTGCATGTAAATGCTTTCAGGAAAAGGGAGAGATGAGAAGTCTCGTATGCGTGTGTTAGAATGAGAGAGAGTGAACGATGGGGTTGTATGTGGTTTGCGGGAGGGAATGGAAGAGAAGAAAGAGGTATGGCAGAAAGGCTTTAGGAAGTTTATTTGCACCACAGGGAAACAGTGTGGCTTTAGGAAGTGGGTTAAGGTTAAATGGATGAATGGGCACAGTTTAAAATAAAAGATAGGTCTCCTAAAATACAGGGGTTTCAGCAATTTGGGGCCATCCTATGCACTCTTTAGGGCATAGTTTATTAACTGTGAACAGTCTGGGCAATGGCTTCACTGAAAAGTGCCATTCCTGCAAGTGATGTAATGGTGCATGCTGTGCCATGCTCAGGCTAGTGGATCTGTTGCTTGCTGTGTGGGCACCTGTGCCCATGCACGAGGCAAGCCCGTAAGAAATAGCTGCTTTCATTTTGTTTCTTTCTCGTCTGTTTTTCATTTCCTAATTTATTTACTTTTTGTTTGTTTCTAGTGCACGAATAGTAGTAAAGTATCTGATTCTGTTTCTGTTTTTAGGATTTAATTTTACCTGTTGTGCTGTGCCAGTGTTGTGAGTATTTTAAATTCATGCTCAGGCTTTTCATTCTGGGTTGGTTATCTTACCTTTCCTTTCGTATTTTTTAAGTTTTTGCTTTCTATCATTAGGCTTTGGTAGGTAAATATCCTGAACAGGAATCCCATTTTTTCAGTCTGAGTAGGGTCCAGACCTACTCAGGTCAGGACTGCTCCTGCCCATGGCTACACGAAGTTGTGCTGTCCTGGACTCCCCTTCTTTAAAGGCCAAATGTTCAGTGCAGTCAATAGCATTTATGTAAGGAATGCTACCTTTCTGGAGATTTGGTTCAGGTAAGAGTTGCTAACTAACACAGCCACTATTTGAGGGTGAACCTCCTGAAGTTCTGACCTTTCTGCCAGAGTTGTGTCTAATAGCACGCTTCATCACCCATGTATTTCACATGCACAAGTAGCTTTAGAGACTGCTGCCCCTGAAGTAGCTCTAGTCAGCAAGTCTCGGTGGAGAAAGACATGGTGGTCTTAAGTTGTCCATGACTTTCCTGTTCAAAGACTACTGATGACTGAGACTTCAAGGGAAAAACCTTCACAATCAGCCCTGAAAGAGCAAGCCTATGGACTAAAGGTGCTGAAGTTAGACCAGAGGCTCTTTTCTGGTGTGGCTTGCAGGTTTTGAAGACTGCAGTCTCAAAAACAGATTCTGTAAGTGTTTGGGTCTTGTTTGCTGATAGTGGGCAAACCTGCTGACCTCCGTAGAAATAGGCAAGAACAGACAAAGTCAAGAGGCCCAGAGAAACCATAGGACTAATTTCCATGTCTTATTCCTGTTGCCCCTGAGGACTTCGCTGAAGTTCAGTGGATTTTCTAGGCCTTCTTTGGCCAGCAGTGGATAGAGCTGGAATCAAGAAGCCTAAGTGAGGTTCTCCTCATTGGTATTTGAACCTTGTTGTCGTGCCTTTCAGCCTTATATTTCTGAAACCCAACCTTGAGAGACTGGACTTCTTTGACCTGATGTGGATCGTGGGGATCACGGACTTTGTGCTGAAGTATCTCACCATTGCATTGAAATGTCTAATTGTTGCCTTGCCTAAGATCATCCTAGCTGTCAAGTCAAAGGTAAGAGCCTCTTCTCTGCTGGATATATGGATGTTAGTCTTTGATAATCTGATACCTTTACAACACGCACAGCCAGAAATGTGTGTGGAAGGACAGAAATAAGAAAATACCTGCTAAAACTTTAGCAGAGAGTCACCAGGGTAAGATTTGGTTTTTGAACAATTGCAGACCTGAGCATAGATTTGATAATGCCAGGAAGTGATTGAAGTCTAGAGAGAGAGAAGTAAACGTTGTTTGAGGAGGAGTGAGTGCTGGCAGTGAGATAACAGCATTGCTGGTTGACGTTCTAAGTCTTGTTTTCTGAGCAGTCTTTGTCAATAGATATTTTTGAAGCACAAATTTCTGCTTGATAGAAAAGGCAAGTGGTTATTTCTTTGGGTTTCCACTTGGGTCAAAAAAAGTAACAATATTAAATTGAGACTACTTGTGCCACACAAAGTGGATGAAAAACTATTAGAAGTAAACAGTTAAAATACTTAAATACATACAATATCATATGTAGACCAGGCCTAACTTTTGAAACTTTCTCACTACACTTTCTCTCAAGTTACCCTTTCATATATATATAAAAAAATATATATCTTTTTTTACTCTTCACAGACCTGTCATGCTGTCCCTTCTTCCACTTAGCAGTGTCTCCATTTCAGTGGCAAAGGTAGCAATGTGTACTATTTGCATTTGATACAGGAACTTTCTGGCAAGTGTTTGGATGAAAGGCACTGTATAGACGCAAGACACTATCTTTAATTGCGGAGAGTCTCAGGCCGGGCACTTAAGGAGATATCTAAACTGGGAATAGTTTTGCTTACAAATGACATGGGTGGCAGGGGAGTTGAGCAGTTTGTTCCCGCACAGCAGGGCTATTTGAGATGGTTATTAATTTATTTCTGGCGAATGTCCAGGTCCTTTTTTTTTCTTGTATTATTATTATTTTATTTTGGGAGATTAATGTGCTAGGTCAGAGCATAATCCAGCCCGGGGAGGGGAGGAAGAAGTGATGTGAATAGTCTTCCCAAGATAAATTGCAGCATTGGAAAAGGTTCACAGCCTTTGCTTGCTTGTCTGAGAGCTATCCCAAGTACTCATTAATCCTTGTCGGGAGAGAAGAAAGAGAAGGGGTCTTTATTTGCAGCTACAGTGGGAGGCTGGTAAGATCACATCTGTCACGGGCCTATAATGACTCAGAGCACAGATGCTTCATTTTTAATACCTTTTTCTGGATTGCAATATTTCTCACTTTTTTTAAGTCTCTTTTTGTCTTAGGATGTTGTTGATGGTCTCACTGTCCCTTGACATCTGAGACTGTTGTTACCTACTGCTATGGATCTGGATTTATTTTTTATCCCACCCTCTACACTGCATCCATTAAGCCAACTAGGGATGAGATCTGGTGTAACAAATTAAGTAAGATCAAACTGGGATGGGAGAGCTCCAAGAGAACCCCAGGATGCCATGGAAATTGTAATTGGTAACCGTGTAGCTGAGCTCTTTCCCGGAGCCTGGTGACCTAGCTTGCTTCTACAGGCCAGCACAGTGCTACACATCTTATTTTTCAGATGAATTCTTTTTAAAACAAGTATTTTCTGAGTTAAAACAGTTCTGTTGCACTTCAGACATTAACTTGACCAAATTATTACCAAGGTATTGCCATCTGCAGTCTTAACATTTGCCAAAGTTGCTGTTTTCTTCCCCAAATGCTTGTAGTAGCTTTTCTGCTTGAAACCTAATCAGTAGTTTGTGAACTTCTGGATGGCTGTTGCTTAATCATGGCAGGTAACAAGCTTTTGGAGGAAAAAAAAAATAATTTGTAGAGTAGAGATATAAGGTGGAGTTTGGTTGGGTTTTTTTTTCAGGAATATTTAGTTTTTGTTTTGTTTTGTTTTCTGTGGGTAAAACTAGTTGGAACAGCAGCCTCTAGCTCCTTATAATAGCCTGAAGAGGAGCCTGGTGCTCCGTCCCTGACAGAGTTCAGCACAGCTATGAAGGGCTTAGTGGTATTTAATCTTGAATTTCCTTGCGGTACCTTCTTGCTGGCAGTAGATGATGAAACTTGCCAATGGATGGGGTATCAGGATCTCTAATCAACTCTGAGCAGGCCAAGATATTCCTCGTTTGGGAAGTTCAAAGGCACTTCCAAAGCTAGTCTGGATTTTCATACTGCTCCTTGATATTCTAGTCTTCTCTATTATGTGGTTTTCACTGATGCTTGTGTAGTCTTTCTAGTGTGAAGCATCACCTCGGAATGGCCTTCTCTTAAAGCTCTTACTTCATATCCATTGTGACTGAAGCAAGATCAGATTCTTTCTTTTAAACATTGAAGGTAACCCAGATCAGTCTGATCTTGTACCTCTGCAGCCAGAAGGAGACCGTGGGAGAAGGAGCGTGCCTGTGCCTAAAGATGTGCCTTCCTCCCCCATGAGCTTCAGTGTACCCTTCAAAGCTGGGTACAAGTTTTAATAGCAGCTGGGCTCGTAATTTCTTTGGGAGAGGGGCTTGGCTCCCACCCTGCATGTTGAAGGCTCTCCATCAAAAACAGCAAATAAGATCATTTGGTTCAATATAAAATGAATTAAAGTAAATTAAACTGCAGGAGCCATGTGGCCTGCAGAGGCCTCCATTGTTGTGCACACATAAACGGCAGCTTTTCATTTTCACTGCTAAGAAATGACAGCTTGAGAGGGGTGGAATTAAAAATAAGGAAATAAATAATAAAAAGACATTTGCCAAAGATTTCCGTTTAGGAAATCCCAGGTGCCTCTAAGTCTCCCATCCCCTCCTCATGCTGCTGTCAGTAATCTAAGCTGATATCCTGAGGAATGGAGTGAGACATGGGGGAGGGAGTAGAGAAGGAAAACCAGAACAAAAGAATTATGTAAGAACCTTGGATATACAAGAGAGAAAGGCACATACCAAGGACACTCGTTTCCAATAATCCTAATGGATTATTGGAAATAACGATACGCCCTGAGTAAGAATTTTCTTTGCATGTTCAGTACAGGTGTGCAGCCAAGTTACAACACCAGGGAATCCCCGAGCTCCATTTCCAGAAAGTTGAAACTTCATAGGAAAATAGCATTTGTTGAAAATGTAGCATGAAGTTACTGTTTGAATAAGTACTCATGAGTTTTTGTTTGAAAGGTGGATGTAGACATTGCAAATTAGTTTTACTGAAGTCTGCAGTGATACTGACATTGCTCATGATGTTTTTTCCATATGCTGTTCAAGTTGCATCAGTGGCAAGGGTACAAACTAGCACCACTGACTGCTCACTGCGTCTATGGAAATAGTTGCTTGTTTTCTTATTTGTTGTTTGCTTGTTGTTTCTTTTCTTTTTTTAGTGCTATCTCAGCAAATCCAGTTGGGGAAAACTTGGTTTGCACGACAGCTATTCTTTACATAGTTTTGCACTTGGACTTAGGACTAAATACCCCTTTCAGGCACATCCCATGTTTCCAAGCATGGGATACTTACAGCTGTACCTTGGAAACCAGCACATTAAGCTTTTCATCTTCCTTCTGAAGCTGCATTTTGGACACAGTGAGTTGTACAAACAGCTTGCATGTGCAGAGGTTATGTTCCTTGAGCAACCAGCTCATCTTGCACACAGTATTCACGTAGAACAACCCATCACATAGAATGGGTCCATCCTGATGGCTCATGGGGAAGGAGGGCAAGCTGGAGCAGCTTACAATTCCTGTAGGCTTCAGCCTCTTCCAGAAGGCTTATATTAAGAGAAGAGGCCAGAGGGGGATTGAGTTAGTTGCAGTGGTGATAGCAACAGCCTTCTAATGTCCTGGCAGCCCCTCTTTCACCATAGGACCAGATATGTATCAGTCATTTAACAAGAAGGTGGTTAGTATGTTTTTTCATGAGGGGAAAAAAAAAGTCACTTGAAGTATTTGAGTCCTCCATATGCTGCTAATGAAAAATACAGAAGCATTAAAACAAGTCACACAAGCACTAGGAATTGGTACATAAGCGATGTGTTACAAAAAATGTCAGTAAGATTTATTAATTAATCCTAATCTTCTCCAACAGCGTAGGTAAATTGGTGTTTCTAGGTAGGATTTCTCACTCAGAAATGGTTCACTCTTCCTGTAGAATAATCTGAGCCTTGATCCTCTAGACCATAGGAACTGTGTGAGGGTTCTGTAAAGGCTTTACCCTCTTGCAGCCTACAGCAGGCGTGGCATCCCAGAGATGAAAGGAAGGGCTTAAAGAACTAACTAAAGCATGCAACTAAGTTCTGAGGAACTGGGACTCTTTCCCATCCCTCTCCCTACCAGGCTTTGAAATTCATAGCTACTATTTTTTTTTTAGAAGGAACTCTTAACTGCCTTTAACTTTTCAGTTTAAGTGATCTAAGGTATGACTTTCAGAAGCACTGCACTAACTATAAAATCTCACAGTCCCTCTAGTCCCACCTTGAAATTGCCTGTCAGTTTGCAGACAGCACTCTGGAGGGAAGGGATGCCATCCAGAGGGACCTGGGCAGGCCTGAGAGGTGGGCCTGTGCAACCTCATGGGGTTCAACAAGCCCAAGTGCAAGGTCCCACATCTGGGCCAGTGCAATCCCAAGCACAAATCCAGGCAGGGCAGAGAATGGATTGAGAGCAGCCCAGAGGAGAAGGACCTGTGGGTGTTGGTTGACAAGAAGCTCCACATGAGCCAGCTATGTGCGCTTGCAGCCCAGAAAGTCAGCTATATCCTGGGCTGGACCAAAAGCAGTGTGGCCAGCAGGGCAAGAGAGGTGATTGTCCCCCTATGCTCTGCTCTCGTGAGACCCCACCTGGAGCCCTGTGTTCAGCTTGGGGCCCCCAGCACAAGAAGGACATGTTGGAGAGAATGCAGAGAAGGCCACAAGTAGGATCAAAGGGCTGGAGCACCTCCCCTACAAAAACAGGCTGAGGGACTTGGGGTTGTTCAGCCTGCAGAAGAGAAGGCTCCCGGGAGACCTTACAGAGGCCTTCCAGTGCCTAAAGGGGGCTACAGGAAAGCTGGGGAGGGACTCTTTGTCAGGGGGTATAGAGACAGGACAAGGAGTAATGGCTTCAAGCTGAAAGAGGGTAAATTTAGATGAGATATAAGGAAGAAACTCTTTCCTAAGAGGGTGGTGAGGCACTGGAACAGGCTGCCCAGAGAAGCTGTGGATGTCCCATCCCTGGAAGTGTTCAAGGCCAGGCTGGATGAGGCTATGGGCAACCTGACCTAATGGGTGACATCCCTGCCCTTGGCAGGAGAGATCAGAACTGGATGGACTTCAAGGTCCCTTCCAATCCAAGCTATTCCATGATTCAGTGATTTTCACCAGCACCCTCTGTGCCACAGTGCTGTTTATTGCTCCTACCCAACGCTTTCTCCTGTTGGCAGTATGACCTGAAATCTGAGCAGAGCCTGCTCTCCTCTGATCCAAATTGCCAGCAGGTCTCAGTTTTTCTAGCATCTTCCTGTTTCAGTATATGTCCTAATGCTGCTGGCAGCAGAACAAGTGAGACTTGGAACTTCCCTTGAGTGCTAATCACAACTTACAGTTGCCTCATTGCAACTTGTCTCACTTCTTACATCCCATTTTAATTCTGCCATGTAAAACCTTAGCATGCCGTTCTCCATTTCCTTCTGTGAGGCACATGCACGCTTTTACAAAGCCTTATGTCAAATAAGGCTACAGCATCAATACTCAGGCTTTGTGGAAATTAGCATTGCTTCTGCAGCTGTAATTTGCCCCCCTTTGGTGTTGCATATGTTGCAATTCATTTTTTAATTACGTGATTTCATGTTACTTTTCTGCAAGACCTCTTCATCCATCACCAAACACGGTGTACTGTGCCCCACAGATGGAGCAAGGTGGTATATTGAAAGAAGCTGGTGTAGAAACTGGAAAGCACATGGAGAACAAAGAGACCATTGGAAGAAGAAAAACACTCTATAGGTTAAAGTTGAATGCTACATTGGAGAATTAAATTCCATCTTTTTCTTTGCCAAATAATTCCTGTGTGATTGTAGGAAAGCCATGTCCAGCTGCAAACTGAAGTCAGTGGTTTTAAAGGTAACGTGATCTATAAAATTGGATATATTAAAAACTCTAATCCCAGACATCTCAGGTTGAACACCAAAACCAACCTTACCTTAACCTTACCCTTCCTGTGTCTCAAGTTTTCATTTAGAAAATGTGGATAATAGCTGTCCCTTATGTCAGCCAACAATGCAAAAAAAAGTTTTTGAAAGTCTTATACTACAGTGGTAATGTCATAAAAAAAAAGACTCAGGGAACTTTAGTAATTTTCTACTCAGAGCTTGAATAGAACGAAGTGAGAAGATGCAGATTGGCCATCATCTAATGAGTGTGTAACAAAACAGTAAAGTCACGTGCTTAGTGAGTACCACTCACCTTGCTGTTTTCACAGAGTCACATTGTTGAAGACTATCTAACTGCATCTACAGAAGGAAGATTGCGATGGGATGAAAATCCTGAATTCTGCTCTTCCAAAATCAGTGCTGGATTTAAAGTATAGAGATTGTCTTTTAACATGATTGAGGTAGAGGAAAAAGGGGGGATTACAAGTCACTGATGTAGTTTTTAAACAAAGCATTCTGGAAAAAAAACACAAATCTCACCATGTGACATCACATGGCTCATCAGCAGCATTGGTAATAATTAGATCCACAGCACAGACCTTCGCTGCTTGTGCTAATGAAGTGTTTGACAGCAGTAGGCTGACAGCTTTTGCAGTAACTGACCCTACAGAGGTTCAGCAGTGTACTTTCATTTTACTCAGGCTTAATTCCAACCTGTTGCAAGGGCTTAATGAGACCAAAGCCAAGGCTTGTTCTGCTATCCGACTCTACCCAACAGAGAGCTGTAATTTCAGTTAATACCCTGTTTAGTCTGTAGTCCAGTGTGACGATACGCTTGCTCAGGGACTGGGTCCTGCACAATTCAGACGTACATCGCACTCCGTAGAGTGCCTAGGTTTGCATGGATTTTTATGGAATGGGAAAAGTCACCTAAGGGAATCAGCCCTTGCCTTATCTCACGTTGTTCCAAATCTGAGGTGCACAGGAGAAATAATTGTAGTCATGCTTAATATAACAGTTCTTCCTAATGTGGATGAGAACTAGCTGAAATGCTCTCAGACAAAATGCAGGTTAAAACAAGTATTTAGCCTGAAGACCTTCCATCTAGATAGCCAAGATACGGTAAAGCTGGAGAACAGAAGACAGAAAGGAGTATTGGGTGCATTTACAAATGATGGGTGCTGCTAGCAGTGAGTTACTGCTGTTAGAAAACTAAATTCTGCTGATGAAATTGTAGGTTACAACCTTGTTTTCTAAGCTTCTGGCTCAGAAGACCCCATTTATTCCTGGCACAGCCCTTTGCAGAACTACTTCTGATTTTCTAGGCACTTTTCCTAGCTTAAAAAGGGCTGGTGTTGCACTGACATGCCTGACAAGCCTTATTTTTGTAAGCATTTACTGGAGCTGTAGTTCTCTTTTAAATGCTGCTCAGCTGTCCTTGTATTGCTTCCTTCCTCCTGGCTGTAATCACTCTAAGGTTATCAAAAGACCTCTCCTAAATGGTCAAGTGGGTGGTGGTAATAGACTGGATGGAAGGATGCCTCGACTGAAAGGTTCAGCAGCACTCCTGTGAGGGCGTTAAGTACCCAGCTGCTAAGAAATCCCAGTATCTTGCAGTTACCAATGAAAACAAGGTTCACATCATAACAGAAAGGAATTTGGAAAGCTTCACAAAGGTATGGAAATGTTGTGGCTAAAAGGAATTGAAATTTGTTACTTGCTGCACACTCATTTTAGAGCCCCCACTCTTCCACTTCTGCAGCCTGCGACCCCCCTTTCCTTACATCGTGCTGTGGGCTCCAGTGTTTCAGTGCTTTGAGGTAGAAGAGTTTCAGCTTTGCCCTGATTTCGGGCTTCAGAGGAAGGAGCTCGCAGCCGCCCCGCACGCTGGATCCAGAAGTTCCATCTGATGCAATGAGAGAGCAAGCAGTGACCTGTCCCAGCCCAGCCTGCTAGGGAAGCGAGGCTAAGTAAAAGCTGAGTGAGAGCCTGTTGGGAGGAAGGAATCAGAAAGCAAGCAGCTTGCTGCCTCTAGCTTGCTGGTAGCTTTCATCAGAGCTGGCTGAGGAGGGGGAGGTGGAGAGCTGCCTGTGTGAAGGGAAGGAAGTGACAGCGTAGTCATTAGCAGACTGCGACCCTCTGTCACAAGGGCTCCAGAAATAAACGATGATTGTATTGAAGCACGAGGCTGGATAGAGCCCTCTGTGCTAATTTAATAAATTGCTTGCATTTAGGACCCCAGATTGGTGCTGTTACATTTTTGCTATGTGATGCCACCTGGGATTAGCAAGGAGGAGGGGATTGGAGGGGAGAGGAAGAAAGCAGCCCAGGTCCGTTAGCAACTGCTGGTGTGACCTCACTCCTTGTCCCGGGGGGGATATGAGATCATGAGAATGCCAGAGCTCTCTGAAGGATTCGATTTGTTCGGTACGGCAGGATGGCCTGCCGAGTGATCTCATCTCTGAGACCCAGGGGAAGGGCGCTGGCTGCTGTTAGCCTCGCGGACCGGGGAGGACTTAATCCCCTCTCCAAATCTCACCAATTAACAACTGACCTGTGATGACATCACTGATGACAAAGCTAACTAGGACAACACAGCAAAATTCCAGGGGAATTTCCCCTTCTCCCTGATCTTATCAAATAAAAGAATTTTGACATATCAAAAAAAATCGGTCTGGATAATGTCATTGCAGTTTAAGCATAGTTCTGACTCACAGCCTGCCCTGACCTACTCCACTGTCACGGTTCTCCTTTTAAACCATGTGGGGCAGAACAAATTCCCTCCTTGACCCTAAATTAGATAGCCTTATTTAGCCAGCTTGTTGATTCTAGTTTTAGGTGCTTTAAGATAGAGATCGTGTTGTAGGAAAATTTCAGTTGTACCCCATGGCTGTGCTAAGCCAGGAGGGATTTTATTACCTTGCAGGTGGCCTTCAAGGAAGGCAAGCTTTCTAATTGGAGAGAACACCAGAACGGCAAGAACAGCTTTCGCAAAGATTTGCAAAGGATGTGATCACATCTTTGAGTCTTTTGCAGGAAACATTTCCACCAGCGTGCTTCACACAAACACTTTTCTTCCATAAGGTCCTCAGAAAGGTTTGGCGTCTTTGAGTTTAAAATGCCCCGATGGTTTTTCAGAGCCAACCTTATCTGTGTACTGTAAACACTCCAACAGCAGAGTAGAAGGGGAAGGACATTGGGAAATAGGTAATTAATTTGATTTTTGGGGTGATCTACAATGTTGTCAGGAATACCAATGTCATCTTACATTGTTATCCCTGTACCTTCAGAAGATGTATAGCATGTAAAAGACCTCTTTTACATCCCCTTTCTCATTATTTATAGTATCTACATATTAACCCTTGTAAGCCTTAACCTCTGCTGCTAACACGTTGCAGCGCTGTACAGATATGCAAAGAGGTGTATATCCTTAACCTGCTCTAAAAGTTTGTGACTCAGAAGTTTTAAACAATAGCTGGATAAGGCAAAGAACAAGAGGAACACTAAGAAACAATGATGTGGGTTATCCTTCCCTGCTACTGGGTTAGATGGCTGCAAAGAAAAATGCATCTTATGAATACACTGGTCTTTGCACCATTTAACTGAGTGCAGATAGACAGTGAACATGAGTCTTACAAACGTCAAGCCCTGAACCTGTTAAATGCTCTTGATTTCCTGATAGTAACCATCAACCATCTATCACTTTTTTTAAAGGGAAAGTTTTATTTGGTTATTGAAGAGCTGAGCCAGTTGTTCCGATCCCTTGTCCCCATCCAGTTGTGGTATAAATACATCATGGGAGATGACCCCTCCAGCAGCTACTTCCTAGGAGGGATTCTGATCATCCTGTATAGCCTCTGCAAGGTGAGTACCACCTCAATTAGTATCTATAGCAAGAGCAGAGCAAGAAGCACAGCTGAGGGGAATAAATACACCTTTAAATTGTTGTCATCACTGCTTAGGAAGGAAAGCTGCAGCTGCTGAGGACACCCTGTGCTTCAGTTGTCAAAATATTTTGCTTTACCACTGTGTGGGCATTGGTGAGCTAGGGAAAGATGTGTGATTGCTCATGCAGTGTTGCATCAGGCTGATGAAGTCATTGCTGCTTTCTAATCCCTTTCTATAAAGGCTAGAAGAGAATGGGAGTGGAGCCTTGGGGGACCAGTATCGGAAGAGAGGTTAGCTATCTCCAGACTTCTGGATTCAGCACTAAAAGGAGGGTTGCAACAGTTACATGTTTCTAAGTCTCTATCTTTTGAGGCAGAATAGGTACTCCGTCATTCACAGTACTGCGTGCAGCAGGCAGAGTAAGCGACTTCCAAGTCCTGCCTAGATAAAGCAGGTAGTTCTGGCCCCAGTCTAGGACCTGGTGTGGCTGAGACAGGTCCAGGATCTCAGTGACAAATGCCACTGATATTTGCTCAAAAGTGAGGAGTTTAAAAAAACAAACAAAAACAAACAAACAAACAAAAAAACAGTTTGCCTGTAAAATTGTAAATGAATAGGTGTGACTGACTTAGACAAGTCACAAATCTGAGCTCTAGAAACAGCTGTATTTCTAATTGTGTGTATTCAGCTCTGCCTAGGGTTGCTGTCTTTTGTTTGGTTATGGCTGGAACCTAGTATTGAGCAGTAGCTGAAGCAAAAGATAGACCTGTTATCCATTCCTCTGAGAAAGCTCTGAGAAAGGCCAAGTGAGTCTAGTTTGCTGCACCTCTGATGCTTGTCTCACCCTAGGAGAAAGGGACTGGGGGGGGCTGAAGAGCTGAGAGAAAATATCTCAGCTGAAAAGAGCTCCAAGAGGCTAATGGGCTACTGAACCATGTAAAGTCAAACTACAGTTCTTATCTGAGATATGCCTGTATATGTACAGAAATGGGGCGTATAAACCCTGCTGTGGAGGAATTTAGAGCATTTATAGAGATAAGCAGAGGAGGTCATGGGAAGCAAGATGGTCACAAACCCAGTGCATCCAAGTCAAGCCAGAAACAGAGCAAATACTGCCAGAATAACAGACATGAAACTAGTGTGGTTCCCCTCACACTCATCCTTACTTTTAGCTACACATTTCCTGTTCTGAGCTACGGGAGAGGATTTTTGCCCCTTTCAAAAGTATTCTTGTCTGAATCTCTTCTGGAGAACAGTAATCCCACCCTTGCATGCCCATCTGGCCTTGTGGCAGGCAGGCAGATCACAAATTAAGGGCAGACTTCAGGTGATATTTCTGGCATCTCTTCTCGTGAAAAGGAAGGAACACCTGCAGAAGGGATGCTTGCCAGCAGTTCTACGTGCTGTCTGTTGCATCTGGAGAAGTCACCGCAGTGTCAAAGAGCAGTGGGGCACCAGCTGCTCCCTGGGAGAAAGGGAGCTGAGCAGAACACAGGTGGCAGGACAAGGGCCTCACTGGCCAGGGCTGAGGAACCCAAATCTTCAGGTAAACTGATTGTGGTGAAGCAGGTATGAGATAACAGCGGGAAGTTAATCCACAGGTCATGATCAGAGGAAGGCAACCAGGGTCAGACATAGTCCCGTGATCGCCGGGTGTAGCCATAGTAATGATCAAGGCCCATGGTCAAGGTTGGAAGTTACTCCATGGCTTGATAAGCCGAGGTAATTAGGATCTGTAGGTAAACACACTTACAGCTGAACTGGAAACTAACATTCCTACAGCACAGCTTAAAGAGAAACTGAAGCCACAGAGCTGAGCTTAAATAGAGCTTCTGAGCCCATGGGCAGGGTGTGTGGGGTGGAGACCCCAGGTGAAGTTCATGAGGACCATGAAGGCATATTAATGCACTCAGGGCCCTTATACATAGGTACAAGCAGTCCTGTATTGATTGATTTGGTGTTTTCTTTCTTGTCCAGGAATATTACTGTCCTATGTTGGTGTGTGGAGGTAACTTAGTACAACTGTGTATGGGTTAGGGTTAGACCTGTCCCTGTTGGAGACTTTGCTTGGAAGTGAGAGAGAAAAGCAGGGGTAATGGCAGCTCACTGTTCCAATGCAGGTCATGAAATACTAGGTATGAGCACCCCATCTACTATCACAAGAGCTGCAGGTCTAATTCCTTGCCTGAGACACTGAAAATATACCCAAAGGAGTCCACATTAGCAAAGCCACAAACCACATTAGAAAAACCACAGAAGCCAATTTGGCACTCAGACCTTCTGTGCTGCTGGCAAACATCCAGGGCTTAGCGAGGGCTGCGTCCCCTTTCCCCACACAAAGAGCAGACTTGGCTTGCCGAAGATTGCGTATGGAGCAACTAGTGGGAGCTGGCTTGGCGCCTCTGACATGAACCTCTGGTTTTGGCAAAGAAATCCCAGATGTTCATAAGTAGGGGCATCCAGGTCTTATATTTCCATGTCCTGGACAGAAGCATTTGACTGAGGGTAGGAGCGGTATTGAGGGGGAGAAAATGACCGAGTGGTACAGCAGTAGGTGTTTGCTTTCTTCAAGCTGTGAGTTGAACCCTGCCTCAGACACATGCTCTTCGGCCTAGTTCAAAGGGCTGTGATGGCAATTAATTCTACAATAGCTCTTCCATTGACAAGAGAGCAGACACTGAACCCAGCTGTTGCAGTCCTATTGCTAGAAAGATAACTGATGCAACACAGCCTTCAATGCATGGGGAGATAAAGGGATGTTAAAGGAACTAGTGAAACATGCATTTTGGGGGGTACGGGAAACTCCAGGAGAAATAGTTGAAGGGGGGGAAATAGGCTGGGAGAATTGGAAACATCAGAACCAGGGGAAAGGTGCTAAAAGTCATGTTATAAGCAAAGCAACCAGAAAAAGCTGTGAATTGTACTGTGGGAGAGAGCTGATCCCCATCCGTGTTAGAAGATAAAAGTCTGTAGCAGTCGGCAGCCTCAAGTGCTAGTTGCTGACTGGAAGCATTACTGGAAGGACCCTGGGAGCCTTTTACATGCTGACTGGAAGCATTATTGGTGCCTTCATTTGATTCCACGTCTATTGCACGATGATCTCATTGGCATTCCCTGCAGTGAGCCCACTTAATCATGCTAGAAAAAAAAAAAAAATAGAAAGCCAACCCCAGGCATTTTGGTGCCTCTGTACTGCTAGTCCACTACAACGCTGCATATTCTGCACCGCATCTTCCCCTGCCCTCCAGGCTGCTCCTCACTCAGGTTAGAAATGGAAAGGTCCCGTTATGTCATCTGGCCCTTTTCCCAACTAATGCAGGGCTGTTCTTTGCCCAATCTTTCTGTCTTGTCTAGTTCATGGTATCTTTCTCTCCGCATCCTGCCAGCAGACAGGGAAGATGGCAAATTGGATTAGGTTTCCAAGCTGTTTTCCCTTTTAGTAGTAGTACTCTGTCCTCACTTTCAGGATACTGCGTGTCTGCTCTCTTGCTGAGCCCCCAGATATTTGTAGGAAGTTTATCATCTTCTCCCCACGCTTTGGTATTGCTTCGCCAAGCTGTAAATATTTATGTATTTCAGTCTCTTTTCAGAAATCGTTTTCTGCAGGCTCATTTTCTGCCCTTCTCTGAACTGCTTTTAGTCTGTAATGAGGAGCACTGCTCTCCAGATGCAGTTACATCATGTTTGCTGGGCAGTGCAGGGAGGGGGAAGGAGAAGGACCTGGTGCTGTCCCTGCTCTTGGCCATCTTTGGCTGTGTGCAAGCACCAAGGTGCTGGTAGCTCGTTCCCTTCCAGGCATTTAAAGTTTCTCACTCTTTAGGCAGACGGGAGCAAGCCAGCCTCGGTCCTGCTTCACATTCCTCAGGCTTTTCTTCTCTTGGTAGTATTTAATCACTAAATCTGTCCCTGCAGCAGAACGGGCAATTCCCACTCCTTCTGTCTTAATATCATCTGGGCCCTGAAGTATCAAAGTGTGTGGCAGAGCCTAACAGCCTTGGAAATCCTCCTTCTCCCCAGAGGCTGCGGAAAGCAATTTCTTACCTCTTCCATGTAAAAAGGTAGCCTCTCCTTCCCTCTCTCACAGGATAACCACAACGTCCTCTAGCTTTATTTCTGGGCTTCTCAGGGATTCAGGGTGGGAATGGGTCCATTTTATCCCTTTCCCACCTAGGGAGGGTGGGCAATTTACCCTACCACTACCCCATAATCTGTTTTTGTATTTTAAAGTTCCTGACTTGCAACCCGTTGTTACCAGAGCTTTTTTTTTTTGGTTACCTTGCTGCACCATCGATTCACCTTTACTACATATTTCACAATCACCATGAAATATTTTTGGCACCATTGTTATCGAGGATCTTTGTTCCCACTGAGTATCCGTTTGCAGAAACTCTGCCACGTGTGTCCTGAGTTTCTGAACTGTGTGCACGTGTACACATGTTTTGTGAAAAATATCTAAAATATAATGTCTTTATTGCAGTCTTTTGACATCTGTGGTCGTGTGGGAAGCGTCCGGAAGGCACTGAAAGTCCTTTGCACCCCACAGGTAAGTAGTCGTAGGTTTCACAGGGCAGTTTCCTAGGTGAAACCATGTTACTAATGAATGATGGAGTTGAAAATTGTTCAGCGTATCAGGATCGTAGAATAAAATAACTTCTTGTCCCATGGCTCAATAAGCTGGTATCTCCTGTGAGGGGTGTTAGGAACTTTTTCTGATATCTGCCCTGTCTCATCTATGGTTGTTGCAAGTCAGGCCTTCCTAGTCTGATTGGAAGCGCTGTGTAATATGGATTAATCCATTGACGTGAAAGCCTCACGAGCTGGCAAAACTTCAAGCTGCAGAGTGCGAGAAAGATTTTAAATAAATGTACGTAGTGCCTGATGTGCAGTGCCATTAAAAGATGCTACATTGCCTAGTACTGACATTCTGATCTGTTGCAGTGAAACTGAGATTTGTATTTTAAAATGGTAAACCAAATACTGTAGAGAAAGGGAACGTAACATCATATAAGTCTGTTAGAATTTGCCTTGCTTATTCTGGGGGTTTGGGCTGGTCATTTTTCCTCAGCATGTTTCCATTTCCCCTATTAGTGTTACAATAGGAGAAGCAACATTGACCTTCCAGTATTTAAGAAGAAAAGTGGGAAGCCTGTGGGTGCTGCTGCTGTTATTCTTTCTTCTATTGTCTAACTTGCTAATAATAATACCTCCCACTATCTAAACACCTCTGCAAATGATGCTGAATTAATCCTTTCAGCTCCCTGTTGAGCTCATTAAATTTCATTATCATTGCTCCGTAAGTGGAAACACTAAAAGATGGAGTCAGCTCGAGGGGGTAACGAGACAGAGAACACACAACTGCAGTTTTCCTGTGTTCTGCGTGCTGATCCCTAAATCTCCCTTCCCTGTACACAGTGGAGTAGCACCAGTTCCCTTCCCAGGTCATGCAGGGAATCTGTGTATGAAAAACATGATCTATGGGTATTCTCAGACACAGACCAGGTTATTTCCAAACCTCTTGACAATGGCTTTTTTTCCCCTTCTTCCTAACAGACCTATGGAGTTCGTGCCACCAGCCAGCAGTGCAGTGAGGCAGGTGACATCTGTGCCATTTGCCAAGCAGAGTTCAGGGAACCTTTGATCCTTATGTGCCAGGTAAGACCCCAAGCTTCCCCCATCAGGCTCCCCTGTTGGCTTTTCTAGGCACAGTTAGCCTAGGTAATTCTAAAATCTCTTGCTACGTCTTGGTCTAGGCCCTAGTGGATATTTATCGCCCTCTTCATATAGCCAGTGATTCATGAGAGCGGAGCCATGTGAACTCCACTCTGTAGGGTCTGATTATAGCTGTTGAGATGGAAAAGATCAGCCTTGTAGTCCAGGGACTGCCAGTTGGCAGTCCAGACCTTGGCTCTGGAGTGCAAGACGTTTTTATCTGACCCTTGGGGAGACTGGCTAGTCAATAGGCCAGCTGAATTATGAGCGAGAGCTCTGAGAGGGGAACAGATCCAGAATGAGCCTGATAGGGAGCATTAATACTGGTGCAGCACTGTGTAACCGTGGTGTCTGAACACCTGGCCAGGAATACAAGTAGTTCTGCCTATAGAAGTTGGTCACCCCTGCCAATACATGGGAATTGTGCTCATTTGGTAAACGCTGGCAAAACCTAAAGCTTAAGAATGTCATGGTCTGAGTAATGCAGCAGTCCTAACCCGGTGCTGTTAAAACCCTGTGAACACACCGTGCTGACGTGTTTTGGTCATCTGTCAGAGGCCAGCTGAAGGCATTCCCTAGTGGTGAGATCGCTGGTGCTTCCCCAAGGTTTTCTCTCATCTGTCAGGGTTGAAATTCTGCATCCTGCAGATCGTCTCTGGGTGAGGTGTGGGTGTGTGAGGGAAAACCTTGATTTAGTCACATGCTCTCTTGTGATGTCAAAATAAAACTTTAGGGCTCTCATTTGAAGAGCTCTACCATTCTCATCCTTTGGAAGAGGAGGTTCAAATTCAAGCAAGTAGGTCGCCTGTGCATCAAGCATGCCTCTTACTGTTCCTGTGAACATCTGTGCAGATGTTCTCAAGCTGTAAGCCCCAGAGGAAGCTATTTTTGCGTGTGCTTGTCAGAGCTGAGATTCTGATGAGTAACATTTCTGCTGACTCCACATGTGTTGAGGACGTCTCAGCTTCTTACTGCTTCTAGAAATCCCTCCCCCCTTCCTGCTCTTCCAGTCTGGGTCTAGCTGGGGTTGTGTCCTGGACAGCAGTCCCTCCTCACCTCTGTTTCAAACCCAGGGCAGTCTGGAGGGAGAATCCTGTTGTGGCTCAGGATGGAAATGAGAGAAAATATGGGGCAAAAACTGATTCTTATAGAGAAGGGGAAATTGGGACTATGGAAGCTACTGACTGGGACTGGGTGATGTGAGCAGAAACAAATGCCATAAGGGTAGGAGAAGGAAAGGAAGTTGTTTGACTTGTAAAATAACCCAGGGATCTGAGGATTGAAACAGGGTAAAGAAAAGTGAGAAAGAAAACCTGTTTCTGCTCTCAGTTACTTCATTAGCCCAAATGTTCGAGTCTTTTTTTAGTGTTTCTTTCTATTGATATACTAAGAAACAGAGTAATATCTCATTAGCTTTGGCAAACTGATGTACTAATAATGCTGGGCTGTATTTTTCATATTACTTGGGTACTGCTAGTTGGCTGCACTGTCCACGTGAACCTGAATGGCTCCTTGGTCCCATGGCTCTGCTGTGGAGTGTGCATGCTTAGTCACAAGACTGGACCTCCTGCCTGCATCGTGATGTTGCCCTTTTTTCTCCACAGCACGTGTTTTGTGAAGAATGCCTCTGCCTCTGGTTTGACAGGGAGAAGACCTGTCCTCTTTGTCGTTCTGTCACAGTAGAAACCCTGCGTTGCTGGAAAGATGGCACCACCTCTGCTCATTTCCAGGTGTATTAAAACCAACACATACCAACAAATGGACTGACACGTGGAGAGAAGGAAGAGACAAATCTGGTGGTCCTGTGCCCCTGTTTCATTGCCTAGTGTTTCTTCCAGCTCTGTTTCTCCAAGAGCCAATAGAACAACAATTGTTACTAGCCAGAAGTTTTACTCTCAAAGGCAAGTAAGATGTGTTTTGTGTTGTGGCAACCTCCATGGCTAAGCTACAGCTAGGATTTTTTCCTGAACTTACATGGTTATAAACTGCTTGGTGTGTTTCCTTTTTTCCTGTCCTTTTAGTGTAGGCAAATACTGCATGTATAAGGAAAGCATACTGTCAATTCACCGCTGCACGTGTATAACCTGGTGTACTAGAAAAAGGCTGTTGTTCTCTGGCTCAAACCATGGTGAGATTTTTCACATTAAATGTCTCTAACTTCCCTGTATCTGCAGCTTCATAGAATTACACGGTTGCTGTTACATTACCAGTTCAGAACTCTTCCAAAACACCAGTTCAGAGTTACATGCCCAAAGAGTATTTGGGGGTTGGAGAAATGTCATTTCTCAACAGCCATGTTTTTATATAAATTCCACAAGTTGTGTGTCGTCACCTTCATAAAAAGACCATGCTAGTGACGCTGGAACTGACACTTGCTTTTTGGGGGAGTGTTTTTCCTCTTTAATTTTCATGATCAGACTTTCCAGTTTCCTAGCATCTGGGGAGAACCGTGGGAGGCAAGGAGAGATTAAAGTCGTTTGATCGGACTATGTGAGAAGTTAAGGTCCTAACCAAGACCCTCTCACAACTTAAATTATCTCTGCGGTGTGCTCCTCAGCATAGCCACCTGGGGCAAGGCTTACTGGCTTTAAAATCCAGCACCCCTCAGCATCCAGAGCCTGCATGGGGCCAAAACCAGAAGTGTACTAGTGTACTCATGCAGCACTGAGGCCACACAGCACTGTTGCTACCAGAAAGGCTGGGGCACCAGGATACAGGGCCCCCTGGAGAGACAGGATTTAGTGAGACTTAGTAGCTGGAGGGCAGAATTATACAGGAGCAGCTGCATTGCTTCAGGAGCCAGCCTGGTTTATACACAAACTGGATAATCCACCTGTGAGGTGGAGACTTGATTGTAACACCTCCGCTTCAGAAAAATCTCTTTGAGGAGATGCCTTGTATTGTTAACAGGAGAATTAACATACTTCGTAGCTGAGGAAGAAGAGATTGCTGCAATTTCCATCTCTACTGAGGGTGCTGCAGGAGCACTTGTATGCAAATCGAGTTGCTGTTCCTTTGCTGGAGCTTTCTCCATCACTAAACAACCTCTGCTTTTTGCTGCATGCCCAGAGAAAGTGCCTCATTAGGCAACTGTGGCATCTTCCAGTGCTCATTGCTATGGAAATGGCCGTAAGGTTACAATCCCACTTGAGTGGATAATCAGGAAGAACTGTACCTGGGGGAAATGAGCCTGTGTGTGGGTACTGACTGCCGCCTTCCCCTCCTGCCGTGAAACTCCACAGGGAGAAGAATTAAAGCAAACAGGAGCTAATGGTAACAGGATTAAGGCTCAACATTTCTTTGGAAATAATAGTTAAGTATGGCTAGGGGAGAAATGATGAGAGGCAGAGCCTGAGCGGGGAAGATAGTCCAAATCTGGTTTGAGAGATACAGGGAGGTAGAGGAGGAATAGCTTTACTTTTCATAACAAAGCGATTTGATTCTTGTCAAATGGATCCCATGACAGTGGAACTGAGCCAAGGAATCCAGTGGCTGTCTCCAGTGGGAACAGACTTTCTGGGATGGAGAAAAAGAGTTCGGGAAGGAAGAAAGTGAGGTTTTCAGTGGGCATAGAAATGTTGTTCTGCATGGTAGTCTGGTATATTCACCAGGAAAAGGGAAAATTCCTGTCTGCCGACAGACTTTAATTTAATATGAAAGTCTTCAGCTTCAGTTCTCAGTGCTATGCCAATTAATTAGAAGGTTGGTAGTGTCTTTGAAATGTTTGAAAAGCTACCTCTAATTCTGCTGTTTTTCTAAATGCTCCTGGAATATGTATTTGGAGAGGGCATGAAAAGGTCAGTATGAGCCTAAAACTACAAATAGCATTTGTAGCACTGGTTCACAATTATTTATTTATTTATGTTTAGTGATAAAGAAAGAAGGCAATCAACAATATGGGAATATATTTTGCCATTCTTACAGTCCTTTGTTTCCTTTAGATTGTTGTCTTTGTTGGCTGTTCTTTCCCAGTCAGCAATCTGAGTAAGAGAGGACTGTCATTGTCATGTACTTCACACCCTTTGCTACAGCCCAAGGACTCGGAATGGATCATGTGGTAAGACTTGATACTAGCACACAGTGGAAGAATTGCCCTGTACCTTGCATGCTTGTGGTACCCATATAAGAATCCCTGCACTGACACCACAATTTTTTGAAGAACTTCTACTGCTTAATTTTTCATTTTCTTCATCTCAGAGATTCTTGATTTTTGCTTTCCCCCTCTGTTATAAAGCAGCATTCTGGTTCCCGTACAGATGTCTGGCTCCTCTGGTGATTTGTTTCAGTGGTATCTGACACCTGTGTGCACGTAACTTACTGCAGTGCTCCATTTTCTTAATACAACAGAAACTCAGGAAAGCTGCTGTTTGGCTAACCTTTGAGACAGAAGGCTTTTGTAGCTATTTAATGATAGCTATTTTGTAGCTATCGGTGACAAAACAAAGCACTGCGATCTGTATGTGAGGCCTTCAGTATGGGAAGAGGCTGTATTTGAGAGGGCATGGGTGCCTGAGACTCTTTGGACCATCCAGCACTCCACCTCTCTGTTAAAATTAATTAGTGTTAAATATAAGGTGAAACTTTATGCTGTGGATATTCATTCTGGTGGAAGCACAACAAAGATGAAATCTAAGTCCCGCAAGATTGAAGAATTCACTATAAGCCACTATTATGTAGCTGTTAAATTAAAACAACATTCTTCTGTCCCTATTTTGGGGCCTGGTCACTGTGGAAATGACAGCGCTGTGGGGTCAGCAGTCTGCTAAACTCTCCCTCCTCAGCTAAGTTTCGGTGACGGTTTTGTCGGGCAGGATAATTCTACCCTCCTAAAACATGACACATAACTTTAAGATGTACAGGGGGGACAACGGATGAGAAACTTCTGTTGATTTCCATGGGAAGACAGGGTTGTGAAAGGAAATAATTCTCTCAAATTTTAAAGTGGTAAATAAAAGCCGGAGCCTTTTTTGCCATTTAACAGTAGTTTTTCTTTTTTTTAATAAAGTCATTATAAATATGTACAAAGAGTCTCAACATATGAAATTCCTTTTACAAAAAAGAGAAGCCACATCCAACTATAAACAGGAGACTTTGTGAATTTGTATCAACAGTAAGCGTAGGCTTTGCTCTTGCTTTTATGAGGGTGGAAACTTGCACAGTGACTCTGCAAGAGTTTACATCCAAATAGTACTAAATCAGTAATGTGCAAGGAATTGTGTATTCACTGCATTTCATCAATGTTATTCTGTTAGAAATGCATCTGGGAGCAGACTGGAAATTTTTCAGGTGTCCTAAGGATTTAAGATGATGGAGAGATTTCTTCTTGCAATAAACTGCAGTCTTCAGATTGTTTGGAAAGTTTATGCTGTGAATATCCATGAAAATCCCATTGTAGTTAGGTGGCATCTGTAACCAATAATGCACGGAGATTGACAGTTCAATACCCAGAAGCTTTCAGTGAATATTTGTCAAGCTCCAAAGTCACTTTCTGTAAATATTTAAAAACTTGTGAAATTCAAGTACTCAAGTATTTATGCAGAGTGAACGCTGAAGAAGCGTGATCGGAGTTAAGTGAAAATTCACTCTTGTTTTCAAATAAATATTGTCAGAAAAAATATTCACCTTTTTTTTTTTTCAATTTTGTAGTTTTCAATTTATCTTGCAGATGGGGAATGCAAATTCTGTACCTTTGGAACAGTGAGCTTCTTCCCACAACTGCTAAGGGCAGAGCTGTTGTTTGGAAGACCCGAATTTGGGAGTGCATTTGGAGTACATACCGATGGAGATTCTTTTTATGCAGGTGGGACGTGGTTCAAGCCAGTAGGATAGGCAGAGGGAAGAAGCACAGAAGTGTCTTACGCCAGGGACAGGAATAAATCTGTACTATGAGCAAAGATAGCCCTTTGAATTAAAAGGTCTTGCACATTCAGACCAGCAAGGAATTAGAAGAGCAAGGTAGAAGCAACATGTGAGGTTTCCTGTCCTCCATTCAGACCAGTGTTTTCCTAAGATCAAGTCCTACGTTATTTAGACTTCCCTAGGCTTTTGGATTTTGAGTTCATGTGGCCAGTGTCTCCTAGCCTGTTGTACAGAGAGAGAGGAACAGGTTTAACTCACCGTGCAGAAAGCAGTGAACTTTCACAGTGTTACATTGAGGCAGAGAATGAGGCTGAATTTTGAAGCTTGGATTCAAAATCAAATTTGCTCTAAGAACAGTTGTTAAGGTATTGTTCAACCTGTTGTGGAGGTAGAATATAACCAGGAAGTTTTGGCGTGCCTACAAATAATGTGGGTTTCATTGGGAGCCACAGGTAGTTTGTTACATATACCCAGGCTTCCGTCACGATCATGGACGGCTGTTTTCTCAAAACCATTTGTAGGAAAATTAAAAATACGTATTAAGGTAGATGTGTTATCCTGTCCTCACTGTTAGCCATTTTGTACATGGTACGGCAGAATGTCAGAAAGGAAGAATCTCCTTTGGTTTTGCTTCCCCTTTCTCCACTGCCTCCCAGAGATTCTCCTCTGCCTGTTCAACCTCCAAGGGCTATGGCAGGAGCAGTATTGAACAAATTGTTTCATCTTACGAGGCAGCAGGGGAAGTGCCTGGTGCCAAGGTGTTTGTGGACATAGAATCTGCACCAGTTTAACTAAATCTGCTTTTAATCATTTCCAGTAGAAGATACAGCTTCTGCTTTTGCAGTGAAGTTATAATTTTAGCATGGTATAGAAACAAAACAAATTCATAAATCAGATTAAACTGATTTAACAAGTGTTTCTGATTTAAGTAAATTGCTTTAGTAATGGGCTTAGCTAAATTAGGATAATTTCTGCATGCCTACATGCTCTAAAACAGAAGCATGATGGGTTTCTCATTCCTCATCACTGGCAACTCATTGATTTGGGTGATTTGCTCTATGTTTTTATTGGGTGATGCTTGTCCTAGGCACATGGAAGTGTGCCACAGGAGGCACTTCTGTTCCTGTACAACATAAGAGGTAGAACTGGTCCCATTCCATATTTTCTTATCTACTTAAAGTAATTCTAAGAAGGAATCTGGAATCAATAGGCTAAATTCTGTCCTGGGTGTAACACAGCTGTCTGTAATCAGACAGTAGTGATATCCTAGAATTAATTTGGCCAAGTGACTTCTTTTAACAGTCAGGGGAGAGGAACTGATTAGTAGTCCACACTGTACTGCTTTTTTAACTTGAAATATGAAATTCCAATATGTGATAGGAGCTATCTTGGTGGAGTGCTGCTTTAAAAATTAATAAAGACTTTCCTCACAGCCACATTATGCGGTGTTCTATATAGACTATGATCTCATAACCTCCTCCTCTGGCTTGCACACGCACCGTCTGCTGAAACCTAAGATGAGGTCTTTTTTTTCATTTAGAGAGCACTCCCCAGTCTTCACCGAGGCACAACTGCGAAGCTAATCAAAATCAATGACTTCTTGGCTGCTGGAAAAAAAAAAAAAAAAAAAAAAAAAAAAAGAGGAGAGAGAAAGAGAGGAACTGTGCTGGTTTCCTACCCATTAGGAAAGTACAGAAACCCCCCACCACCTCACACAGCTGTTGCGATGCAGTATGAACAGCACTAGGGGAGTATACAGCATGCTTTCTTTTCTAGTACAAACATCAACCAGGGTTAAATCAGGTATTTTAAAAAGGATAAAAACACCCCTTTTCAAAAAATGGAGGCATTCAAGAATAGCAATTATACCAGAAAATGTAAGGCTTTGACAAATACATACCCTCTATTAAGTAATTCCATTTATGTACAGTGAATGCTAGCCATAAAGTGCTGGTAAGCTGTTTCTCTAGCAAAGCTTGCTTGACCCAGCAACTAATAGATGAAAGTCTCCAAAAATTAACCCTTGGTTCACATCAAACATCCCATTTAGAACTACAAAAGTGAAGCAAATCACGATTAAAGCAGGATCTGGGGTCTGTTCCTGCTCTTGTTTATACTTGGGAAGCACCATAGATTTGGTTCTTGTTTCATGAGAGTAACACCAGGCAGCATGCCTTCTGCCATTTTGGCTGAATGTTGGGAACAACCAAGGAAGAGACTGATTCCCTGGGAGTTCTGTTTCGTTTTGTTTGGTTTTGGTTTGGTTTGGTTGCTTGTTTTTCAGAAAAGCTTGTCCATGGTGAGTTAGAACTCAGTAAAATTAGCCAATCACTGTGTACTGAGGTTGTTCACTGATTTAAGGGGCTTTCCCAAAGGGGTAAGAACAGAACTTTCTTTTTCTTTCCTTTGCTGTGTGCTGTAGTGTTTCAGGGGAACTGCCTCTTTGGGAAAAAATGCTGCAAGAAGTCTCAAGGCTGCAAGCCCAAATAGCCAGCATGGCAGGAAAAACCAGTGGTAGTGCAAACCGTATGCACAGAAGATGCAAGGGAAAAGTAATGCACATTCCAGGTTAGTAATTTATTAAACATTCAGATCTCAGGAGCTAATAGTATTTAAAGGTGAGGAAATGTGGGAGAGCCCTCATATTTGCACGGAGAAATGTAAGCTAGCTCCTCTGTTGGCTGCGTTTTCAAAAGGCTGCCTCTGTGTATGTGGGATACGCACACAGGTGAGGGGAGATTGTGTAGGGGTAAAAGGGAAGGCCCCCTGCAGGTTGTGTGTCCTCTATAGCAAAGATATGCATCCAGTCTTCCTATCAATTATTTTCTGTTCAAATTTGACTATTGTGCAATACAGGAACACACAAGTTCACTTCCTTGTTTTAGTGATTTGCAGATGATTGTATTTTTAAGACTATGCCTGATCCAGCAGTCACTAATCCAGCACTTGCAACCCTGCTGAAACCAGCTGAGGCTCCTCCATTTGCTAGAAGAATTCTTGTTTTGATCAGAGACTGAGCCAGGAAGGAATACAGAATGCCTAGGATTAGTGAGCATCAGGCCAAAAATGGTAGAAAAATGTTTTATCGGTGGATGTAGTCCCTGTGGTTCTGAGGCCATCCAAACTCTATCAATAGACAAAATACACTTAGCTACATGATCCCTCCCACCACTGCACATAAGATAAAGTAGGGCAAGGTTATTCATTAGCAACAATTTGCTCTTTCAGCATAGCCCTTTCTGCTGTTTGTGAATTGACTTGGATCAATAATTCCCATGAATATGTGTGCAGGTGCCCAAAACACATCGGTGAATATTTGATAAAGAGAGAATTTAGCTTTTAGATTGCCTAGAAACATTTCTCCTGCAGTAGTGAAAAATGTCAAGTTTGACTGGGATATAACAACTGCTTGGTTTGTTCCTTGATTGGGCAGGGGTTGGAAAGTATCTTTAAAAGACAAGGAGCCAATCTGGAAACTGGAATCTTGACATCCCTTTATGCCTTTGAAAATTCACCCCCGCCATGTGAAGGTTAATTTTGTGCTGCAAATATCTGAAGCCAGGAAAAATGTTTCTAAAAAATGTGCCTAAGAATTACCGTAAATAGCTTCTGGAAGGTATCCTGAATCTGACAGGTAGTTTTGGCTGCAAGAAAAAAAGTGCTCAGTACTAGGCTGGGAAAAGCCTCTTGACTTCTAAGGACAAGTTCTCCTATTTTCCTCTAGTCTCTTGATTAATCTAGATACAGTCCTTTTCTATAGGTCTTTTCTTCAAATCCTGGTTAACAGGATTTGAGACCACTTCAGTCACCATCCAGGAGAACACCCAGCTCCAGGGCTGTAGAAGATTCTGCATTAGCAGACCTGACATGTACACTGCAGTGAAAGGAGCCGGTGTGTCTCTGCCACCTCAGCGAATGCTGCTTCCCAAGCTTAAAACTGACAAAAGAAAAACAACTGCCCCAAAGAAAATTAGTTTTATAAAGTTCTGGGCTAGATTACTTTTCTGTCTTAATTTATGCAGAGGTTGAAAGAAAGAAAAAAAAATAGCACCTTCTTGAACAAGTATTATTTTTTGCTATTTTGTGTATAAATATCAATAACCAAAATAGATTTCTCCTTGTCCCATGTTTCAGAACATCCTCTTGGGGAAACTGTAGCACCACAAAGAGGCAGTTTAGCCCCAGACAAATAGTAAATGTAGCACCAGGGAAACAAAAGTCTTAAGAAAAGCTTATCTCACCTGGTGCTATAGCGCTTAATATATACACACACAAACTGTCTGTTGTCCAAGCTGCCAAGCACCTCTTCCTCCGCCACCAAGGCTAGAACATGCCCACTTTGCAGCGAGTTTGGTCAAGGTATTATTTAACTCTGGATGTACAGATAAGTTTTCATCCTGCTGCATTGAAAGGGACATTTATGTCACTACAAACAAGGTGCAGTGGAGAAAATGCTAGCATTACAGCAAGGACATCACTAATCTTTTGACTCAGACTGCAGGAGCACGAATGCTCAGACCACCATCATCTACAAGGAATGTTGCTTACGTTCTCAACAAGGCATGCACGTTTTAACGTATGCATACAGGAGGGTTTACATTCTTCTATATATAAGCATGTATGTGTCTCTGTTTTGCTGCTGGGCCCTTGAACAGCTCCTTCAGTGCAAATCCTTCTTCACGTTGCCCAAAGCACTTCCAACATCTTCCACTTCTTTCTTTATCTCCACTCTTCTCAGCTGCTGCTCAGGCTCTGGATTCCCTGTAGGAAAAGGGGAAACAATTTCTCCAAGGGCACAGGGTTTCCTCCAGCCTAAGAAAGCAAAAGAATTGCGTTTGGTTTTAATTATATTGATGCATTGGTTACAATAAAAGCTTCTTTTAAATTTATGCCTGAACCCTCCTGCTAAATTTACTGACTAGAAGAGGTATGTAATTTATGTGGAAGACGGTTTTGTGGTTCAACACAAGAGATGACGCCTTTATCTGCGCTGCTGCAGGAGTTCTGGTGAGCCCTCACTTTGTGAGGCTCATTCTTTTGGGCAATCCATCTTCATTTACATCACGTTAACAAAAATGTTAACTTTTAGGGAAGCCATTAATTTTGTTCCAGGTAGGCAATGGGGTGCACTGAGTATCACAAGAGACTGGAAGAGCTCGCTCGCTCCTGGTTCCACCACTGATTAGATTTGTGGCCCTGGGCAAACCACTTCTTGCAGTTGCTGCTGTAAAATGAGGGCAGTAATAACTTATTTGCCTCATAGGTGGGCTGCGAGCCTTAATTAATAAAGTGCTCAGAGAAAGGCACCCATCTAAGTGCAAATTAGCAGGAGAGGTGCCCAAGGGGCATCGACTGTGAAATTCCCATTTCCTGCATTTGTACCTAGGTTTGTTGATACCAGCATTTGCTGGGGCAGGTCCCAACTTTCAGGCTGTGTAGTCTAGCTTGCAGAGACTGTGGCAAGGAGTGATCTTACAGAAACCTCAGCGGAGAAATCCCCGCTGGCCTTCAGGATGAGGTGACTTCAGCCGGGCGGGAGGAAGGAGGGGGGAGCAGCTGACTCTGCGACTGCATCCGCCATGAAGTCAGAGCGTAATTAGGGCTGGCAAACAGCTTGGGGGCAGATTTGGATCAGCTTTAATGTAAACCCAGGTGTAAACCCAGAGTCACTTCCCTTCCTCCTGTAGTACTGCTCTGCATACACCACTGCAGAGGCTATCATGATACAGCAGCACTGCCCTCGAGATTAACTGAAGAAAGTGGGCAACAGCCGGTACTGCAACGGGCTCCAAGTGACCTAGAACGTCCCTGGATCAGCCTCCGAAGATTTATCCCTATCTGCTTTATCCCAGGTACTGCCAGCTGCCTGGTGTGCGCAGGATGCGGCAAATACAACCTCTCCCGCTCTCAGTTTACGGCTTTTGCTTTCTAGTTTTGAGGCAGCTAAAGCAACAGTGAAAATAGCGTGAAGGACAAAAGCCAGAATGAATCATCTAGACTTGAAGCACATTTTCACTTGTGTTGCTGTGATCAAGGCTACCAGCTAGCCACACGGTTTTTATGGCTTCTATATCTGCGTGTGCACAGACTTCACATGCACACCCACTCTGAAAGTACTGGAGACAGGTTTTGTTGTTTTTTTTTTTTTTTCTTTGCAAAGCTACTTTTTTTTGGCAGTAGGTAAATGGGAAAGGTGTTTACTACGTGAAGAAGTGTGAACATGATAATACCAGCCACACAAAAACAGCCCATGGAGAACAGTCTGCCAATAAAGAGCCGCCAATAAATAGCCCAGAACTTGACTCGTGTCCCCATCTGGCCCCGTGGCCTGGCTGCCTGAAGTCACGCACCCTCCTGCCGCCCAGGCTCCCACACACATCTTGTTGGCATCTCAGCCTGGACTTCCACACTGCACAGCCAGGTCGCAGCCGATGCTGAGCACAGAAAGTGCCACGGCTCTCTCCAGCCTCCTGACGTTTCACAAGGAGGAGACTCTCAGCAGCTACATTTCTTGCAGCGTGTCTTTACAGAGAGCTCTCCAAAATTAACCACATCGGCTGGGGTGGGAAGGGAAGGCACAACCTGAGCTGACCGTAGGATGCTGAGAAGAGCTGGCGATGCTGAGGAAGAGCCCGTGATGTCATTGCTTAGAGAGGTGAAATATTTACTCAGGTTACTTCTGAATAAAGACTTTGGGATCTGACTCAATGATTTCTTCCAAAGCAAAGCCGCTTAATCCTTATTTATGGTTTCTCCTGTAGCAGCACTTCCTAATGCCAGCTATGAACCCTTGCCCTGCTGTGCCATATCTGGCCTGCAACAGATCATCCACGGTGTCAGAAGGTTTTACAAACGGTCTCGCTCTGTCACTTAACATACAGAAAATCTTTAAAAACCCGTAAAAGTTGATAAATCTTAGAACATCTTGAACTCCGAGTGATAAATCTGCTCTGGGGCAGGCAGAGAGCTCAGCGCGATGTTTATGCATCTCACAAGCCCTATTTCTGAGATCTTAAATGTCTTGTAAGTTCTGCATCGGCCTCGTGCTGGCCTTCTGCATAAAGGTGAATTTCATGGAAAGAATAAAAGAGAACCCCAGAATCCTGGCCTTCAGCCCGCCTTTCAATAAAACAATTTTGAATATCCTAGGCTGTGTTAAAGCCATTTCTGGGTGCATATTGGCTGCATTGCCAGTATCTGACTCATTAATGGAATATACTTGGAGCCAAATTCTGATCTCATTTACAGCACTGTAAATCCAGGGCAACCCAATTGACTTCAGTGGAGTTACTCCAAATTTCCCACAATAGGCACTCAGCAGATAGATCAAAATTTGGTACTTTGGGTCTGGAAAAGGCTCAGCAAAGCCAAACTACATCCTACTTGTAATACTGGGATGCATAGTAAGTTGAGAAGAGTGCCAGCGTGATCACTCTGTAGAGCTGCTGAAAATTTGTTTATTTTAGGTGTCATTCATACAGCGTTGAAACTTTCTTGGGGGATTGTCCACTGTTACAGAAAAATTTCATTTATTCCTGAAAAAAAGGATTTACAGCTGACTTCCTATAAGAAAAACAGCGTCTATTGAGAACGAGGATTGAAAACATGATAAAGAAAATAAAAATCATCTGCTTTGAAGTTTTTCTTGGTAGCTAACGTTCCCTTTGGTGACGTATCCCCCTCTCCCTGGTCACTTGAGATGCAGCCTCTGCTCAGAAAGTTGCTCTTACTCGTTTCATCGATTAAACAATAAGTTGTGAGATGACAAATCATGTTGGCCGGTATTTACAAAACCATCTCAGCCAGCCTTGACACATCCCATTGCTTTTAATAATTTGGACATCTAGACTTCGCATCTAGACTTCTCAATTATTTTGAACTCTCCAGCCTTAAATTCTACAATTTTATCGCACAGCCTACTAAGGTGGTGTTTATGGAAAAAGAAAGGCAGAAAGGTGCTCTTCTCCGGGATGCTGCATAGGCTGGGCACGAAATGACTCAGGCAGGGGGTCCCTGGTCTGATCTCAGCACTTCTTTAACTAATCTTCATTCAGAGGCACGACGCAGCGCCACGGTTGGGTACCACCTGCACAAAGCCATAGGAAAACCTGAGCTCGTGTCCCCTAAAGCAGTTGGCAAAAGGAGTTCTGCTCATGGCTAACGTGCCAGCATGTCACTCCTTGATCTAAACGGCTTACACAGGCAATTCAGCTGGCACCTGTTCCACTCCTAATAAACAAAATAACAGTTATGAGTATATTTAAAGAAAAAAAAAATATCCAAGGGCTTGGGAAAGCTGGAGGTAGAGACAAAGCTCTTGCTTCCTCGTGCAGCAGAAGGTTAATGAGGAAACAAGGGCTGGGCAAGAGCCCTGTCAAATTCCCCAGCAGCCTGCATCCATGTACACTCACACTTCATTAGCATCTCTGTGGGAGACAGAAGGGTAACTTGGAAGACAAAAAAAGAAAAAAAGAAAAAAAAAAAACAATTAGGAGGGGGCTCCGGAGGTAAGAGGAAAGAAGAGCATATCTACTAGAGAACTCGAGGAACGGTGCATCTGGGAGGTCTGAGTACTGAAGATCTAGGAAGCCAGAGAGGGTAAAGAAATACACGAGGGCTCACCTCTTCGCATGGAGGAGTGGGCTGCCTGGCCACAGCCTGCCCAGGGAGAGGCATTTCTGAGCTGCTGCTTATTTTTGAGTTATTTTTGAAAACTCTGCTTGTTCGGCATGAAAGTTCACGTTTAAAGTTTTCCTCGCACAATTTAATTGGGGCAAGGGCTGAGGGGGCCCTGTGGGATTTGTGAGCAGGACGCTTGCAGTAGGACGTGGGCTCCCTCACCCTCCTCGCTTTGCAGGAGGACAAACGGCAGCGCTTGGCTCTTTGTGTCGGAGGCAGACTGGGTGCGACACGCTCAATGTTTGTCCTCGTGCAAAGCCGCAGCTCGCTGCTGAGCCAGCCGGCTTCCCCCCGTATTAGCAGCACTGCCTCTGGTCCTTAATTTTCTCTGCACTCCTGCACAGCTCAGTGTGACATCTCCAGAAATCTTATCAACCCAATTTTAATACAGATAATTAACTGCACTGAGACTTTGGACAGAGTGGCTCTGCGTGAACCTAGCAGCAAACAGCGGGGGGAATTACTGGCAACGCAGTGGGCGCAGAACCAGGCTGGCGAGGCTGGCAGGGACATGTAGGGTTTGATTTTAATACACTGCCACTTCTGAACTAATAGAGCAAAATACAAGTGACATCCCATGCCAAACTGGCACATGACAACTATACTTCATGCCCTGGCTGGATATTTGAAGGTGATGTCAGATTATACATTATAAAACTGCCATTTGCAAAGCATTCATCCCCAAATCCCAGGCATGGTCCCCAGATACAGAAGTCGGTCACATGCAGCAGCCTAATCCCACTTCCAGTGGCACCATCACCTGGGGGCTGTGCGAGCAGAGGTTCCCCAGCACACAGGATTATTTCCTGAGCTGCACAGCTGCGTAAAGCCACAAGGAGCTGCAGGAACAGCCCCCAACCCTCTCCCTCAGAAACAGCCCGTGCGCTCCCAGCAGTCAGTACAAACGCTGTCACTGCTTGAAAAAGCAGGAGGGGAGCTCAAGTCGTTAGCCAAGCTGAAAGTGGCCCTTTCCCTTAACTAACTTCTCTGTTCCTTCCGTGGCCACTAGATCGCAAGCCAAATGCTGACTTGGCAGCACGCTCATTAGGTGCACAAGTTACTCTCCTCGTACGAGCCGTTCTCTGAAATCCCAGGATCACAAAGCTCCGAGCCTGGACTTTCCATCCTGTTGCAGAACAAAGTTATTATCACCACACAGTGTCTCTGAGGATGCCCTAAAAATATTTGTTTTGTTCAGAAATACTCTGCTGAGTTAATAACACGCGGCTGTCTTACCACATCTCTTCTAAATCTAACCCATCCTCACTTGGGCGCTGAGGCGCTGCGGATGATCAGCTGTCTCCACTGGAGCGAGCAAAGCGCTATCCAGGAAGACTACTAATGAAAATAAAGCGGCAAAAATAACACAGAAACTGAGCTGCAGAGGATATATCTATTACTCTGGGGTTGCACTGTGTTTCCATCTGCAGCTTGGTCACTTGTGCCTAGAAGTCAGACAGGTCTGCCTGCTGTGCACGGGGCAGCCAGGAGACTTAGGAGCTTCTTACTCTCCCACCCCTGCCTGATGTATCCCCGAGACTGCTTCACGTCGCACGCAAGGACCTCTGCAGAGGCTGACATTTGTATTTGCGTCCATGGAGCCCCAGAGCACTTGGAGGCAGCTCGGCACGTCCTGTCTGCGGCAGCCTTTGAAGCTGCGAGGAAGGGCTGTGCATGCTGAAGGAGCCTCGGCTGCGCTGAGGACATCGCTCTGCTGCTCTACGGCATCTTCATCAAAGCACCCTACCGGCAACTGGGTAGCGCTGGGCCCGAAGTGCAGAAGGACAGACAGAGGTGAGGGCTCCACAGCACGAGATCAGGGGAAAAAAAAATCATCTGCCTAAGCAAAGCTATGCAAACCTTCACAGAAACTTGAAATCCAAACAGCCTCGGTCCCGTGGGCTTGCCGGGAAGTCCCGGCTGCGTGTGCACAGATCCATGGGGCCAGGCGCAGGCTGCTCTGCCAGCCCTTCTCACCTGCCACCTCTCTGTGTGGGATCAATTCCCAGCCTGGGCAGGGAATTCCCCAGGCTGCTAAGAAAGAAAAGGCCACTTGAGACATTAGACAGGGGAGATCGAGACACTAGATAAGGGAGATCGCTGCAGTTCCCGTCGGATTTCAACTTTTTTTGAGCACAAACAAACAAGCGAGGCGGGTGGGTTTGATTCCAAGCACTACAACCACACTTGCCACAAAGTGATGGGAAGGGAAGGCAGAGCCCACAGCCCCGCTCTCGACCACTGCCCCACGCTGCTGGCACTGCTTTGGTTCACCAAAAATTAATAAAGACTGGGTTTGTTTTCAAAGAAATCTCTGCGAGCAGCTGAAGCCGCTGACAGCCACAGGAGCTGTGCCTCAGCCCGACACACAGCAACAAGCCCCGTGCACACGCACGCCATGCACACACACACACCTGCTGGAAATCCTTACTTTTAAACTCTCCAGATAACCACACTTTTCCCCACATTATTCAGACATTTTCGACTACATTTCATGCACCTAAAAAGCACACAAGACATTTTGCAGTATAAGTAAAACCCTGACTCCTGCCAGATGAGCTCTGGCCCACAACCACAAACAGCCCAGCTAAGACTAATTGTAGGAGGTCGGCCACAGCACTGGTGGCATTATTTGGCCGCTTTATTTTAGGGTCTTGTCTATGTCCTGCCTGAGCTGGTGGAATACGACACCAGGGGGCATTCAGAGATGTAATTTAAAGCACCTGAAACAGGAGCCTCTGCTCCTCATGTCTGTGGGGAGAGGTCCATGTCCCAAAGAGCGCCTCAGAGCCCCCCAGCTGCCCCGGGCTGCACCTTACAGTGTATGGCACCTGGGACCAGCTCCCTGTATCCCTGTGGGATCCCTGGGGCTCCTGAGGGTGCAGAGCTGTCCCCACCAGCCCAGGGAGATGATGGGGTTACGGGACCAGGCACCTTACCTCTCCCTGCTGGTTTGCTCGGTGGCTGCAGGGCACTCAGGGGGCTCTGAGAACCAGCAGTAACCACACAAATGCTTTTTCTCCTGGCTTGTGGTTTGGGAATACCCCTGGGGAAAGCCTCTAGCACGGGGCAAGGCATTAACCAAAACACAGAGCCAGGGGAACCGGGCAGAGACCCGGGCTGCCCCTCTGGGTGGTCCTGCAAGGGAATCCCAGCACCCAGGGACCTCAGCGGTGGGCGTCCTGCAGCACCCGTGGCTCTAAAGCCCAGAGGGGATGGCAGGACACGGGGAAGTTCCTCCACTCACAAGAGGGCTCTGGGCTCACAGGTACAGGGCAGGAGGCTGCAAGCATCCTCCGTGCCCCTGGGCTGGCACGGGACCTGCTCCGATCCCCACCGGGATGTTAGTGAGGGCACAGGGACAAAACTGCCCAGCGAGAGCACGGAGGGGCTGGGGTGGGGGAGGCACGGGGCTGGAAGCTGTGAAAGTTTGGGGAAGGGAAAGGGGTCGTTTGGGGACTGCTGGGAGAGGGGAGCGGGGGGGAGAGGAGAGTGGGGAAAGAGGGGAGAGAGGGATGAGGGGAGAGAGGGATGAGAGGGACGGGGAGAGAGGGAAGAGGGGAGAAGGGAGCGGAGGAGATCGCTACTACCACCACCTGTCCCGCAGCCCGGGGCTCCGTGCGCTGCCGGGGCCGCGCTCAGCCGCCGCAGCCGGTACCGCGGACAGCGCGCCGGGCCGTGCCGTGCCGGGATGGACCCCCCGTGCCAAACAGCGCCGTCCCCATCCCATCCCCATCATCATCCCATCACCGTCCCCATCATTATCATCATCATCATCCCATCCCCATCCTATCCCTATCCCATCCCAACACCGTGTCCATCCCCATCCCTATCCCATCCCAACCCTGTCTCCATCCCCATCATCATCCCATCCCTATCCCATCCCAACACTGTCCCCATCCCATCCCCATCCCCATCATCATCCCGTCCCTAACCCAACCCCGTCCCCACCACATCCCCACCATCATCCCATCGCTATCCAATCCCATCCCCATCCCAACCCCGTCCCCACCATCACCCCCACCCCCCCCGCACCCCGTCCCCCACCTGCTGCGCATCCCGCCTGCTCCCCCGCTCCTTCCAGCGGGGGCCCCGCTCCCCCGTCTCAGAGGCTCCTCCTGCGGATCAGCCAGGCCAGCGCGGCGGCGGGCGGCAGGGCGCACAGCAGGCACACGACGGCGGCCAGGCGGCGGCGGGCGGCCGAAGGGCCCCTGCCCCGCGCCTTGCGGCGCTCGGCCCGCTGCTGGAGCCCATCGGCCAGGCGGCGGAGGCGGGCGGCCACCAAGCGGGCGGCGGCCGAGGGCCGCTCGTCGCGGCCGGGGCTGCAGGGGCAGGGCGCGGGGGGGCCGCCGTGCAGCGCGCACGGGCACATGGCGGGGCCGCCGC